>OW119932.1:79074754-79499727 GCA_933210815.1 Meta bourneti
TTGTAATCGGAACCATACGTAACAAAGGTGGCCGTTCTCTTAAGAAAAGATGCCTGTGTGCAAAACGTGTGCCCGATACGTAGGCGAGTTAAAATCACATTGGAATGTCGGATGGTCAATGATAGCCATAATGAAAGTGATGAGTGAATGCCATGGAGCTTGCTAAGATGTTGTGTGTTCCAATCGTTCCATGCAATGTCTCGGACAGTTTGTATGGAACGTTAGGGCTCAAAAGTGTCATAGCATTCTTTGCTGCATCATCAGCCTGCTCGTTGCCTGCAATCCCGACGTGGCCAGGTATCCAACAAAAGGAGACATCGAAACCACGACGTGTGAGCTGGCGATGGATGTTTAATACAAAAAGAGCTAAAAGATGTTTGGGGAATCTGATGTTAATCACTTCAGGACACTTTGAATCAGTATACATTACAAATGTCGTTTCTTAGATGAGAAATAAGCTTCCATGCTTCATATACAGCAAAGAATTCGGCCGTAAAAACAGAAGAAACACAGGGCAGGGAGTAGCTCATAGTGGCCAATCCACACACAAAGGCAGAGCCGATGTTGTGTGCGAACTTCTTTAGTGTAGACCTGTGTAATTTCTGTAACCGTGCCGATGTGAAGCAAAGAGCTGACGGTAGATAGTAGCACTGGTACTCGTTTTCTCATATCCTTGGAACGGGTGCAAGTTTGAAACATTTAAATGATTCCAAGGAAAATGGAAAAAATGTGAGTTCAGAAACGGCTGTGGCATTCAAAGATGTATGAGTGAGAACATTCCGAACACGTAAATTAAAAGTTGGGATGACTGACGGGCGATTATTAAAAATGCGATCAGAGGATGTGTTCAGGAGTGAATCATGCAGTGGATGAGTGGTGTGACAAGATGCAGTAGTATAACCTGAGTGACAAGAGGAAACGACTGGAAGTCAATGGTGGCAGGTAGCACACCACGTAGAGGCTCCATACAGGTGAAGTGTTAAAAGCACCAGAACAGATCCTCAGTGCGGTGTGATACAGTTTCGAGCTTTTTTCGAGCTGATGGACGTGCAGAGCACATAAGGGCTGAATTCAAACATTTGAATGCAGTACGAGAGAAATTTTGCTGAAAATCAATTAAGTGAAATTAATAAATCGATGCCTTAAAATTTGATGGTGAACAAAAAAGCATTTGAACACACATCAAAATGTAAATTCTATTAAAATTTTTAGATACAAATAATGTCATATCTAGTGAAAATTCTTAATTTCGAGACAAAAGTGAACTTTCTTGCCATTCCAGAATTAAAAGTAATGTGAAGAAATAAATCTTATTTTTAAGACTGGTGAATTTTAATTTTAACTTACGTAGGGAAGTATTTAATTAACATCACACTGGAGCAACAATGGGTATTGGTGACGATCCGGGATCAAACCCGAAGATTTTAGTTTTCAGACAATCTATCGTAACTTAAAAACATTTACCAAAGCAAATATATTTTCATCTTTAATAAAAAGCATCTTTCAGTACCAAATATATGATATAAGAATCGAATGAAGGTTTGTTTATGCGAAACATGGATACTTATGCTGCAAAATATCTATACTTAAATCATGATTGAAACGTTAGGAGTAAGTTCGAAAAGAGTTGCTCTCTAGGAATGTAAATCATCAACTTCATTCGGTACTCAAGAAATTCACGTGAGAACACTCAAGATAAACATTCCGAAAATCTTAATTCGAACAAATAAAAAGGGAACATTTTCAACTCCACGTAACATATTCAATACATATTTCAGTTTCGTTGGTTTATTGAGTTTAATGGCACTAGGTCCACAAACAGTAAATTCCGCCAAACGCAAGATCAAAGTCTAATAAAAACAGATAAAATGTAAATATAGGAATAACGAATGATCGTAGAGGTTCAGATTAACAGCGTATTACAAAAATAGAAAAAAGCAACCAAATCAACTGTAGAATTAAAACACATACCTGCCAACAACACAAAGGTGAAATTTTAGTTTTAAATCGAAAGCATAAAACTGCAGATAAATATATACTTTTGAAAGTTGATTTCAGTTTCTGAGAATCTTTCAAATGCAGGCGATGTGTTTGTAAAATGACATGAGCTGATCAACTGTTAAATATATTTGAGAAAATATTTAAAAATCGCATACATAATAAAAAATATTTACAATTATAAATTCTTTTCAACTGGAGGGTAGGTAGTTAATTAACGTCACACTGGAGCAATAAAACGGGCTATTGGCGATGGTACGGGATCAATCTCGAAAGGAAAGATCCCAGAACACCTCAATTTAGAACCACGGCCAGATGACTAAAACGCCAGAACTGGCCTCATATTCCAAATTTCCACACCACGCACAATTGAGGACATTGGAGTTCACGACCGATCGAACGTGCACCAGCCCCCATGTACACAATGATCTCCATGTACAACCCTCAGGTTTCTAATCCGTTGAAGTGGGAGCTAAAACATAAATTAGGGGACAGATAAAAATAAAAAAGACCAAAAAAATGCCTCATATCTGTCTTGGCTTTTACAAAAACGAAAGCCAATAAATGGATACTCCGAGTTTAAAATGCACAATTTGGTAGATAGAAATATAAATGGCGCAAAAGTCAACTTTGGTTATGCCGAAACGAATTTTAAAGTTACCACATGAAAAATAAACAATACGACACTTGACCACTTTTCAGAACATGCTGATAGAATTCAGTACAAGTGTAGAGCTACGGAGAATATCGTAAAATAGAACGTATCAAGATAATTTAGGAATGAACATGCTGAATTGATATCAAAAGTGCATGCAACAGTTATCTGCCATTTTCCAAGGCAGAATTCATATAAGAAAAGGAACTTTAGACATTTATTTTTGATTCTGATTTTACTTAAGTTTACACATTTGCTTATTAAATAATTCAATACCTAAATCCAATTCGGAAATCTTACTGTTAACCTATGTGTGCTATATAAAAGTAAAACTTAGTTAAATCTCAATAAATTTTATTACAAACTAAATATGTCAATACAATGAAATAAAAACAAGCACCAACCTGTGGAACAGAAGAAAAGCTACGTAACTGTGTCAAAGGTTCCACGAGGCACCAAATGAATCAAATTTCATTCACCTGACACTTTCTACTCTACCACTAGAGGTCACAGTGGTAGCTATAAATGGGCGACCATATTTGGCATGCAAAATGGCGCCGAGCAGGTAATTATTAAATAAACGTCGCACTGGAGCAACACACCGGGCTATTGGCAATGGTCCGGGATCAAACCCAAAGGGTAAGATCAGAGGACATCACTACGTCACACGTCTGAATTGGCACTCCTCTCTAAACATCCACACCACGCTAACATAAGGACAATTGAGTCCACAACAGATTGTACGTGAACCATCTACCGTGTACACGAGTCTTTAGCTGAACTTGCAACAATCTGTTAATCTGTTGCTCTTCCAACTGGGCTACCGCAGCCCTGTCGAAACGGCCTTCGGCTGAACGTGATCACCGCTCCCTTGTACGGCTTTGGTACAAAAATTCCGTCTATTCCTTAAATTATCTCAAAATTCTTCTTATAGTATTACTGTTTGTCGGACATCTACTGTCCCATTTTATGTACCCCATGCTTGTAATGCCTTACTTAATGCAAATCACTATATTGAAGTATTATGTGTAACTTTCTATAATTCTCAATAAATGCTGCACGTGCACACACTGGATGAAGCGATGCTTCCCTTGTGTGGCGGGGTGGGCTAACTGTTGGGCCCTTTTGTGCTGGGAAGACTTTCTCGGCCATCTCTCCTACTATGGCTACACCTTCTGTTGAGTCGGATCGGTGTGTGTTTATGATGTGATGTTCTCGGATGTTTCCCTTCGGGATTGATTCCAGACCGCCACCAATAGCCCGTTTTATTGCTCCAGTACGACTTTAATTTAACCAACCTACCTACCCACCACCGCTCCCTGGAAAGATTGCAACACGTGATGCATGGAAAGCCCCCAGAGGGCATATATGTTTCATTAGTGCTGCACAACACATCCGATTTTCATGAGAAAACTACCTTTCAGTCGTAGCTCGATTTTTTCCGAAGCATCAAAGCGCCCGTTTTAGTACTTGCAGATTGGTGCCTTTGGCATGGTGGTAACGATATAGTACATATTAATGTTTAATAAACGTCAATTTCTGAAAATCTTGGAAATTGGATACATTTATTTACTGTGTCCAATTTTCCAACCAATTTTGTCTTCTGTGTCAGTAAACGATTTATTGTGTGTCTATTAATTGATATTGTATGTATTGTTCCTGGAAATCATGGCCAAATATGGCACTTGCGAAGTAAATTCCAGAACCAACCAATTTTATGTAGATATTAAAACACTTCCGTTGAAACGGAAACATTAGGCCCCCTTGGTTGATAGATACGTGTCCAGTGTTCGAAAGCAAATGACCAGGATCGAATCAACACGCAACGTACCATACAGACACCCTTTACTTTTTTGTTTTGTAGGAAATAAAGGTATATATAAGAGAAAAAATGTCATAAAAATTAACAAACATGGTTAAAAGAGATTAAAGACAACTTATTCTCTCTCTCGATATTAAATTAAAACTACACTAAAATTTGCTGTTTCTCAATCCCAATATAAACTAAATCCAGATATGTTAGGACATTATATGTACAAAAATATTTTTAAATTTTCTTACGGTACTGCATCCCCATCAATTCAAAATTTTTACAGAATCATGGATAACAATGCACCTAAACATACAATGGGAAAAGTACATTTCCTAATAATGGTTTCTCTTCACAACAATGCTTTTAATTACTTCTCTACCAATAATGTCATTGTTATATTCCAACAACAGTCTGAAATTAGATTGATTCCATACATTTGTGATATTTTTGCTGAGCTATAAGCACCAAAGATTTTCACAGCGAATTTAAAAGCGAAAAGCTGCAAAACTTTTTATACTTTTTCGTGCCTTCTACGAATCTGAGTGATACAATGAAAGGACGTAAAATCGTCAAGTGGTTGCGGAAGAAACTGTAAGTTTTTTGCAAATAGCACTTCCAAATCATTTCTAACTTAAGAAATTATTCTTATCTAACTTTAACTTCAACGGCTTCAATCTAATTTCTATTTTCGACCCGATGAATTTAATAGCTTAAAATTTGCACTTTTCATTCAATAAAATAAGACTAATAGATTTCCCTTTCAAAACGCAACGGGACATGAATATCTTCTAAATATTTTTAAACGAATAATTATCTTGCGTTTAGCTTTGCTATTAATTCTGGTATAAATTTTTATTGATGAGTCATGTGTTTTTAATATAATTATTATATGTACATAGTGAGGTAGAAATGTTTCCGATCTAAGGAAAAAGAAAGAACATAATCAAATTTTTTTTCTATATAATAAATTTGTATATTTTTCTTTTACATTTATATCATGTGCCTTTTTAGAATGGCTAATTAACTTTTCTATAAAACTCAAAATAATTTGAAATTTTGTTATCTCAATCAACATATATTTGTTATCCTGTTATTTATTTACGAAACTTTTTTATCTAGAAATTACTTCTCAGAAATAATTCCGTCTAGCCATGGACGAATTGTATATGCAAAATTTTAAATGCCACTAATTATACATAACCAAACTTAGAGATATCCTGACTAACTCGTCAAAATTGGGGATCACAGCGCTATTGAAATTATGTCAATTACGCGAATAGTAAAAATGCGAAACTTAAAAAGATGACTCACAAAGATCGAAAACCTATGAAATATCTTCAAAGGTCATTTAGGTGAAGCAAAACGTCCAACTTTTCGAGAATAGAAGTGAGCCACCAGGGGAAATGGGAGTTTAAGTATGCTACTATGGAACAGTGTTGCCACAACTCATTTTTTAAACAAGTCTTTCCAAGCCACACGTACAGATGGGAGAGAACTAATGACATTCACCAATGTGTTCGAAAAGGCAGAATTGAAAAGGTTTCTCTAATGTTTCAACTCGATAACATTTAATAACGTTGACTTAATTTTTCATCTGTTTACTTAATTATCCTTAGTACTGGAAGTGCAGTACGAGGGTACTTGAGCTGCAAAAGATTGTATAAAATGAGAGTAACCGAAGACGTTCTGTTTCAGGTTTCCATCTCGTGACCAAAGACTGACGGAAAGAGAAATGTTCTGGATGGTGGCTGACAGGGCCGCAAAATTGACACCTGTGACGAAGTCCAAAAGTGGAAACACCTCCGTCCATAAGGTAAGACTTCGCATTTCTTTATACTGTGACCCCATGAAGCACATAAGAATATAAATTTCACAAAAAAGAAAACGACTTCATTACTGCAAACATGAAAGGAAACTTAACCTTGTAATATGTATAATAATATTCAATGCCCTTAAGAATTCCAGAATTTCTTTCCTTACTCTTTTCAAAAGATAGCCTTGTCTCATAGTTAAACATTTATCTGGTCTTAAAAACATGTTTACACCATTCTAAGCATTGATCTTCCCCAGGACATTAGTCATGACATCAAACTTATATTTTTTCTTCGTCCTTTTCCCATCCACAAAGCTGAAGTGCACAAGGTGAGCGTCCACGAACAATTCGCGGTGATCCCAATGACTTTCAGATTCTGAACCGAACTTAAAAAACTAGAAGCATACTCTGTGGATGCTGTTAGTTCATCCCTGCGCCTAAAATGTTTTATATCTATTGTCAGATTTACTAAAATTACATTACAGTAGATAAGTTGTCTGCATAATGGGACATGCAACACCGTCACAAATCACAGTACAATTATACAACAGCACTAATTAATCTATGTAAACAAAAAAAACTATTAATCATATACAACATAAGTTATGGAAAAAAGAATGACCAAATACAACCGTCATAAAACCTTGGAAAATACCAACTTGTTTTATTTCTTTAGGAGGAAATGGTGCATTGCACTCGATGTTTCTACTCCTACCCATCTCAAAAAGAACTGAGACACCATCTACTTGTGGATCACGGTGTAGAAATTTCAACTGAGCCAAGTCTTCTAGAATCGTGTGGAAGACCCCACTCAAATCTAGAAGGTCCCGCACCCACACGACGTCAGATGGCCAAAGTATTCGACGGATTCCATATTTGTGACAACTGCCCCATCTCCAAGTGGATGTCGAAATGGTAAGTGACACTTCAGTGCTTCATTTCAAGAGTTATCCAATGACTTTATATAGAGGTGATTCAAAGTTTGTTGGACCTTTCAATAAGAGATTGATCGTGGGCCATTGTCAATACCCTGTTCTGTTGCTCCAGTGCGACGTTAATTAACTCAATAACTACAAAAATTGATAGGTTATTTAAACTCAACGAAAACTTTCCGTTTAAAAAATTGTAACGGGGTTCAAAAGTGTATAGCTTGCAATAATATGGAGCGAGAGATTGTGGGCAAGAGAAGTAAATCTCTATTCATCAATCCAAAGACCGGTCTTCATCCAAAGATTATGTAGTGTATATGGTGGGATTTTTAGATAGGTAGGTAGTTAATTAACGTCGCACTCTAGAACACAACGGGCTGTTGAAGACGGTCTGTTGAACGGGCGGTTGAAAACGGTCTGTTGAACGGGCGGTTAAAGACGGTCTGTTGAACGGGCTGTTGAAGACGGTCTGTTGAGCGGGCTGTTGAAGACGGAGGGATTCATAGCGATGGGAAAGATTCAAGGAAATATGCCAAGTAATTTTGAACCAGTCAGATTACAACTGTGGTTGCATCCAACTCTCTCCAAACTTCCACACCACGCAAAAGTGAGGACAAAATGAGAAATATGAATAGAAATTAAAATGAATATTCCTGTAGGTGTTTGCTTCAATGTGTAATTCTATGTCCATCTTCTCAGGGCTGTACTTATGGGCTGCTGTGGATCATCAAAGAACGATACCACCAATTTGGAAGGAATACACTTTCTGGTAATAAATATTTTTACTAAATTTCGTCTATTAAATTACCTGCCTAACATATAGATAAGTATGTATTTTATTAAATTTGCACCGGAGCAACACAGCGGGTTTTTAACCTGCCCCAAACAGAGCTAATTTAAATTAAAATAAAATTCTTAGGACTTTATACTTGGATAAGACATTTACAAAAATGCCGAAAGCTTTCACAATTAAAGTACAAATTAGCAGGATAGACAGTTATTTAAGATGTTTCCATGTTAATTTTCGAATAACGTAGCGATTTTGAACCTATTTCATCTCACGATGAATCAGCTTCCCGCTGTAGGAACACAACGTGCTGTCTGAGATTCTATGGAATACTACATCACATTTTTGCCGATCTCACAAATAGATATAAATTTGATAGATGTACAAAAAATAGTATAATTATGAACCCTTATTACTCCAACAAGTGAATTTTAAAAATGCGTTCAAATATCTATATGAGCTGCTTCTAAAAAATACTTTTCATAATTTTTTATATGGGTATTGAAATTATTTGAAAACACGCTTGAAGTTCAAAACTAAACCGTTGGAATGAAATGAAAATGTTACACATTTTAAGCTCTTTCAGAATATTTAAGGCAAACCGGTCGAAAATAGTTAGTGCAACGTATTTTTAAACCTCCAAGTGGCTTGGACGAGATATATTGTCCAAGATCTCATCAATTTGCTAATGACGAGATAACTCGTCGAGACACAAAACTGCCCTATTACTCCAAGTGGAATGAAGATACAAATAGAAAAACAAATTGTACATTGCCTTGATCTGGTGACCATTTGGAACAGGATTTTAAGAGGCAGGCCACTACAGGGCAGTTTTCGATGCGAAGATAAACCACCATCAGGGTTAAACTACATCTATTATATTGCAGATATAGGATAAAAATAGATTATTCAGTGTATTTCAATTCGATTCGTAAAAAAACGGTATTGTAAAAAATGACATCTATATCGCAATTTCGATAAAAATCAATACAACACTAAAAACTCTTTCGAAGAGAATTAAAAACCGCTTCGATGTTGTCACGTGATTTGAACGTGCTTTGTTCCAGGAGGACATGATCCATTGCAAAAAGTGCAAGACGTCTTGCCGGACTCCAAAAGGAATGCGTGAACACATGCTCGTGAGTCATGGTGATGGCCGAAGTTTAGTGCCCCGCAATATAGATGGGCGTGGGAGGACGTATACCTCTTTAGCGGGTCCTCTTCCTAATTATGAAGAGATGTTCGACATGTACGACTCAGTGTCAGTGTTCCAATAGTAAGTGAATAATTTTTTATTTCAATAGAATTTCTGGAAAATGTATTATTTTCAATGCAAACTGCTAAATCATGAATAGTGAACGATTAATTCTTTTTTCAGCATGGAAGAGGAGTCGGAATGAGCCATATGTGATTCAACAAGGAACTTTCAGGGTGGGTGGTGGGAACAAGAGATGTGGAGAGAGAATGTATGTAAGTATTATCTGAATCCATTTAGTATTAAGAGTTAGTCTTGTAACACTTTAGTCATAACTTTCATTCAGAGTTGCTTTTCATATGAACTGAAGGGAATTTTCCCTTTCGTTTCTGTAAAACTCACTTCGTTTCAGAAGTTGAGCTACATCATATGATCTGAATGGGAAGGGCTAGCTTGTAATCGTTGCTTATAACGAACAAAATACCGATTAGTCAGCGTTCACGCAGAGGAAATTTCGCTGAGCTAAAGATTGACGAGCAGATACAAGAATATTGGGGAATGGTTTTAACGCGGATAAATTCTTTAAAATGTAAAGCATTTAATAGAAATTAAATATTAAAGACAGGACAGTTACAAACGCGTTTAAAGAACGTAGAAGGGATGATCGTCTGATTAAATCGTCGTCATCCGAAATCGTTTTCCTAGATTGTTCTTGCAATCATCTAACGGAAGTCACAGGTGTTCGCCTTCTAGAATGTTATTGTAACTCACTCTACCGGAAGTTTCTGGTGTTCAAGCGTATGATGACAGAAGGCAATGTGGAATCTGGAAGGTGGAAATCAGCTCACAAAAAAATCTCAGCAAATGATGAAATAGGTTTAAATAATAAAATATACAGAATCGACTTTGAATAAGTAAATGGGATGCAATTGAAGTGGAATTCGAGAAGCTGATTGTGGTAACAGCTCTGAGGAGTGAATTCTTTTGCCATGCACTTTATTCCAAATAAGAATTAACACGAATGAGTACATGAAGTGCTGCTTTTTGTAATTTTGAATCATCGCATTCGTTTGGGTATATCATTGTGCATATCGATGGTTCCATCGATTATAAAAGGATTTAAATTTGATAGGAAAGGTGTCTGACGACACTGACATCAATTAATTGAGAAGAAATGTCAGCGCAGATACTGAGGCGCCGGTCTGTTAATTCTAGAAAACTGATTCCAGAATTAAAATTTTACTTGCGTATGCAACTGATACTTTCGTATTTGTAAATGTTATTATAATATTTATCAACTATGATATAAATAAATGTATTTTATCTATGCACGTGTGCAAACTGTAACCACTATATGGAAAATGGTAGGTAGGGAGTTAATAAATGTCGCACTAAAACAACACAACGGGCCACGACTGATTGAACGTACACCAGCCACCGTGTACACGATGGTCTTTGGTTGGACCAAATTTCGAACTTTTAACTCTTTGGTTGCCTGTCCGTTACTCTACCAACAGGGCTACCGCGGCCCCCGAATCCCGGGACATACAGTAAACATTAAAACAAATCACAGTACATTTTTTAGAGCAATATTAACTATTAATCACAAACAAAATAATAGAAAAAGAAAAATCAACCCTCGGAGAATATAGTTTAAAATTTTCAGTTTTCGAACGTTGTGAAAAGTACTGAATCGTTTAATGAGTTTCAATTCCTAAGCCGACTCTACAGTTGAATCTGCACAATAAAGTTAAAGCGGTATTGAACAAATATTTGTACGGTGCCTTGAAAATTTTAGATATTTAACACTCCTGGTGGTTATCTAGATGAAGTATCTAGTCATCAGCAAAACTAATCAGACATTGATGGACGAGATATCTAGTCTTTAGAAGAAAAACTCAATAGGCTTTGATCTTGTCATCATCAAAATATCGGAGATATCTCGTCATTAGCAATCTTTAAAAAGGTTGAGTTGAGCTAGTTCCCACTCTTTTACATTCAATAAATTCAAGGACCAAATTCTAAGGAACCTTGTTTTGTTAACGACAAGCTTTCCTTTCGAGGGATGAAAATTGTCAAATAAAATCTAGGAAATTAAAATTGAATAGAAAAATTGTGTAACAGAGTATTATCATGAATACAAATTTAAAGAAGGGAAAAATTAGTATCAATGAGCAATATGAAATATTAGAGAAGGAAAAACTATAAAAACCTACCAATAAAAAAGTTTTAATTTATAGGCAAACTTTGTAAGAAAAAAAAGTCAGGGTATAATTCAAGGACTAAAGGAAATTTTGGTATTTTTAATGTACATTTTAATTACTTTCATGAATCGAGGAACTCTATCGAAGAATTGAATAATTATAAAAGCTGTTTTTTCCTTCGGTGGTGTAACTAATGCATATTTGTGTTCTCTTCCAGGGAAGCCAAGAGCTGGGTCTCTAGCACCTGTTGATGATGTCAGACATTCTGAACCAGAAGAGTTCTGCGGGTGCCCCCTTGTGTTCGCCCACCCTCCTTTCTGTAAATATGACAAAATTACTGCGGGCGCGAGGGGAGCATTTCGTAGAATTTCAGATGGCAGGATGTCTGCACGGACTCTTCTTGTCCAGCTGGTTCATTTGGGGTGCCGTTAGGCTGAAAAACATCGAATGTTTATTGAAGATCTAATAAAAACGTTCTACAACCCCAAACCGACTCTCGTCTCCTTTGAACATGTTGAATCGACATTCCAATCACGCTTGTATCAAATAATGAGCGTGGTAGCCCAGTTGGAAGAGTAACGGATAAGAAATCGGAGGGTTGCGAGTTCGAAACTCGTTCCAACAAGACACTCGTGTACACGGAGTTGGTGTAGGTTTAATTTGTCGCGATCTCAAATGTCCTCTCGTTCACGTGGCATGGAAGTTTGGAGGTAGCAGCTTAGGTGTTGATCTCGTCATCTGACAGTGGTGCAAAATGACGATTTGTCCTATATCTTTCCCTTAGGGATTTATCCCGGACCATCGCTAATAGCCCGTTGTGTTGCTGCAGTGCGACATTAATTAGCTACCTACTAATGAATGGACGTAGATTACCTTAATCTAAGTAGAGAGCCTCCACCAAAATTGTTGGCTTCTGGTTTTCTACATGTGAAATATATGATACACTTTTTTGCATTCTTGTATAAAATAATTATTTTATTCTTAAAAACGCAAGTGTCACGCTTATGGTATCTGACTACACACGGAATCATTTTTTAATGTTCAAATTCACGAGTTTTAAGATAAAACAACTTATAAAAAACATAATGAAACAAAACCTCACTAAACATTCTAATTTATTAAAAGGTTTAGGTCAAAAAATGACGTTAACAAAAAACATTTCAACAAAAATATGAGTACATTTGGTTTAACAGATTTATTCAATAGATCCTGAACTGAAGGATGCTCAATATTAGTTCCCATAATAAGCTATTGAGAATAATGTCTAAGAAAACACGAATTTTTGTAATTTTTCCTTTCGGGACAGCACTGAAATCTCCAAAATGTTTCCTAGAAAATTTTATAAAAGTGTACATCCTAATTTAGGCCCTCCAAAACCAATATAAAAATCAGTTCAGCAAATTTCTCTCAAAAAATATAATAAACTTTTAGTTATCGCATTTCCCGTGCAAAATCAGAGAAAAATGCATGTAAAGATTTGAAAAAGAATTTAAAAACAGTTACATCTAGATTGATTGAAATTCCTGTATCCCCATCTATTCACTGTACAGACAAATTTGAAACAGTTTTGTAAAGAATAAAAGTCTAGATATGAATATGGAATAAAATGAAGTATGAAATTTTAGTCAAACATCGACTATTCAATGGGGTCAGATACCTTAATCCTAAAAACGGGAAAATTTTAAGCATTACATATGTAACTTGCTTTATGAATGAATATTACTTATATGATATGAAAATTTTTATCCATTAAATATCGACTTAATATCCATTGCTATGTATGAAATCGTTGGTATTGAGCATTGTTTCTTCTGTGCTAACTCAATCACTCACTTACATCTGCGTCTATCAATCTCTCAAGAGTGACACAAAAGTATAAAGTGAATTTCCGTCAACAATATTTGAATATTTAGCTAATGCTACAGAGCGTAATTTGTTTTGTGAATTTCAGGGAAAACCACTGTATTGTCGTGTAGTGGTTAGCACTTGTAAATAATAACTCAGTAATTTCCTAAAATCCGTTTATGGTTGGTGTCTAGTAAAAGGCAAATCAGTTTTACCTGGGAATCCGCTGAATTATGCCGAGGCTTTCCTTCAGATGAGGAGTGGACCGACTTCCCGGAACCTGTTTATTTCCTTCCAGAGGATTCGTCTCGGCGTTGACGCTGGCTTGCGTTCGGTGTCGTTCGTGTCCCCAATGCCATTCTGAAAATCACACAATTTGGTCGTCCTGCGCAAGCTGACCCTCCTTTTCTCCTCATTTCGAAACGGGCCAAACCCCCTTTCGCCTTGACTCACCAATACAGCGGAGATCCCCAAGTTTGGCTCATACATAATACCAGGACAGGGCCATCGAAGATCATAACGTAACATATATATCCCCCTGCTATGAAGAAACATTTCACAGAATTCTTTTTTTCACACGAATATAACATTTGAATCATCGTGGAAGAGATATCCAGACTTGAATTTTTAAAAAAGTGAATTTCTATTATGTTTAACTTGCTTAGGTTGACCACTGTTAAATTCACATAAAACAACAAATCACATTTGTTACACAATATAACTAAAATGTATTCTATTCTAATCTTCTGATATACCTACTGTACGTATATTTAAACATTGTATACCCCAGAATAACATTTATACGATGATTAAATGCCACCGAACTACATTTATAATACAATACAAATGCACTCAATATTTCTTATTGTATAAATCGAATTTAAAAAAAACGTCCAAAAAATATATTTCATCTTAATCCCTATCCAAATATCCACCTCTTGGGACGGAGATTATATCGATCACTTTTGGTATCCTGCTGGGCAGGCAGTTAACTTTGAGAGCTTTCTATAGCAGTAAACTGACCGTTATCTCTTGGGGATCTTTTGGTCTGGAAAAAAATCACCACTTTACCCCTGCTAGTCCTCTAAAAGCTTCTACCCGTAACGGGAAGTTGTAGGGACAAACTGGCCTATCGGTCTCCCAATCTGCAGGTTTAAACCGACTTCGTATTCGGGAAAACTTTTTTCCAACCATTTCTGTGAGTCTATCAACATGTTTTCCTGGACATATCTGGATATTTACGGGGTTAAATTCTTTAGGATCCTGTACGGACCTTTATTTGGTTTGGATAATTTTTTGACAATCCTTGGTTTCAGTGGAGGATCATATAGAAAAACAAAATCCCCACTTGTATATCCTTATTTACCGCTATTTTATTTCTATCCCTCTCCTGACTTTCAGATGCGGCAAGTGGATTCTTTCTAACTTTATAAAATACGGTATTTAGATGATCTAATAGTGAAATAGTGGAATCTTCTGATTCCGAATACGATCGAGGATTCAACAGAAATTGATTGGGTGCCTGAATTCATGCCCATAAGGCGGCTAACAATTTTTCTTAGACAGATTTTAATGGTTCGAAAATGCCTCTCCCAGAACCCTCCCCACCATACTCCGTTCTCAACAATAAACTTACATTCAATACCATGGGAAGCAAATAAATTGTGAACAGATGGGTGGTTTATGCGACTCCAGATCTTTTTGAGCTCAATATCTGCACGCTTGAAACCTTTAGCATTGTTCGAATTGTGGAACACAAACCACGTCGTGAAATGAATTTCCAAAAAGCTAAAAAAAAATGATTCTGTTGACATAGATGGAACTAATTCCAAGTGAAGAGCTCTCGAAGTGGCCCAGGTTAAAAGAAGCAAGTAATGTAAGGCATTACTGTCCCTAGTAAAGAATGGACCAGCAAAGTCCACACCAGTCACAGTAAACGGAGGAGATTGAAGCACTCGATCGGGTGGTAAAGGTGCAGTTTCCTGCGTACCAGGACTTACTCTGTACCTTCTGCACACGACACAACTATTCAAAACAGTTTTAACACACTGGTGACCCTAAATAATCCAAAACTGTTCTCTGACTTGGGCAGTCAGTCGCTTCAACTCCGCAATTGAACACTTTATTGTGGCACTCCACAACCACAATTTCCCAAAATTTGTCTTTGCAAGGCAACAATATCGGGTGTTTTTCCCCGATCTCAAAATCGGAAAACTGAAGTCTTGCCTTCAGTCTAAGACCGTTTTCCCTTCGATAGACAGTCAATTTCATGCATGAAATGTTTCCGCTGCAGTTTTCAACCAATAACGTTCAGAGTCGAAGATTTCTGATGCACCTATTGGTCCATACAATTTCTGTCTGTTTCTGCAATTAAATACAAAATGTTTCACGTAAGCAGTCACACGATAAAGTTCCTGTAGACAGTTATACCCTTTTAAGCTCAATAAAGGCAGAGGTGATGGCTCGATGACAGACACCTGAAGTGAAAGATTTTAATCCGTCTTTCAGTTATCACTCTCCTCATCAAGTGCCGAAGGACCAGATATCCAATTCGCTTCTGGCTCCAAGATCCAACTTGGTCCCCTCCACCAAGGGATCATTCGCAAGCTTCGAAGCAAGCACACCTCTTGAGATCAAATCCGCGGGATTGTCATCACCGTTGCAATGAAACCATTGCTGTGGATCAGTCAAGGATTGTATCTCTGAAACCCTATTGCAAATAAAAGGTTTCCAGTCTTTGGCGTTCCCTCGAATCCAGTGGAAAGTAATTTGCGAATCGCTCCACAAATATGTTCGTATACATAGCTCAAGGAACAGTTCTTTCAAATATTTTGCCAGTTTCGCTCTAATCTGGGCAAAGAAATTAATTTCAAAGGGGCTACTCTTCCCTTCGCGATGACAAGAGTAGTCTCAACTCAAACTTTAATATCACTGTATCTAAAATATGCTATACTTCCGTACGCTGGACTAGCGTCGAAAAAAATGTGCAAAGAAATATCGTCGCACTGATTGTCAAAGAACTTTCTATCAAAAGATAGCTTTTCCAAGTGAAACAGTTCGTCAAACCAGTCTTTCCATTTGAGTGATAATGGCAATTCTTCATCCCATTTTAAACCTCGTTCCCATATCTTCTGCATGACTATCTTCAACATCATGACACAAAGACTCACTACACCACAAGGGTCAAATATCTTCGAGATCACTCCAAGAACAAATCGTTTGTAGCATTTTGAATGGAACCTTTTACAGTTTTTAAGTCTAACTTAATTTTATCCTCAGTATGATCCCAAATGAGTCCCGAGAACCCAGTTCCTAGACCAAAATCCAAATTTTCCTCAAAACTATTATCTACCCAAAGTTTTTGAAGTTTAAGAGAATTTGTTTTTAATTTCCTTAAATGAAATCCAGCATCTTTTAGAATATGAATTGCATTGTAAGTTAACAAATACGCATCATCGGCATTTTGAGACCCATGACACAAATCATCTACATAAAAAAAGAATTAAGCACTTCAAAACATTGAGGCATATCTTCCTTATATTTGCCAATGTGAAACTTTAGTACGCAAGCTAATGCAAAGGGTGATGTCGTTAAACCAAATGGAAGACGATTTAAACATAAAGTTTGGTCAGACTCATTTACAGAATCATGGAACCACAAAAATTTTAGATATTCTCTTCCTGACAAATTTCAACCATAAAAAAGCCTTTTCTATATCGCCTGTAAACGCAATTTGATTTTTACGGAATTTCAGAATTATATCCACTAAATTAGAGTTAAGATTAGGTCTAGATTCCAAACAGTCATTCAAAGATTTAAATTTTTCATTAGCTTTGCTACTGCAGTCATAAACTATCCTAACTCATTCCTAACGACTTCTCTATGGGGCATGTAATATACTTCACTTAGGGTCCTCATTTGCATATCTACTTGCAATTTGGCACTTTAATTGTTCATCAATTATCTGCTATACTGTTCCGAAATGTCTTTATTCGTATTCAATCTACAGCTCAAACTGTCAAAACGCTTCTTCGCGACCTCATAATTCGAGCCTAAACTTTCAGGGCCTGCGAACAATCTTCCCACAACTTACAAACATATCTCACCGTTGAATGTCAACGAATTCTCAAATGAATCAATTAACAGAGCTTGTCCTTTTCAGAAAGATTTTGTTTTGACTATTCAGTGAGTAAAAGAACTCCACTTCTAAACACTTATCCAGCTCTTTTCGATTGCGCAAGGTCAAAGCAACCACGGGATAATTTTTCTCTCGAGGATATTTTCACCGAGTATGGACAATTTTTCATAGCGAAAGGGTTTTAAATTTAATTCTTTTACAATGCGTTTTGACACAAAAGATCGGTGTTATCCGGAATCTAACATTATTCTACTTTTTCACGATTTATTATTTTTCGAGCACAAAATTACTGAACAAGTTTGAAGAAAATATATTTTACTACTTCCTGGAATATTATTGTGCGCAACAGATATATTTTCAGATCTTTGATCAGAAACACCTGAAGTGGTCGAAGGAATTCTTATTTTCGGGATCGTTTCAGCTGGGGTGCTGAAAGAATAGGGTGGAGAAAGAACATTTTTGTCGTTCCCTCTACACAATACCTTATGATGCGTATTAGACTTACATTTTTTGCAGCTTATCCTAGATTTACAAGAAATGATCATATTTTTCAAAACAAAAACACCTACCTTCAAACTTTAATCTATCGAATTTTTCTACAATTAATTGATTCACGAAACCCGAACAAAAATAGACATTTATCATATATTTGCGCATTTAAAGCTGCCGCGGTTGGGGTATATCTAGGTTTGTAATTATTCTTTCGATAGTTTGGAAATAGTTGCCGATTAGTCTCAAAAGTTTTAGCATTACCATTTGAACTTTCCGTGATTTCCCTGGATTCTTACTTCATTTTTTATGAAATTTATTGTAATAGTAATTTCACAAGTTTTACTTTTATCTCTTTTACGATGGAAATCCAAAACCAAATCTTGGGGCAATAACTTAAGAATGATAGGATTTAACAAATGTCCGTACGAACCTTCAGTTACAATAAGTGAACGTAGGTTTCTAATATTTACTACAATTTCATCATACAACTTACGTAACCCTTTAACATTATGAGGTTTTCACTGATTCTAAATTCAATAATTTTGATATGTAAGAATTAATAACGTTAGTTTTACCGTATCTATTTCTCAAAAATTGCACGCACGAATCATAATTTTTCTCATTTAATTCGAACCCAGAAACACTATAAGCAGGTCCTACCAATGTTTTCAAATATTGAAACTTTTCAATCTTAGAAAGTGAATCATTCTTACCAACGGCGTTATTAAAACAATTAAGGAACTCCAAAAATTTGCTAGAATCGGCATTAAATTTCGATATTTTTAACTTTGGCAATTTCAATGCAGTCCTTGTTTCTGAGACAAAGGAGGAATTATTTGCCGAAACAGTTTGATGAATTTTAGTTATCAAAATTTTACCTTCATACTCTTCGAACGATTTAATCTCTTCTGAACCTTTCAGGATCATCTATCAAATCTTCAATATCGGAATCGTAACTCTTTAAATTTTGCTCTTTAGTTTCTAAAAGTTTAAGTTCAGTTAAAGTATCTAACCCTTCGTTAAGTTTCTTGACTTTTATTGACCAACTTCGTAACTGGACTTCAGACGTTACCGCGCTTCTCAATCAATTTATTTACCTTATCCATTTTAAATAAAAGTTCTATTTCAGTACAAATTTTCTAACAAATTCAAATCCTTACTTTTGTACTCCAAAAGGTATAAATAAATATCTCACCAAATTTACTTCAAAGCAGGATCTCATTCTCCAAACATGGATAATCCAAACAGTTTGAAAAGCATCAAGCACGAATCTTCATACACAACACAATCAAGATCTTCCAATTATTCCCGGCCGTGGTGCACCAATATGATGCATTGGTAATCAATCAGTTCTATTAATAACAAATTTATTTTAAGTTTAATAAGTTTAGAGCTATTATGAGCTGCTCTGACCTACTTGCATTCAGTTTTTGCGTTTGCCTACCAACTTCTTACCATTTGGCTCGCTTAGCGCCGTCTGGGGTATTTCACAAAATACATTGGAACCAGAATGGTCATGAACCCTATTTTCTGTGTAAAACTTATCGTGTTTCAGTTACGCTGTAGATTATTGGAAAATTACGTTACAAAAGTTTAAATACATTGCATTTTATTACAAGTGTTGAGTCTCATAACCATCTGAAACATCTAAGAGAAAAGATGTTAATCTAATTTATTGTAACCAATACATGCTGATTCGGAAAACGTAATCTATTCGAAGCAGAGCAAACGGCTGACAAGAAAATCCGTTTCCTTATTATTAAACTATCCATCAAAAATTCAGGCAGAATATATGGAACAGCAGACTTAATGTGAATCTGGCGAAATTTCGTATAGGTCATATTTAATCCGACATTAACTTCGTTCAGAATCCGATTTTAATACTTTTTGATTAAACCATTCTGGTGCTACTAATTCACAAATTTATTGAATGATCCTTCTCATGTAAATCTTTTAATTTATCAGATATTGGTTTTTGTTTCATTAAAAAATAATTTGATATACTTTTTTAATTCACGGATCTTTAAGCGTTTGGGCGGCAAACGTCCATGAATGGGTACCTCCAGAACGAAGTTACTCTCGGGAGTTCCTTAAATCACTAAATAGACGCTCCTCGACAAGTGCCAGTCAATTATAAGCAAACTGAAAAGAAACCCCATATTCAAAACTAACAAAATACCATTAAATACTTAGGAATTATTACAGCTGGTCTCTCACGACACTAGGCACGGGAATGTGTGTTGATGTTAGATAGCTGCTCTCACCGATAGATGCCAAAATACGGCCGTTCCGTATCAAGAGCTGTCGGAAGGGGCATCGATGGCCAGCTCCAGAAAATATGGTAAGTCAAAAAATTTTAACCTATGGAGCTAGAGGCCCTTCCCTAAATCCCAGATCAAAAATACCAACCATTTTTATAAAAATTACAGGACCTCCCCAACGGATGCACTTGGCCCACTCCCTTGACCATCCAGTCTATATACTTAAAATTCAACATTTGGAAATAGCGGCTCCCTAACCAGGTTCTTGGGCGGTCTTCGATACTAGCAACCCCTTCTCACTTATCCCTCCTAATAACCACAGCGAATTTCCCATCTGAAATAGATAACCCATACCTCACTCAGTATGAGTGAGGTACAGCAGGGGTAGTACTGCCAAATTTCAAATTTCAGGACAATAAATTACAAAAACTGAGTTAACGCAATATGACCTCTTTTGTTATTTAAGCTTAAATAGGGTCAGGTGGGGTAAAATGACCATAAAATTGGCTTTCTTCAACTTTGCTAAGTTACACTCCTAAAATTATATAAAATATTTACACTTTTGACACATATTTTACTTACACTATCTGAGAGTTGCTACAATTTTTATTTGCTTTTTTAAACAACAAAACTGTTTAACTATTACTTTTTTAGGCTTATTATTATGACAATTTTCTCCACCTGATCTATGATTTTTTTAAAAATCCAAGTTTTAAAGAAAAATAATATTGCATGTAGGACTGATGACAGTCAGCATACAATGTATTATTATACAAATACACATAATTCAACTTAAATTTGCTAGAAAAAAAATCAAATGTAAATTTTCATATTTTTAAAATAATTAATCTTTTACTTATTTAAGTTTATACACTGCCCAAGAATTCATCACCACAATAAAGAAACCCCAAATTTGGCTACAATCTGTAAATTTGCAAGGTTCCCGGCGATAAATCAGGGGTATCACAAAACCGATTCTGCCTCAATTTTACATATTTTTTTGTGTATAACGGTAGAAAAATATTTGCACTAAATTTTAAAAAAAATGTAATGTCATTAATTAAAAAATAATAAAAATAAGGACAAATTTTGGAACCCGTGTTATGATGGTTAAAAGTAGAAACAATGCTCTCTCTCTTTAGAATAAAATAAAAATTTATTATAGTTTCTTTTTAATTTCTGCAAATTTTTGTCTAGTAGCTGCTAGCTTTTGTGATACTAATTTTATTTTTTCATTATCAGCTTCCAACATTATCTGGGCAACTTTTACTGCTTGAAAGTCATTGTTCTTTACAACTTCATTTAATTTCTCAGATGCATCATTCATTAGATGATGAGCAGCAGCTTCATCTTTTAGATGTTCATTTTCTTGCACATTAAGAGCAGCAAATACATCTTTAAGTGCTTCTTTCTCCCTCTTCTTAAGATTCCTTGCTTCTTCCTCTTCTAATTCTAGCTTTCTTTTCCTAGAATTATTTTCTTTCTCCTTTCTCAACTGCTCCAAATACGATGTATACTCAGCATGTGCTTTCTGCATAAATTTAATCAACTCCTTTGTAATCAAATCTGATATAGAATCTTGTCTTTGCAAACACGCAATGATCGAATACCTATATCTGACAGTGATGACCTTTCTTGAGTAACAATCGCATTGTTGGATGAAAATCCACGCTCTGGTGTCGAATTGCCATGAGATAAAGTTAAACATGCCTTATCTAATTTCGTCAGATGATCATACTTTCGTACTCCAGAAAGGTCTTTCATTTGTGATATTTGTTCCCAGTAATGACAAATGTCATGACTTATTTCGAAAGAAGCAAGTTCTTTCTCTACATTCTCGCACAGGTAAATTTGTACCTCAGATTTCACAGCATCACAGATTTGGTTTGTTTTTGTGACCTTTAACAGGTGATCAGTAAGGCGGGTTATAGCCTCCTTTGATTTGGAATCCTGTTGTTTAGATGGATGTATATATTGCAGGTCATGCAACAATGGACTGGAAAGAGGCAATTTTTTCTGTAAATAGTTGCATGTTTTTATGTACACACTTCGGATGTTGTGGAGGAAATTTTTATGATCTGGCCAAACGAGCAATTTCTTTGCTCCGGAACCAACTTCAATACGTTTTAGGGGTAACCAAGAACTGGCTTCACTACAATTAACATTGCAAAGGGGCAACCCTTCTTTTATTCCAACATCAGTTTTTATAAAATTACGCATTATGTTTCTCACTAATTCATTCTGCTTGCTAAATAAAATATAAATCAGGGGAGTCTCCATCTGGAACAGTGTGATATATGACACAAAAGTATTATCAAAAAACACAGTGAAATGTAAATATAGTAAATTTATCGGATCTTTCAAACATTTTTCACTACTATTCTTCTTCTCAATAATAAGAAAATATTCTTGAAGAGCAGGATATTGCTCAATTATCCTCTCACAAACAGGGCCTAGGGTTAACCATCTGCTTTCAACGTGCCTCCTAAACACATGGTCTGCAGCAGAATCCACCAATGTTTCAATCTGAACTTTGTGAAATTCCTCTCTTCTCGCTGCTGACAACTTAAACCACTGAAAAATATCCAATACAAATCTGTCTATATCACAGTCTAGTTCTTCCATACCCTTTCTCATGGCATTGTGAACGACGTGCAGACTACACGTTCCAACATCAATTAAATTTGGAATGCCCAATGAATTTAAATGTGTATTTAACTTTTTCAGAAATGATAGATTGACTTTAGGACCATCCATAGAGCATTGAATGACTTTATCAATGCTTAGTCCATTGTCCGAAATTAAATTCAGAATCAATTCAAGAATTTTGTCAGATTCTGCATGTCCCAGGAAAAAAGAATCACAATAGCTTGTAATTATCCGTGCTTGTTTGTTCGACCAATACGATATATAAACATGTTTTTTTACTTGACATGTTGTAGTTTCATCAAAATACAATGTAAAATAAGTTGCTGATTCAATTACGTCATCATAGGTTCTTTTAAGGAAATACGGGGCCAATCCAAATTTTGACATATCGAGCCTTTGCATCACCAAGTTTCACATGTTTAGCAATCTCAATCATCAAAAGCCGTTGAAAAAATACTTCCTAGTTCATTAATCGAAGCAAACGAATAATTACACTTTATTGCCGTAAACAAAATTAAAGCTTCTGCCTTTAGGATTTTCTCCTGCATGCTGGATGGTATCCAATGTTTGCATGAAGACAAAGTTGAAATTTGTAGAACAGCTGAATTACCGGAACTTTGCGATGAATTCTCCGCAATGACGAAAGTAGATTGTTTAGATCTTTCTTTTATTCTTTTTTGAAGACTTAGCATGTGTGAGATATTAATTGTGCAAATCCCATATTTGCAACGCTGAACTTCTTATCACATACTTTGCAAAATCCGGCGAACTTGTCTTCCGAACATCCTCGGCACCAGCTACTGATCAAATCGCCGTTTGTATCTGTTCTTTCAGAAGAAATCCAAGTTTCTGAAAATTTTGTATTGCGAGGCATTTTTAAAAACGCGAGGAGTTAGACTAGAAACCTTATATAAGCTTATCGCACGGTGCGGCGGGCTACTAATGTAAACAACACTTTCAATGATGCCAGATCTCTCACTCGTTTAAGATTCTTCTTTATTCGAAAATCGCAGAGGTACTGTCGGATGGGGAGAAGCTAACACATCATTGGTTGAGGAAGAAGCATCGTATGACATCATGGCGAACTTGGGTGTTTTCCATTCGTCCGTCATAGATAGGCATAGGCCGTCCGTAAGGGGATGAGTAAGAGGGAAAATGGACGCTTTAACGGGTAAACATTAAATGTCGGAGAAAATTTCAGGACAAAACACAAAAATTAAGGACATTTCAGGACGTATTTTGTTTTTTCAGGAATATCAGGACAAGTACGACCCCTGGGCACAGGTATTGATGGCATCGAAGGAAATAAGTTGAAGATATTTGCTAATCGACTCCCCCACACAACTGTATTTCAAGCCGTACTCCTACCAATATATGAAGCAATAATCTGCGCTACAATCAATAACAAATTAATACTCGTATGTCGCGACAGCCTTAGTTCGATTGACCTGCAAATCTAAATTCCTAACTGAAGTTAAGCAATAAATAACAAGACAGTTCGGATTGAGCTGCGTTAGGGCTCACTTCGCTAAGATTGCCTCCGTTTGGGGTGGACATCCCTGTACCCTACTCCTGAACTTACGATCGAATCACAGTAAACAAACATTTTGTCTTGTATCTCAAGGCCCCTTCGTCGGATTTAATAGGTTCAAAATTAAAAATTATGGCCACTTGATTTAAATGCTTCAAATATATCCTGCAATTAAGTTTTGCGCCCTTGTATTGAATTTTCTTAGAATATTTACTACTTTCCTTCTATTCCTTTCAACTTGTTAACATTGAATTTTGTTCCCATTTTGAGAATTCAATTCGCATGAGCTTATTCTATACAAAATTAAGCACTTGATGCCATTACAAGTAAAATCTTGTGCCCATTTCAAGTTGATTGTGAAACATTGTTTTTACTCTAGTACGTGTTAATTTTAGGAGCCCTATTTTTCTGTCGGATAATTCAACGAAATTACCAGTATGCAACTTATGACTAGACGGCTGCTCCAAATAAAGCTAATTTTTCTTTGCCTTAAACACAACCGATACGATATTGCAGATGTGGAATATCATTTTGTTTCTTAACGGGTAACTGAGTTCGAAAACTAAATTTGCTAAGGATGGTCATGAAAAATAAAATTTCCTTTTCGTGGTTTAAAGGGGCCATTTTTATTATTTCAATGACTTATTTCTACGATTTTAAATTATATAAAAAAGGATAACGTGCGCAAAGCCCCAGTTTAATGTTTTACCATTGTTATCCATTTGATGTAAAACTTCACTTTAGGTTATGCAAGCAAAATTTTTGTTTTCAATCTTTTTTTATCAAGGTACCCCTGAAATTGGTTAAAATAAAAATGTTCGCAAAATGTAAATTCGAAGTAAAATTTCCTGGAAAGGAACAAACTTAGTAGAGTATTGGAGCTGTTTCAGGATTTACAATCTAAACTATTGTCTAAAGACTAAATTGGTCAATTCTAAAGTATTCACAACAAATTTCGAAGTAAAGGTCAGAAAACTTAGCATTTTTCTCTGGAATGGTGAAAACTTGATATCAGAAATATATCGAACACGGAAAAAGTAATTATAATTCCAAAGTACCGGAAGACAAATTGGATAAAAAAAACCCGTACTTAACAACCAAATTGTAATTACAATTAATTACCGTCTCACTAGAGCAACACAACGGGCTATTGAACCAGTGTCAGGGAAGTGAATATCCTTGCCATTTAAGACATTTTAAATTGAAAATTCGACTTACGATCGAGTACTTAGAATAATGCGTATCAAAGAACTTTCGCAAATTCACAGAGGGTTAATTTAACATTAATCTCAGTTTCGAGAATTCAGTTATTCGTTTATAGACGAATCGAAATTTTAATACTGAAGATGTGATTGTGATATGAAAATTCTTATTCCTAGACGCGAGATATTGCTTTCTTCGTGACATAACCAATTTGTCTGTTAAAAGGTCTGAAACTTGCAAAATAGATTGAGAAGTTGTCAAACGTAAGTTAAGAAAACTAATTTAATATGAAGAGACCTCTAATATTTTTTGACCATTATTTTCATTAGATATGCAAGGTACTCAAAATTTCATTTATATTCGTGTTTTAGTAATTGTTTAGTTCTATTATTTCACGAAACAATTTACTTTAAGAAAACATGCATATTTTCTTCGTGAATTTTTCGAGTCATATGCCTGATCATTTGTGTAATTCCTTAGTTATTTTATGAAATGTCTTAATATACATTTTCAATCTTAGAAACCGGATTAAATTTCAAAATCAATTTTAAGCACGAAATTCAAAAATGAATAGCAAACACTTTTCAAGTTAAGTAATCACTGAAATCTTGTTAAAAGTGAAAAACCTATCGGGTATTTTAATTTTAAAGTGATATTTTACCATTTTAATGCTTTAAAAAGAACATGAGGTATATTGAATACCAAAATTTAAATTAGAAGCAAATATTAAATTAGGTCTAGTTTAAATTTCTTGTGATAGATGCGGATATTCCTGCTTCTTCACGAGCAGTAAATGTCTCATTTTACCATAAAATATAAAGAAAAGATACAAGTTTCATAAACCTAGATTGAAATGTTACCAAGACATCTATAGAAATAAGAATAATCGGAGAATTCTCATTGCAGGGTTCTCAACCTTTTCTGTCACTCCAAACGACCTCTAGAATACAGTAGAGCGCCCCAAACATCTGCAATTCATATTTCCTTTCAGTCAATTAAAAATGAACATAACTATTTTGTGTACAACATTGTGTCGATATAAATGGAGCAAAGGAAAATATACGCAGTTAGGTGATAAACCATTAGCAAAATATGCAAAGCCATCTGTTATATTGAATATTTAGCAAGTACCTTTTTTCACGAATGTGTTAGTGTTTTTATATGTAGACAGATGTCCACTAAGCAGACTTTAAATTATACAATTCTCAATGCATTTGATCTCAGGAAACGCTTGTCAAAAACTAAAGCAATGATTCCACTTGGAACCGATCGCTAATATCAAATCTCCAACTGACAAAAGATTGAACTTTTAAAAAAGTGCTTTAGGAAATCCCTTTAGTTACTTATCAACTTTTTAGATAATCTTCAACTTAACGATAAACAGAGCTTTTAGATTCCTGGAGATAAAAATTAAAGGAAAATAGCGTGAATGAAATTCCACTTTCTAGGAACTGAAGTTAATCTCTATCTTTAAGCAGTTTTTGAAAAGCAAATTTTTCGAACCTACAATTGCAGTTTTCTAATATCTACTACAGAACTGGTAAAGAAACCGTTTCGATTACTGTTAATGTGTTAAAAATGTAAAAATATGCCAATTATATTTCACACATAAGATGACCACACTGAATCCGCCTGCTACGCTCTACTGTAGTTTATTATAAGAGGTGCATTCATCGGAATACAACCCACAGGTTGAGAACCACTTGTTCTAGAGACAGGTCATCTGGAATGCCCTATCCGGGAAAGGACATCCCCTGGTTGAAACGAGCACACACTACCGGGAAGACCCCGGCTGGATGAAGTTTTATTATACTTATATATTCAATACTTTCAAAAATGTAAATCGTGTCAATGGGGACCACACCTCGTAGGGTAGGTTTGCCCATTAAGAGGAACACATGAGTACAGTTCATAGCAAGAGTCGACGCAGGATACTTCGGTTTCGTGGTTCAGTTCGTAAATGGATCAGTCGGAGAGTTCTTTAGCGACGATTAACAGTTGAGTGCATTCAAGATGGTAGTATCCAGAAAAAGGGGAAGAGAAGTCGGTGTCCACCAGTGAAGAGGATGCGGCACAGCTGATATCTTTCACTTATCCACAACCTGTTGATGGATCGTCACGATAATAAATGCCGATGAATTGATCACGGATACTGCTCAGAACAAGCGCAATTCAATACGTTTCTGAAAAAGGTAGGTATTTTAATTAACGTCGCACTGGAGCAACACAACGGGCTGTTGGAGACAGTGCGAGATCAACCCTCAAAGTGTAAGATCCGAGTCAAGGGAACTAGAAGTTAAACGTTTGATTTTTATTCTTGTTATGCGTGTTCCATAAATACACTATCTACAATAAGTATTTGGACACCCATGCAAATGACGATATCTGCGGTCCTGATATACGTCACGCCCTCCGCCGTTAAATATCGTTGGCATTAGTCGCATGCAAGATGCCACGATGTGCATTTATCTGATTTCGAGAAAGGTGTAATCGTCGGGTATCACAGAAATGGCCGATCCTTAAGGGACTTATCTAGCGAGCTGAATTACCCAAAATTGACAGTGGCCTATGTGATTCAGAAGTGGAAGGTGAGCGGTGATTGTCGGAATGTGCCCCGAGTCGGCAGAACCACGAAACTGGGAGATAAACACCGATGGGTGCTGTCCAGAGAAATTCGGAAGAACCGCACCCAACCGATGGCCCACATACTCCAGGAGTTTCAACTGGCATCCGGGAGTGTTTCGATGAATACCATCCGTAAGGAAGCACATCTGCTTGGTTTTCATGGTCGTACTGCCGCCCATAAGCCTTTGATCACTATGATCACCGCGCTGTACGGTTAATGTGGTACAAAGCACGTCGAAAGTGGACCGTAGATCAGTGGAAATGGGTTCTCTGGAGCGACGAATCAAAGTTCACCCTCTACCGTTCGGATGGCTGGGTCTGGCGTCTGCCTGGAGAACGCCTCCTGCCAGAATGCATTGTGCCCACAGTAAAGTTCGGCGGAGGTGGAATTATGGTCTGGGGGTTTCTCCTGGTATGGACTGGGACCCTTGTCCGAATTCATGGTAAGCGTGACGCCGAGTGCACTATTTTGGATGAGTGTGCTTCCTACGTTGTGGCAGTTTTATGGGTTGGACCCGTTACTTCCAGGACGACAACGCCAGCTGTCATGTTGCGAGATCCAATTGGTATGGTGACATTGGGGTTAACCGAATGGACTGGCCTGCCCAGGGCCCAAACCTGAACCCTATCGAGAACCTCTGGGACGAGTTGGATCGCCGAATTAAGGGGTGCAACAACAGTCTAAAAATCGGTGAAGGAACTTACATGTCTTCTCCAAGCCGAGTGGAAAAAAATACCACTAGCCGTCATACAAGGACTTGTGGAAAGCATGCCCCGGAGGGTTGAGGCTGTAATTGCCTCTCGTGGAGGCTCTACCAACTATTGAATGTGTGAATAAATTTTGTTTTTCTTTTCTATCACAGGTGCCCAAATACTTATTGGTAGATAGTGTATAACCAACAAATTTATTTCGTGAATGTCTGCTTTGTAAACGTTTAAAATGTAGTTCCCATTTTGGATTATACTCATTTCATCATAATACACTTACATTAATCAAAAATCCAAATATTCTTTTCAATATGAAGATCCGAATTCAACCCGTGGATTGAAGAAACCGTGATTGCGAGATCTTCCTTCCATTCAAGGAACTCGTTACAAGAACATAAACATTAACAAATCAGGTGAAATGTTAGTTTGTAAGTAGCATTATTCTATTATCCAACCTTCAACAGAAACATCTGATGCGAAACACTGACACTCGAAGCAATGATCCATTAGCAAAGAAATGATTCAAGCATTAAGTAATTTCATGCACAAACATACGCACTAAACAATGAAGCATGCATAAAAAGGACAGAAGCACAACAGACACAAAAGGACAACACGAACAAAAAGGACAACACGAACACAAATGACGACATAAAACAATGTCTTTCCAAGTCCATTTCATGGATAGACGAACTTATAGTTCGTGAATGGTCCAACTTAATTCGATCTACAATTTTGAAAAATTTTAAACCTATTTGAGATTTTTTTAAATTTAGGGCAATTTATTCTTTTAACCTTCCGAGTCACGAGATATTCAAGTTGTGTAGAATTGCCTTTACCCTGCAACACGCGATTCAATAACCAAATCTAATGGACAAAGGAGGTAAGATTCCCTTCAGTTCAAGGGGTTTTGGGTAAGACGCGTGAAAGTAAGTGCCACATTGTCTTCAAAAAGTACTTTATGGTGGAGTCTAGTCACACTGCTATATATATATATATATAGCCACAACAAACTAACAATACAGTTGTATATAATTTCGCAAGTTCAAAACTGGGCAAAAATTGTGCAGGGAAGACTGCAGGTTATATGCATGTGAACCTCAGAGGGTTAAGGGCATTTTTATCCTTAATCGTTCAGATTTGTTTTTGTTAAAAGGGCACTGACGGGGCGTGATTATGACATACATCGTACTATTACAGTGAAAAAAGTATTAATACGCAAGAGGAAAATAAAAAATATCAATCCTTAGTTTTTAATTATGACCAATAACAAATCTATAATTAGTAATAGAGATTGACGTTGAAAAGGAGGTAAGCGCCAAAAACTAAATTTTACAGAATAAGCAAAAAACCATATAGGAACATAGGAAAAAAAGCAACTAGTCAAATTTAGTTTTTGGCGCTTATACAAAAATAAAGTAATTAGACTTTTTAATTTAGTAGGTGAAAATATGCCAGTAAAATAATTCAAATTTAAAAAAATATTTTTAAGGTGAGTATTTTACTTAACGTTGCACTGGGGCAACACCGGGCTATTGACAACGAATTTTGAACTACGGTCAGATGACGAGGTCACACCTGAGCTGGCACCCTATTGTCCAAACTACATCACGCCAACGTAAGGACATTTGAGGCCCCGACAGATTTAACGTGAACTAGTCCCCGTGTACACGACGGTCTTCCGCTGGATTCGAACTCACAACCCTCCGGTTTGCTCTTCCCATGGCGGCCCTTTTATGGGTACATTGGCTCTTGAAATTAAATAGTGACTGGGAAAGACTTATTTGAGTTCAGGTGGGTATTTCAATTAACGTCACAGTGGAGCAACACAACGGTCTATTGGTGACGGTCCGGGATCAATCTCAAAGAGAAAGACCCGAGGACACCACTTAATTCTGAACCACGGTCATATGACGAGAACACCTGAGCTAGCACCCCTCTCTCCAACATGAAGACATTTGAAACCCCGGCAGATTTAACGTGCACCAGCCACCGTGGTGTTTGGCTGGACCCTTCAACATGAAGGATTTTCCGTTATTTCTCCGTCCTGAATAACAATTACGAGGCAACGGTATCCCTGTTGGAATAGCAAAGGATTAGTAACCGGAATTCGAAACTAGTTCCAACCAAGGACCGTCGTGTACGTGGGAGCTAGTGCAAGTTAAATCTATCGTGGCCTCAAATGTTCTCACGCTGGCGTGACTTGGAAGTGTGGGGTGCCAGTTCGGATTTTGACCTCATCAGACCGAGGTTCAAAATGATGAGGTGCTATCCTCGCATATGTCCCGTCCGGATTGATCCCAGACCTTCGCCACTGGCCCGTTGCTCCAGTTCCAACTACTTACCTACCGTAACAATTACAGGAAATCCGTAATGATTGGCTTCTGTTATTCTATCATAGCACGATATAAATTGGTAATGACATAAACTGGTAATAACATAAATCAGAATATTCAAGAAAATGGGAAAGAATCGATGGACGATTCTAAATTTTTAGGCGATTCCATCTTCTTTAGAGGCTGCAAAAGATCCATCCTATTTCATCCTTTAGGCACAACTCATTATAAGGTACAGTAGCCCTTCTATGGATTGCGTTTTTAACATCAAAAGCCCCGTAGAGAGAAGGTTGGCTTATTTGTCCCATTCAGACACAATACTATGTCTGCTAAGACACACAAGGAAGTTCTCGGAGCATGTCCACCGCGGTTCGATTCCTCCCTAGCTTTATTTCTTGTCAGTTAAAGAGCGGCCATCACACACAATCTCTTGAGTGTTCTTTATAAAACTACAATAGGGTAGGATAATTTTTTGTGCACCGTAGTCATACAAACACATTCTACCGTATTGTAAACATGCTTACGGTTTCCTTCCCTTGGGTAGATTAACTTCGCGCTGGAGCAACACAACGGGCTATTGACCACGGTCCGGGATCCATCTCGAAGGGTAAGATCGAGGACAACACGTCATTTTGAATCACGGTCAGATCACCAGGTAACACCTAAGCTGGCACCCCACTCCCAAACTTCAACACCACACCAACGTGAGGACATGAGGTCACGGCAGATTTAACGTGCACCAGCCCCCTTTGTGCACGACGGTTTTGGGTTGGATTTGAACTAGCAACCGATTTCTAATCCGATACTCTTCCAACCGGGCTACCCTTAGGAATCGGAAAGAGCCCCAACACTCGATGACACCTGTAGATTGCCATTGAAACATCGTTGAAGAAACGTCAAAAGGCTGTACGACAACTGGTTGTAACAGGTGGCCTCCATCTACATAAACAGCGAGAATTCCCTGCTGTTCGCAAACTTACACCTCATCCTACTCCAAACTTCTACACTACGCCAACGTCAGGAGAGAGAACGACAGATTTAACGCGCATCAGACCCCTTCGTACACGGTCTTTGGCAGGACCGAGCTTCGAACCCAGATGTTTATGATCCATTGCTCTTCCAACTTGGTTACCAATACAAAAGGAGACGCAAAAAGGGAATTCCTGATTTATATGCACAAGGGACCGTATTCATGTCCAATAGAGTAATTTCTAATGACTACTGATTCCGAATCTAAAGTGATTTCTCACTCAATAAACTTTGTGTTTCAAAGATTTCAAAAGGGTCGCTCTTAATTTAAATTTAGGTAGGAATTTTAATTAACGCCGCACTGGAGCAACACAACGGACTATGGGTGACGGTCAGAGATCAATCCCAAAGGGAAAGATCCGAGGACAACACCAAGTAATTTTGAACCCCGGTCAGATAACGAGAATTTAAATTTAGGTGGGTTGGGTTTTAAAGTGAAAGGGAATTTGGCCATGTTGCGCCAAACATAAAGAAATGGAAATACACACAAGGAAAGTTTTACTAACAGAGAAAAACACCCAGGAGGAAACGAACCGGCGACACCCACAACTCGCAGGTTGCAAACGAAGTGGGCATACCCACTGAGACCCATTTCAATATTGAATTAACGTCGCAATGGACAAATACAACGGGCTGTTAGCGACGGTCTATCCCGAATGGAAAGAGCCGAGGACAACACCTCGTTTTGAATCACGGTTCAATGACTCGACAACAACCCCCCCCTGAGCTGGCACCCTTTTCTTGACACCTCCAATTTTGAAGAAATAGGAGTTTAGCTTCGAAAAAGGTACCCCTAGTCGCCTACGTTACAAAATAGCAGCAAACCGTGACCTTTCAATCGATCTGGTCAATATGAACGCTGGAGGTTTTTGCTGCTAGTAGTGACGGCTCAACCAACGAATACTGCTTCACAAGTAGCCGTCCGCCCCTTGTAGGATTTAATTTTCTTTTACCGTATGCACCAAGATTTTCTCTAACATCCAATGTTATATTAACAGTGAATTTAAGTGACAACACTCAGCGACACAAAATCTTTAAAAAATAGCCTCCAAAAACGTTTTTCGAAAAATCACTGGTCTATGAAAATCAATAATATAAATGACTGAAATCCTTTCAATTCTGAAAATTTTAAAAACATCCAGGTCCAAAGACCGTCGAATACAAAGGGGGCTGGTGCATGTTAAATCTGTCGTGGCGTGAAATGTCGTCACGTTGGCGAGGTGTCGAAGTCTAGAGAGTGGGGTAGCAGCTCAGGTGTGACCTCGTCATCTGACCCTGTATCAAAATTACGTGGAGCTGTCCTCGATCTTTTCCTTCCGGACCGTCGCCAATAGCCCGTTGTATTGCTCCAGTGCGACTTTAATTGAAATACCTATCTAAGTGACATACATAAAGCAATGATTGACAGCATTGCGTTGAATGGCGCGAGGAATCTATTCGGCCAAGCTGCGCCTAACAGATAGACAAGGGCAAGCAATGAGGCATGCACACTCATGCAAAGCAATGAGGCATGCACACTCATGCAAAGCAATGACACAAAGCAGCGTACGAAACAAAGACGCACACACAAAAGAATGAACAAGTCGACATATGCGGGAAGCGATGACGACACAAAGCAGGTTGGATTGGATTTTATGGCGCAATGGCCATGTTTGGCCAAGCTGCGCGCCATACACGAGACAATGTGAAGTAATTGTGAAAAGGATGGAGCAGAGAAAGTAGAGAAAGATCCTGGGGTCTCCAAGTCAATGAACATACACAAGGAAAGCTTTACTGGCACAGAAGATACAGCCAGCGAGGAATCAAACTTGAGGTACCTGCAACTCGCAGATTACTAGCACAATGGGAAACACGCTGAGTCATGGCGACTCCCACGACCAAAAGGACAGCACGTACACAAAACAATGAGGCATGCATAATAGCAACATACAAGTGCAAAGAATGGACACACATAAAGCAGTCACATACGTACAAAAGACGCGTGAATAGAGCAGTAACGGGCTATGCGCATGCAGAAAGGAATGACGACACAAGAGAAGAGTACACACAAAAAAGTACACACAAAAGGACGACACAAACACAGCACAAACAAACAAAAAGACAGCACAAACAAACAAAGACAGCACAAACACAAAGGACAGCACAAACACAAAGGACAGCACAAACACAAAGGACAGCACAAACACAAAGGACAGCACAAACACAAAGGACGACACACAACTATTACCATGAGTGTTTGGTGGGCTTCAGCCATCACCACTCCCATAGTAAAAAACTAAATTTCCATTGATTTGAAATTAACTAATCTACTCTACATTATTGGGTGGCCAAAAAGTTCGTTCGGTGTATAAATTAAACTTTTATCGTCACAAATAAGTACGTATCGTAATCTTTTTTGCATTACCTTCTTTCAGGCAACTTCATTAACCCCTCCCTCCCCAATTTATTTTCGTTCTGGGTAAAGAACTATTCCAGGTGCAGTTTTGCAATAGAATGCTTTTCTATTGGGAAAATTTTGTAAGGATCGGACTCAATATAAATCCGAAGGTCTGGCGAGTACGGCTGGATGAGTCAAAACTTCCAGGACGAGCTGTAAGTTTCTGCCAAACAAAGATGCGTTATCGTGGTAGAAGATTTTCTAGTTGTCCGGACGTTTATCGTTGGTTTTTAATTGGTCTAATTGGGAGCAGTACTGGTCGAAACGAAACGTTTGGCTGAAGGAGCTCGTCAATTATCCCCTTCCAAACCTTTGGAAGAAGTTGCCCTTTGGGCGATGAAGGGTGGGGTTCATATTTCTTGCCAGCTCCACGATTTCTTTTGTCTCACATTTATCGTCACGATTTGTTTTAAAAGAGGAAAGTTTTGATTGCGTTTAAATAACCGAACGAACTTTTTGCCAAACCAATAGTTGCATTGAGTCTGTTTGGTTTGCTCTCAGGTGTAGGAAAAGGAATCTTACTCCAAGGGGACAAGACACCCCACCTCAGAGGGGTGTCTTGTCCTCCCCTTTCTGGTGGGGTAAAATTCCACCTCCTTTTCTGTTCCATAGCCCCCTTGACCCTCCAAGTGGTTTCGACGAGATATCTCTCCCATCAACATCTGAGCAATTTTACTAATGACGAGATATCTCGTCACCAAGATGAAGCTAATTTTTTGATGACGAAATATTTCGTCGAGACAACCACCAGGAGGGTACAGGCAAGTACATTTAATTTACGTCGCACTGGAGCAACACAACGGGCTATTGGCGACGGTCCGGGATCAATCCCCCAAGGGAAAGATCCGAAGACAATGCGACGTAATTTTAAACCACTGCCAGATGAGGAGATAACACCCCACTCTCCTAAACTTCCACACCCCGTAAACGTGAGGACATTTGAGGCCACGACAAATTTAACGTGCACCAGCCCCTTTGTTCACGACGGTCTTTGGTTGGATTCGAACTTGCAACCCTCCGGTTGCTAGCCCTTTACTCTTCCAACCGGGCTACCATGGCCCACCAGGAGGGTACAATCAAAACAGGATGGATGATTGGCCGTATGTTGTCGAGGGGTGTGAAAATGGAGGTGACACGAATCAGACATTCTTTCAAGGAGCAGAGCTCAAGTACAGCACTCCTCGACATATCGCTGAAGCAAACGAATACAAATTATGCATCACATCTAGCCTTTTTTAATTTAAAATTGAATAAAGCTCGTTAATTTACGTTTAAATTACGATCGTTTAAAGTCACGTTAACCCTCTGAGAGCTTCGCACGCATCTATCCGATCCGCCACCTGCACTTTTCTCTGCATGACTCCTCCTGAGTAGCTTTAACCTTTTCGACCAACACAATCCTCACTAGGATTCTATCAACCGATAAATGTACTTGTTTAACCATGTGGGAGAAGCTAACTGCATTTCTAGGAAATCTCGCGACATTCAGAGGGTTGAACTCATACTAAATCGGGTAGAATAGTTTTGGAAAGAAATTCCCTCTCGTCCGCACTTTCGAGAAGCCCAAATCTTTTGACCACTTCAGTTTAGACAGACTGCTCGAAACGAGCCGCCTTTCAATTCCAAATCCAAGAGAAACAGATCGATATTTCCTCCGCTGCTCTCAAATTCAGAGGACAAGCAAAGAACGATATAACCGATTGTGCGATAGATCGATACTCTAAGCGACCTATCTTAAAGAATTAAGGTAGGTAGTTGAAATTACTTCGCACTAGAGCAAGACAACGGGCTATTGGCGACGGTCAGGAATTAATCCCGAAAGGAAACATTCCGTTTAAATTCAGTCGTCTTTTATGAGCAAAACTGCCTTTTCGTTACAATCTCCTTTTCACCTAAAAATAATCATACTTAAATTCAGTCTGCCTCTAAAACCCACACAGAAAAATTCATTAAGAGCCAACGCCTGCATTTAAGGGGACACGGTACCTTTGAACATTTTTTTTGTTTTCATATTCACAACAAAATGTTTTTGTGTACCTTGTCCCGATACACATTGTATATACATTACAAATGAAAGAAATCATTTTTACATTTACAATAACTAAAAAAATTAAATTTTTATAAAAATATTTCAATATTTTAAAATTCCTACTCCGTCTTCAAATTTAAATTTTTGTTCAAATATTTTTTTACGGACCTTTCATGAAGTGTTCCCTACAATTTTGTGCATGGGATTTTGTGTGTATCACTGTTATTTGCTATTTTTGTAACAAACACTGAAAAACAGCAAAAAAAACTATCATAGTTGATTACATCAATATTTGAAAAAAAAAAATAACTATTCTTCCTAATCCTTATTCCATTTACAAATTTATTAAATATATCATAGTAAACAACCACAAAAAGTTTCAAAACTCTACATCAATTAGAAAAAAGCATTAGCATTTTAAATACACTGTCATGAAAAATAAAAAGCTGAGAAAAAGCCCTTTGAAGTTTCAAATGGCAGTTAAATAAATGAAAGAATTAACTTATACTGTTCATTGATATAAATATTATTGTTCAAGTCATAAGTTATTTTAAAGTAAAATCCATTATAATTTCTAATTACATTGGTAAATAAACATGTTTAAATCATAAGAAAAAAAATGACCTAATAAGCAGGAATTGATTTTTTGCATTTTCCTATTTTAAAAATTAGGGAAGAGTTGATACTGTTAAAGAATTTTAATTACATTATAAATCTTCAAAAACCACCAGCCTGATAGACAATGCCTTCCTTTTTCATTAATAAGGCATTTCGGCGTTTTTTGGCAAGAGCAATTTTTTTTCCTTACAATTGCGTGTGACTGCCAGTCTTCTCTTCCTCTGATAAATCCTACGATAATCTCGCCAAGCAGCTAAAGTTCTAGACTGCTTGTTTAAACGGAGTCCACTTTCTTTTTGCAAATTTTCCATCAATTTAAAGGTGCCACCATTAAATTCTGATATTGCATCACATACCGCAGTGCTGACGGCGTAGATTGGCTGACGTTCCTTTGGAACACTTGCTCCAAATAATGCTATCAAGGCTTTCATTGGCATTTTATATGATGCATCTCACAACGCTCTAGGAGCTCATTCGAGGCAAGTCTGATATATTGACATAATTTTGGCCAAATGGCTCTCGTTGAATGATGTTCTTATGTTATCTACATGAGAGCGTGGTGTATCCTCACGAGCTAAAGCTGCCTGGTAGAAACACCACTGATCTCACAAGAATTAAAATATGAAAACAAGCAGAATTGGGCAGTATAACAATTCTCGTGAATAAACACGTGTGTAGCAATTCACTTCACTTAAAACTGAAAAGGCAAGCATTAGAAAGTCTCATGAAATTAAATAACACGAAAAGGTTGAGGCTCACTCGACAGTGTATAATATCAGATGCAGACAAAACACCGTGACATTAAATTAATCCAACGGTAAAATACACTACTTTACACAACAAAGCATTTTTAAACCAACTCTAAATAAAATATTAAAGTTTTAAAAAAATTAGGGTAAGGTGGACCACAAATCTTCAAAGTTTTCATTGAACCCATTACTGTCCCCAATTCATTTAATTGCATATTTTTTACTATACTTTCAGATCCTTTACTGATGTGTTTACTATTTGTGCTATTTTATGTTGCAGCATTCGCCCCAAAAAAGTGGCAAGTGCATCATCCTATGGGCTGCTTTTGTGTGGGCAATGTAATGTATTCTGAGTGAGGAAAGGGCATATATAATTTCATTCATGCTCTTGGGTCCATGTCGAAATTGGATCCCTCTAGCGGTGAAACTAATACCCATTTAATATATAAATTACAAACAATATACATTTTATACATTTAATTTCAACAAGATACTTAAGTTAAAACAAGCGATAAATTTAAGTTTGCGATTGCTTGTAGCACATTTTCTACTTTATCAGGATTTCCTCTCTTCAAGAAAAAGAAAAATTAGGTCCTTTTCAAAACCATATTTCATTTTAAGGCTACATTTCACAGATCGAAATAGTTTGATTAAGCCGTGGCCGCACAGGTGAAAAAACTTTAACGAGGTATGGGTGGACTAAGTTCCAAAAACATCCAATTTTAGCTAACCTTTACATACTATGCCATCGATTTTTGATGTCGAAAAATTAGGCGAGAATCACAAAATGACTTTGGTTTTGGAATGCAGGCTAAACGAAAACAGTTCTTGTAAACCTAAGACTTTTTCGAATTTGTAAGGACTTTATAATCCAACATTTAATGCTATTCAAGGGTAGTTTAAAATCCATAATTAAAAATTCCTCCTTTCTAAGGGAAGTTCACCATTCATGGTTACGTTCAATAACGCGATGAGAATGACAATTATAGGTAATATACTTACCAAGACAATAGTCTTTCAGACGTCATAAACATAGAACGACAACTATCCATCGTCAGTACACATCAACCACGAGTCTTGATATTCCTTTCTTCTGGGACGACGTCTTGCAGAGCACACTGAAAGAACCAAACGTAGGCCCCAATGGAAAAGATAGCTGAAGACTGGAAACAAACTATGGAACTTGAACATCAATTCTGGAAGGCATCCTAAGTATCACCATCATGTGTATCTGGATCCGGAGATGTCGAACTCCTATTAGATGTTTCAAGATTCTGAAAAGTGAACAGGTGTTCCTGTGATTGTTTCCGTATTTCATGAAAACAAGTGTTGGTTGGTATTTTTCAAGGCGCAATGGCCAGATTTCTGTCCAACTGACGTTCTTAAGGTGAAATAAATAAACATACACAGAAGGAAAGTTTTACTGGCACAGAAGAGAAACAGAAAGTTGCACGAGGGAGGTTGTACAAAAGCACATCTGTGAATTCAAGGCCAGTATCGGTTGCAATGCACATTTTATAAGAAATTGACCGAGTCTTCGTAAAAATAAAAAAGGGGGTCAAGTTCTCGAGGAAATACGGGATAATTTACTAACTTTCTTCAATTTTATGCTATCAATCATGTGGCGTAATATTGATAAGTTGGGATACAAAAATTCGATAGAAAGCAACAAAGTTCTTTAGCTTAGCTTTAGACAAGAGTTCTGTTTCTTTTCCGCAGGCAATGCAATGCAAATGATTTTTAGCCGTCAGTCAAAAAAGAAGACGAAAAGGCACAATTGCGCCAAATATTCGCAGCTTACTTAAGGGCTGTCACAGCCAAAGCATTTGTTAAATGGCATCAATTTTGAAAAATAGCAAAAAGGTCTCGCAAAACCCTATTTTAGTAGCAATTTTAGTTGCTGAGATAAAAATCGATCAGCTAAAGAACAAAATGTGCTATGTATGAAACAGACGTTGATCTCTCTAAGAAATTTAAATTTTAAAATTAAAAAATAAACATGCAATTTTTTCAGCAAGGTTTTCCAGGTGGCTTTTCTAAATTGGTAACAAAAAATTCTTTCTTAGACAAAACTATTAAGAAATAAAACCAATTGAATATACGAGACCAAGAAAAACCTTTATTTAGATTTTGTAAACTATACTTCAATTACAGTTAAATATTTCCACTCTTATTAATTTTATACTCCCAATAGGAAGCGAAAGTTTTCTCAGTACACCATTCACTTTAAATGTAAACTACTTAAATTCCACCCAAAGCAATGCTGAGACGATAAGAGAATCATCTGTTACTCTATATTTTTTATTTCCACATTCTAATTGCAAATTTCTTCAACTTGTATCAATCAGTATCGTATTCCATGATACGAAACAATAACTTTCTTAAAACATTGACTTCGAATAAAGCAAAAAAGTGGTTCTCAAACATTAAAGTATGAATGGCTAAGCTCAAAATTATGTTGAAATATGCTGATATCCACTTTCACAATGGATCACTTCTCATACATGCATTAATGACATACCAAACGGGCTGGCTAAAAATTAATTTGTAGACAAACGCCATTGAAACATTTAACGTCCTATGAAATTTTCACCATGTCTAAGATCTGCGGTTATATCGCATGGAGAACTAACTCCCTTTACTCATGATTGGTACAGGGAACTCGCCCAAGCTATGCTTTGGAGGTGTTATGGGATCAAAAATCAGACGGCTTTGCCAAGATTCAGAAGTGGCCATACTAACACTCCCAAATTTCAAAATTGATATGAAATATTCCGTTTGTCGTCAATGAACAAACGGGCTTTCCAAGCTCACATGGTTTGGTGTGTCCGTTTGGATTCCCATGACCTTTATAAGAATGCTTTGATTGTTTTAGACATTTTAAAGAGTGGTTTCACATTCCATAGACCAAAAGGAATTTGAAACAAAGTACGAGTGAAAATTTTCACAAAAAAGTTTAAGAGTTCTAGCGCAGAATAGAAATTCCATATGAAAAGAGAATTGGGTGTCCAGAACAGGGAGCAGATCAAGAAATTCTCTCGACATTTGAAACAAAATACTTCTTGCAGAAACAAAAACTAATGAGGAATTGAAAAAAATCTTCCATGCAAACGAAAGAGTAGATGTCAGATTTTGTAAACTTCAAATTTACTTTACATTGTACTTACTAACATAACATGATTGTTTCTTACACTTGGACAATTTCATGTTACGTTCGACAATGCAATGATCATGCCAATTAACCTTACAAATGTTTCGACGAGATATCTCGTCCAATATCAGGTCAATGTTGCTCAGGACGAGATATTTCGTTGAGACAAAATTAGCCTATTACTCCAAGGGTATGATGATCCACGTAGGCAAAACAAATTACGGTCCGGGATCAGTCCCAAAGGGAAAGATCCGAGAACACCACGTAATTTTGAACCACTGTCAGATGACGAGGCAACACATGAGCTGGCACCCCACTCTCCACACCACGCCACCATGAGGACATTTGAGGCCACGACAGATTTAACGTGCACCAGCCCCCTTTCTACATGACGGTGTTTGGCTGGATTCGAACTCGCAACCCTCCGGTTGATAATCCGATTCTTCCAACCGGGCAACCGCGGCCCAACACTTAAGGATAGCATAATTTTGAACCACGGTTAGATGACGAGGCAACATCCGAGATGACACACCACTCTCCAAACTTCCACACCACGTCAACTGGAGGCCATGACATATTTAGCGTGCACCATTCACCTTTATACACGACGTTTTTTGGTTGGATTCGAACTCGCAACCCTCCGCGGCCCTCTTCCACTGAAGAGCTCTGAAAGAATGAGACTTGGGGCTGCTCCAGAGCAGTTCGCTAACGCCCTTTTTCTGAGGTGTGCTGGGTGAGCACTTAAACGCGATCATAGGCGGCCGAAAGACCGTTTGTCTTCAACTATAAATAAACACACCCAGGAATACATTTTTTCCAGTATTAATAATTTTAAACTTATTTGGGCTTTCGTGAGAATGAAATAAAATATACTTTTTAATCTGCACATTTCTACATTAGAAAATTCAAAAAGCACTCATCAAGAGCAAGGAGTGTTGAGGGGGAGTCCAGGTGCTCGAATTCTTTCTGAAACGATGTTGGGGTTTCGTGTATTATCTGCTCTTGCCTGTGTGAAGTTAGATTTATTCTGTGCTTTGTTATTCTTGATTGTGGAAAATTGTGTTCTTAATTCGCTTGGAACGGTCTCCAGAGTCAATTCGACTTTTCCTCCCTGTTGACCGACCCATTTTTTAATTTCGTATAGCCTTGCTTTTAAAACTTTGAGCGCTTTGTTTTAGTGCTGCGATTCTTCAGTTTTGATGATTTTGAGCTATCAAAACCACATGGGTAGAACTATTAGAGAAAATCGGGGTTTTACATATTATAGATAAAGTATACGTCGTGACTGAAAACAGTCGAAAATATCATTAAACACAATGTTCATTTAACATTACGCGTTTAGGGTAGGTATGCAGTTAATTAACGTCACACTGGAGCAGCACGAGATATAGGCGAAGGTCCGGGATCCATCCCGAAGGGAAAGAACCGAGGACAAGACCTCGTAATTTCGATCCACGGTCAGATGACGAGGCAACACCTAAGCTGGCACCCCACTCCCAAACTTCCACACCACACCAACGTGAGGACATTTGAGGTAGATTTAATGTGCCTGTATACATGCCGGTCTTTTGGTTGGATTCAGCTTAAAACTCGCAACCCTCCCGGTTGCTAATCTGCTACTCTACCAGCCGGGCTACTGCGACCCTACGGCGTTTAGGGAAACGAGACTGGACCATCAAATTATTTTCTGAGTGTCTGATCAAGGGTGTTCTTTCAGAAAATCAGTTTTTGAGAAGAGGTGGGAATTCGATGAGGGACTGCCCTGCCAGTAATGAGCTGCAATCACATTTGGACCAGCTCTCTCCGTAGCCATGCCGTGAAACAATCTCACACCAAAAATTATCAATGAGATCCTAGTTACCTATAACATAATTCAAATACCCATTGTCAAAAATTTCCATATTGAAACTAGTTACAATGAATAAAACTACTCATAATTAACTCGTCTGCCTTGATGGGAAGAAACACAATATTTCCAGGACATTTAACAGGATAACATAATATTTCAATTATTCATTTCTGAGAAAAGTACGGATATGGTAAAACTGCACTCATTCTCTGTATAGATTCTGGAAAACAAATACTTCGCTTGACTATAGATTATTCAATTCGCCATAGAGATGTGAAAGGGAAACCTCAGAAAAATCCTATCATCCAATGGATCAGATAAGTTATTTTTAAACAAAAAGATTATAGCTCAGACTTAATATTTCTAGGCAATTCTTAGGATCAATGAATCAAAAACAAGCAATAAGGGCGTTTCCCCGCTTTCCGTTTCATAATGTATACTTGCTTTATTGCGGAAAATTATATTCTTACTGAGACAAATACTCATTGGAAAGAATTGCTGATGTTTAATATCCCCTTAGACAACAGATTGCAGAAAGCTCAAGCAGGAAATACAAGTATTGAAGACAGTCGGGATGAATGTGTTAGAATAAAAGAAATGTGCTGCATGTAAAATCTATGTATATTCGAAAGGAATTGCAAGTGTCTTTCAGAACTGGAAAAGCAATGCCAAGAGCAATTAAATATCTAAATCACTTCATGGCTTAGCGGGCAGACTTCCTGCCAAAAATTTATTTTCCGCCAAGGGGAATGGGAAAAGGATGGTAACATATCTGATCAAAGACTCGTATGTTATAATTTCCCAACATTCATCAATTTTCATAATATGGGGCCTGTTTAAACATTTAAAACAGGTCTATGCTCCGATGAAAATTACCTACTTCGGAGAAAGCATAAATGGGTTTAACAGGAGTATTTAAAGCATTTGACACCTACATATATAAAATTTTAATGTTTCAGTTTCAGTCTAGTCCAGCATCAGAAATTCGTTTTCTTGGACGCCGAGGACTCTATGGACGAAAGGTACACGGTGGGTGTAGAATGAAATTATTCTGAAATTTTCCTACAGTAAAAACTAAGCGACTGTTTCCTTTGGGCAAGTCGAAAAGCTAAAAAAATCTTTCTAATACTTTTATCCGTTTTATAAGTATATCCATACCTCCGACAGGCGAAAATGCATTTTTAGTGGAGACAAGCTTTTAAGTGCACACTATGTATTCGCCCCCCTGCAGGAGGATTGATAGGCCTACGGATTTAACACACATACAAAGACCAACAGTGGTACGCGGATTTATTATGCCATTACGACAGACCCAGTGGTACTTAACTTCGATGATCTAACGGGAACCGGTGTTTTCACCACGGTACGCTGTTCGCGAATGGTGTGTTCTTTACCAAATAACAGCTTAACACGTTTAACAGGAACGAAAAACAGCTTTAAAAGAAAATTATCCATGACTTTGTAGGATATTGACGCGATGCGTTCAGGAAAAAACGTCGGGAAATTCCACTGGGTAACTACTACATTTTTAATCACGCAAAGGACGCCATATTTCCCAAGATTAAGAAATATTTTGAACTTGAATACACTGTATACGTATCCTATAGGTTTTCTTTTTTAAATACCGGGAACAACATGGCGATGAAGTATTAAAAAGATGCTACAGTATTTGTCTCGAAACTCCTCGTCTTAAAGGGTTAGTCAATGGTGATAGAGTGACGACCCAATGTGCTCGCTAGCACGAGTGTCTGAAATTTTGCAATTTAATCTCTCAAACGAGTCAAGAGATTTTCTCATGCCTTCGAAAATTGTTAACTTTGAAGTTTTGAAGCAAACAACTAAATGCTTCAGTCTGAATTGAATGTGTAATGTATGGAGTGGGGAAAGAGACCATAATGCCCAGTATCTCCGATAGGGCTGCTTCTGAAATATGGGGAAATAAACGTTTAAAAATCAATGCCATCAAATCAAATACTGTTTTCGAGGTCATTCAAATCAAGAGAATCCGCAGATGTAAATTCTCATCCATGATTTACCATGCTGAAATATCGCTCCTACTATTAAAATTAGTATCTCAGACTTATCGGTATATTTAGCATAAGCTACTATTAAAATTAATTGCTAGACTCGTCAGATCTTCATAAATTTTGCTGTAGAAGTCTAACAATTTGGGTATAGACGTTTGTTCTTATCATTTCAATAGTGATTAAGAACAAACGCCATTAAGAACATCATTCAGGAGTTGATTAAACTCCTGGACTACGAGACATTTAACGAATATTGTAAACATAATTTGAAATAAGTACAAAATTACCAAATGAGACAAGAAAATACTACTTTATCTTTTTAACTTTGCGGCTTCCAATCACATTTTCGAAAACTTCTTTGGCCGTATCTTCATCAATTTCCTGGTGAACGTGAGAGAAGGCTGGACCATTCAGTTTTTCTTGCTTCATAGCTGATCTCAGGCTCCCACTTCCTCAATGATAAGAACTGCGACTGCTGCCAGTCATAGTAAACCTGAAATGAATCCTGGAACGTCGTCTCTTAACAGCCTCGGTACGCTCTTGAGCAAATACCGGTACGAATCCGCTCAAGATTTATGAATGGTAGACGTGACAAGTTATTGTCAAACTGAGATCGTAAATGTCCTAAAACCGCAAAAACATACAAGTCTATTAAATTTTTTAGACTTGAAGTTGGTATGAATTGGTGATTTTAAGCCCTTGATGTAGTGGCAATGGTAGGAAATGTCCTATCCACGAGGATTGAAACTCAAGTTCACTTTCACGTACTTAGAAAATTTCATTTTAAGTACTTTGTAGAGATTTTTGAATTTACGTTTCGAGTTAAGTCGTATAAAATTTACTCACATGAATACTGTGAACTTGTTAAATTTTTGATGTTGCCCTCACCCAGACAAGTTTTAGAAATAATACTAAGCTGACTCGTTGTAATCATCTATGGAACACAAAGGTTAATTAGACGGGATTAAGATTATTTTTATGCATCTTGAAAAAAGTTAAAAGGACCCATTATTTTCTCGATGATCCTTTCTTACAAGGGCTTGAATGGATATTTTAACAAGTAGTGTCACAGCAATTTGCTAAAAGTGTTATAGTATGTTCAGATTTTTTTCGCTGGATTCTACTCCTAAACATATACTAGTTGTTCACATAAATCAGATAAAATGCTTTCGGATTAATGAATCAAACAATCACAGCAAAATGTGGTATGGGAATAACAGTATGGGCAAATTTATAGATAGCTTTAGATGAGAATAGATCAAATAGCTTTAACAGCACTCCACTCAACTTAAAAATATTATACCTGTGTGATTAAATATTTAAGAAAATTAACTGCTTCTATGAAGAAATGTTTTGGACACGAAACAATAACCACATTAATTTGATAGCATATACAAAAATAAGAACATGATTGTATTTTTTTTTTCAATATTTACTTTAGAGTGACAATTCAAAATATCTTAATTGTACAACTTTAAAGTAATATGCTAGGTTTAGTGAAATCAAACATTCTTATAAAAGTCAATTAAATAAAGACGTACGTACTAGTTCATCAACAAATAATTCAAAAAATTAAACATGATACACATTTCTCAATATTTAAAGTTTTTAGCCATTTTCTTAATCATTAATCAACATCTATTTTCAAGCCAGTTTGCATTAAGGTTCCAACACATTCTAGTATATCCTTCTGGTGAACAAAGCAGTATCAAGAAATAATTCGACTTAATAAATTTAAATCTTGCACTGTAATCAACAGTGGACAGCAAAATCATTCGAAATCCATCAATTTTCAATCAAAGCTAATCTAAAGAACTATGGGAAAGGATCGAAAACCATGATATTTGTTGCATTGTTTTCAATGTGAAGTTCCATTAAAAATTTCAATGCATGGATAGACCATTGTCAAAAATTTCCATTTTAAAACTAGTAAGGAGGAATAAAATTACTCGTAATAAACGTCTTCCTTCATGGGAATCTCCACAATATTTCCAGGCACATTTGAGAGGATAATATAATATTTTAATTATTCATTTCTGAGAAAAGTGCGAAAATGTATCTACTCATTCTACTACTCTGTTAATTCTTGGAAACCAATATTTTGCTTGATTATAGATTAATCAATTCGTCATGTACGTGTGAAAGGGAAACCTCAGAAAAATCCTATCATCCAATGGAAAAGAAAGTTATTTATAAGTTAATACTACAAGAATAGTTCACACTTTCAATATATCTAGGGTGTCCTAGACTTAGCAAGACTGATATTCCTTTTTACAATTTCATAACGTGCACTTTCATTATTCCGAAAAATTATATTCTTATGGAGACAAAAAAATACTAATTTGAGTGAATTTCTGATGTTTAATGGCACCTGGGACAAGACACTGCGGCAAGCACAACCTATGAGGAATTGAAAGTATTCAAGACAGCAGATCAATGTGTAAGAAAATAAATGTGTTGAATATAAAATATAGACACACAATCGAAAGGAATTGCAAAAGTGTCTTACAGAACTGGAAAGGCGCTACCGAAGAGGGTCTAAACATCTAACTTCCTGACAAATAATTTATTTTCTGCGAAGGGAAAGGAAACAAGGATGGTGACAAAAATAGAACGAGGCGCTTATCGGATAAAAGGAGAAGTATGTATAATTTCCGAACATTCAGCAATTTTCAAATTTTCTGAATTTGGGGTCTATTTAAACCTTGAAAATGGGTCTATGCTTGGATGGGAACTGTCAACTTCTAGGTGGATTATAACTGAGTTTGCCAGAAGCATTTAAAACATTTTACATTTATTAACAAATTTTTAATTTAAGTTTCAGTCTAGCCCAACACCATTAAGAATTTGTTTTCTAGGACACCAAGAACTTCGTACGGAAGTACATGAAGGGCGTAGAATGAGGCTATTCTCGAAATTTTACAGCAGTAAAAACTGGTAGTGATCGTTTTGTTTAGGCAGTTTCTAATTAGCATACCGATTTACTTTTATAATCTATCCCTCCTACAGAGGCGAAAATGCATTTTTAGTTGAGACAGAAGTTCTTAGGTGTGCATTATGGACTATCGCCCCCGTCATAAAGACAGCCTACTGATATAACATGCACACAAAGGCCAACAGTACGCGGATTTATTATGCTATTGGGCAGACCGCGCCCAATGGTGCTTAATTTCGGTGATCTAAGGGGAACCGGTGTTTTCACCTAGGCAAGTCGTTGGCGAATGGTGTGTTCTTTGCCAGATAACGGTTGAACACGTGTAACAAGGGACGAAAAACAGCCTTAGGACAAAATTATCCATGACGTGATAGGATATTGACGTGATGCTGTCTGAAAAATGTCGGGAAATTTCACTAGGCAAATATTAAATTTTGAACCACGTAAATTGAAGATTGCATATTTCTCGGGATTTTTTTTACTATTCTAAAAACATTTTGAATAGAATACCTGGAAGAACTGTATAAATCCTAGAATTTTTTTTAATGCAGGGGAATATATGGTGATGTTTTAGCGAGTACTGTGGGTTTACCTCCTGCCGCATTTGCTTACGTCGTCTCAAATTTTGATAAATCTTACTAAACTTTAAATGAGTCGAAATTTTCTCATGCCTTCGAAAATTGTTTACTTAGTGTGTTCAAGCAGATTGCAACTAAATGCTTTAGTTAGAATTGAATGTCTAAAACAAAGAGTCGAGAAAGAACATAATGCTTAGAATCTCCGATAAGGTTGCTTCAAGAGAGCAAAAAGAGATGAAGTTTGGTTGGGTTTTTTATGGCGCAAGGGCCATATTTGGCCATGCTGCGCCAGACACAAGACATACAATATAAAGTAATGGGCATACACACCCAAGGACAGTTTTATTGACACAGAAGAGAGAAATGCACCCAGGGAAATTAACGTTTTAAAATTAATGCTACGAAACTAAATACTGTGTTTGAGGTCATTTGGGTGAATGAATCACCAAATTCTGAGATAGCAGTTCTTTAACCCAGATTGAAAACAGAAATTTTTATGGAATTAAGTCATCAAATGCAATTCGACGCTCCGCGTAACTGTCAATGAACACACGTTTCGTACTTCAAATGGCTTTCATGTTCTGCACAAGATGTTTAGTTTTAATGATAGTAAAAAACTCAAAAATTACTTAATTTGAATAAACAAGGTTCACCAGAGCACAAAGGTGTACGTTACGATTTGTTACATTTAGATAAATTGCACAAAAATTCGAGTCCTTGATTTTTATGAATCACTTTTAAATTCTTTTTGTGGGGATACTCTAATTTTTATATATAGAAGCCCTGAAGAAAGTGGCTAGTGTTTTTTAAGTTTTTGCAAGAATTGGGAATTCCTAAATCAATCGTAATAATCTAACAGGAAATTAAGGCTTTATAAAGCAATCTTCAAAGCTGCTATTCTTTAAATGAATTATTCATTGTGTGAATGGCCGGCACCAGTAATCGAATTGAGGTGAGGAAATAAGAATATATAATTCAAGCATTTTACCAATAATTTTGATTATCAAGGAATTTTGCGAGAAAATCAGAACATAGATGTGTCTCATTCCACATATCCAATATCTAATTCTAGATCACTAAATCTAACTAATACTAACTCTAAGCCTATAACTAATGCTAAACCTATGATTAACTAATAAATAAGCCTGATTACTAATTCTAACTAAACTTAAACCTTAACTAATCCTAATTAACTTATGCTATCTAACTAAACGTAATACCTAAAAATAGATTTAGAGTTGGTCATTTACATAAATCTGACTTTCTCACAACCCAAGTCCGACCAATTAGTTGTTTATGAGGAAATACATCCTATCACTAATAATTACTGAAGCTGCCATTCGTTTTTCATGTAATTCCCCCAAAATAATTACAATTGAAAGCAAAATAATTAACGTTTGAGAAAATTTCATAACAATTAACTACAATTTTGTTAGGACAACTCACCAGAGAATTAATCAGCCTATTTCAAACAAAAAATAAAGATCGGAGTTTTCTTTTCACTTAAATTCTCAAGTTAAATGCGATTTTCCACAAGGATATTTACAAATCAGGCAAGATTGGTACAAGCTTCGATAAATCCATTGCAATGACCAGAGAAAGTATGCAATTTTTTTTTGCGAGGTAACATTTAGTTTTTCTTATCTTCTATAAATTTTATTTTAAAATGGTTTTAAACTCCCTTTTCAGGTTTCATAATGTAGATACAGATGGGGCTGAGACTCAAGTGTCCCTCTATCTCTGAGGAATCCCGTGTCAGCGACTTTGATTTCCTTCTCATGCAATGACATATTCAAGAACCATTCAATATGAAAATAAACCTCAATACAATCCCTTATTTTGATTTCCAACTGCTCAAAAACATCAAACTTAATGAGGATATCTATTAATGTAATAGCTATGCTTTTTAACATGTCACCCTATTTTCAAGAAATATGGCACAACTCAAATTCTGAATTTCAAGAGATGGTCGAAAGTGAAATGAAAGAATCATTTTACTTCCACATGTTTAAATGTAAAAAAGTCCGGAATATCGATTAAAATTTTGTAACATTTTCAGATTCAAAATCCATGTTCTGTGCAAAATTAATAGTTATTTAAAATTTTAATTTTCAAGTTTGAGTTGACTCTTGAAAAGATGTGAAATGTTAAATTTTTGTGTGAATTATCTAAGTTGTCAACATCTATGCATGCTTGTATTGCACTTTGAGTCAAAGTACGAGTGAAAATAGGACAGTGTTGATTTGTTACTTGAAATATTCTAAAGAGATATTCAATCACACATTAAGTAATAAATCAATGCACGGCAATTGATAAGTATTTAAAAATGTAGCTATCAGTTATTTATCATTCGAAATTAATTACTGTTTAGGTATAATTTGTAATTGGATCTCTTAACTGTAACAATATACTTTTTCAAAGATTCAAAAACAAAGCTTTTCACTTTTCTCCAACCTTAATTATCTGCGAAATAATTACATTATTTTATCAACATAGAGAATTCTGGGAGAACAATTTGTAAAGTTTGTAACAAATGGAATTCACTTAGTATAAATATGCAAAATTTCAATTTAAAACATGATAATGGGTAATATTTAAAAACAATAATTTTCAAAGCATATATTTAGCAATTTTTCCTGAAGATGAAGAGTGAAAAGCATTTATTTCAGTAAAATCAATTTGTCAGCAGAAATAACATCAGTAACTATTGAAATAATTTCACATGATCAAATTTTAACATTTCCCTCAACAAGAAAAAATTTTGTTAAACAGTATTAACGCCAAGTGAAATTTTGCAAGTGCCCCTTTTATATTCATACACTAGATAAATACATTTCATACCTAGATTGTTGATCAACAATTGGGCATTTATTTAACAAATTATAAAAGTAATGGAAAATGTTGCTAAATATTTTATAAAATATAAATCACAGATAAAGCAACTTTTTAATGTAATTATTAAACTTATTTATTTGATTAATTTTTTCTTGCAATTTATACAATTGCGTTTAATGCAATGCATCCAAAAATGTTCAAACTTTTAATCAAATTGATGATTGAACTTTATAAAACTTGCATAAAAAAGACTAGGGTTCACATCAAATTTGTATTACTTTTACATTTAAACATACATAAGCTGACACATTAACATTTTTATAAAACAAATTAGAAATCATTGAACAAGAAATCAACACGCATTTTGTTCAATTTAGATTTGTTTACATAAGCACATTTCTAACAGTTTAACTTAAAATGGTATAACTTGCATCAAATATAAAATGAAAAAGTAAAAACTATAATGATTGCTTTAAAAGTAGCAAACATTGCACCACTGCCTCAGTTATATGGAAATGTGAACAGCACCTGGATTTATAGATTATTATTGGCATAAAAATTATGCCAATAATAAATGCCAATTTAGCCTTATTGGCATAAAAATTTAATGTTACCTGACAAAGTTCACTCAACGCCTGCTTGAGCTTAGAGGAAAGAAACCAAGAAAATTCTTCTCAATTCTCCATTTAATAAATTTTGAAAATGGCCGAACTTGGTTCAATTTATATAAAATCAGGTATTTAAAATTTTAACGCAACCGTTGTGATTTTGTAAGTTTTGCCTTCTATTAATAAATTTTTTACAAATTTTACATTTAAAATAATTTTTAAATAAATTAACAGAAATTTCAGTTGAGTAAATGGTTAAAATTTGCTAGATAGCAAAATTTACTTGGCAAACAAATTTTAATTCTTTCCGAAAAAGTTAAAAATGCTTTTTACAACCTTTGAAGTTGCATTATGCCAGCAATTGAAAATAGTCATAAAACATTTTTAACTTTTTAAACGTTGAAGTGATCAATGCTGAGAGGAATTTATATAATTTGCTTTGAAAATTAGAAACTACTCATACATGAGTATTGTTTTAAGATTAATATTTTTCTACAGTAGCACTTAAGTTTCACAAATTTATCATCTTTACATATAAAATGCTTCAAATCCTAAGTCTTTTATAAAAAGACTTGAATTTTTAGAGCCATAAGAAATAAGACATTCTGTGATAATTAAGAAAATGGTTCCAATACATGTAATTTTTTATTAAACATACCTGCAGATAACCGAAGGCATGGGTAATAGGTATTGGCAATGAAATAAGATTTTTCTTTTTAATATTTTAGCACATGTAAAAGGGCTCTAATTCAAAATTTTCTGAAGCATTTTATGAATAGAAATATGTTTAAGAGTAAATTAAATTAGAAATCCAAAAAATTATTTTATGAAAGCTATAAAATACTTTGATTTTTACTTTAAAATGAATACTTTATTTTTATTACAAGAAAATAAATATATTCTCCAAATTGCTTTACATTTTTAACATTAGAATTCTCAAAATTGAAATAAAAATATTTTTTATCTTAAATCTTGGTTTTGATACTCCAGGTCCGTTCTTAAGAGCTTATGTGCACTTTACATTACTTATCTTTATAAATCTATAAACAGACTCCCATGTCAAATATCATTGATATAGATACATTATATTCATTGATAATACTGTTGCAATAACATATTCAATACGGTTTTTTATTCAAATTTTGAAACATTTTTTTCAATTACTGTTCTAAAAGTTCCAGAATTGATGCATATTCACACTAATCATGATCAGTCATAAGTCATGTTATAGGCAAAGATCCCATTTGGCTACTATCTACATTTTGACAAGCCTTGAGATCTATGCATTGTTTCAACAGATATGGCCTTTTAATTAAAATGGAGTATAATTCTGTTGAGTCCAATGTACTTGTTCTCCAAGAATGTTATTACATTCCAGTACCAAGTTCAAATATATACAAAGATGGTAAAATGCATATCCGAGCCATTTGTTATCGAAGTTCACATAACAGTTCAGTAAAATTCAGAATTTTCAAAAATGTCATTGAGAAATGTTGTCTCAACACTAAATGTGACGAGAACATTGGAGAAATGCACGAACAATGGTTGCTGTCACAGGAACTTGATGAATTGTCATAGATCATCCAGATTTCACATTGCCATAGTATTTGCATAGTTCTACTACAGCATACACTGTCCATTCAGAGATATATGAAATATCAACAGGTGTGATCATTGGTCAGTTATTTACAGATGCAGCCAGGAGATTGTTAAACATTGTATGTATCACTCATGGTAATACATTGTAATGTCCGTCTAAATTATCATTCAAAGAATGTTTTTGATGTTGAACTGTTTAGCATTAAGAACACATCAAAGTACGAACTCATCTTCACTGGAAGCATCACAGAATGTCAATGTTGGGGCCAAGCAGTGCAACATTATTTTAAGTCCAGAACTTGTTCACATAATTCCTCCAGGCATATTCATTGCTGAGTTGTCAGAGAACTGTAGTAGGGTGTGACGATTCACTTGATGGTAGCCTACAGAACTCAGAATAGAACCTGGAGGAACTCGGAATGCTGCCATGCGTGCCCTGCATGGTGAAACAGAAGTAATGCTCACCAATGTGAGTCCTGACGTCATGGTCACCACAATGGAATCAGTACTCAAGCAGTGACAAATTTTTCAGCCTCTCTTGTTTGTTCCTGATAGGCTGGCAGCGGATACTGTTCTGGTTTGTTTATAGGTTCTATTCTTTTGAACATATATCGTTCCATGGGTATGTTTTGAACTGCCTGACTGACCTGCATTCCTCAAATTGCTTTGAGTAAATTTTGCTTTTCTCCTTGCCACACTACTATGGGTGTCACAAGTACATATTGCTTGAACACTTAAGTAACACTTAGGTCATATTTGATTTTTCTGAAAATACACTTTCCATATTGAACAGTTATAATATAGCTCATGTTACATTGGGTGTGTGAGCATGTTTTTAGTTATGCAATTACAAACAATATTTTACATCATCCAATTAAAAAGGGGAATGTCCATTTACTAAATAAGGTTTAGTGCACATAAGCTTTTTAATTCTCACTCTTTTATGATACTTGTGAACAAAAAGTAATAAGAGAGGCATTGAGTGGTATGATGAAAGTAAAATAGTAAAATATATTCAATTAGTTGAATTTAAACATACTAAAAAAGGCTTTCATTCAAATGCAGACAAATCCACATTTATTAAAATTACAATTTCAAAAAATATCATTAGGCAACCTACAAATATTAGGTTTTAAAAAATTGATACATTTTTTTCTTAACCTCATATTTGAAAGGTATGTAAAATTTATAAGGTTACAAAATCTATGGTTAATTAATAACTATAATTTTGAAATCATTATTAAGTATATGGATTTGTATGATTTTGAATGCAAGACCTTTCTGCACAAATGAAAAAATACGAGATGAATGGAAAAATGGCACGTACAAAACTTCACCTTAGCCATACTACATTTTTACATTGCTACCAAAATACCCCCCACCAACCCATTGAATTAATAAAATATTTTTCAGAAATTTTGAATTTATTGAATATTAGATCACGTTATACTTACCCGATTATTTTTAACAATGTTTTTAATTTTATTTAAATTTTTCATTTCGTACACTATTTCTGCCTAGTGATTAAAAATACGGAATTAAAATGTCAAAGAAATTAAAAGTAGTAATGAAACACATTTTAAGTATTATTTATATCAACATTTTCCAAAATTTCAATTTTAAATATAAAAATGCAAAGAAATATTTAAAAGTACTTTTTCTGTCAGTTTATCTTTAAAGGAATTAATCATTCATATTTTTAGTTTTGAAGAAAGAATTTACTTCCGATAGCTGCATTTTTATTTTAATGCATACAAAAAATATTTAATCTTTGCTTAATTTAAAAATTAAAATGAAAGGATTTGGCAGAATTTGGAGAAAAGTATTTTTTAATTTTAGAAAATAGCAAGTAATATGTATACTAATATTAAAATATTAAATCCACCATATACAAATTTTCAAGTTTACTGTATTTTTACCCTGCCAACTTCTAAATACAATTTCCAAAATTCAAAATAAACCATGACAGAAACTACTTTTTGTTCAATTTATTATAAAGTAGTTAGATAGGAATTGTCCATCCATATTATTTGCATAAGACACCAATTGACTCAGACGAGTTCACACAAAAATAAGCAAACAGCTTAACTCAAATCATATTTTGAATTTTTTGAAACTTATATTTCAGATTTTTTGAGAAGTTAAAAAAATAAGAGACATGCAGAGGGCATATTTTCTCAATTTCAAATCTAATTTTTTATTAACCTGCACCAAACTTAGTTATAAGATTTTCAAATATTAATTCTACAATATATTCATTTATGAATATTATTGCATTGAATAAATATTTCAACAATATTCACAGGATTCTGCAGAGATATGGGTCCCTTCATAGTCTGATTTTTCTATGTACAAAATGATTGTGAAGAAGGAACATTCAGTTAGAGACATGCTGTTTAAAACTTAACACTTAAAACTTTCAAAAAAGAATTGAGAATCAATCTACGAACATCAATCATTTGTTTACACAAGTTTCAGCACCTTTAGGATAGCATAGGTTAAAATAATTTTTTTCTTAGCTAGAAATTGAATTAAGTTTTAGGATTTTTTCCCATTAAAATTTGAACTATTACAAGTAATTTTTCTTATCCTATGTACTTTTTCTATGAACAGTGCTATTTTTATAAAACTAGAATACCCTCTCAGTTAGCCCTCTTAATGGCCTACATTGAAGCATTACTGAATTCCCCCTTAATTAGCCAAAACGGCTTATAAATAGAAGCACGAGTGCAGAATTATCCTCTTGTTTACCAACGATTGAATGATGTCATTGGCCATTTGGACGTTGAGTCTTATACTACTATAGAATGCTTTCTTAATCATTAGCCAAGCTCTTGTCTGGTATTGCTTGTGCATAGACCTACAAATGGCGTCCTATCTTGTCTGACATATTCTATGAGAAATTTAAGATCTTGTAGCTTTTGGAAGTATTATGGTACCTTATCTTACCTCATACATGTGTGAGGAGTTTACAGTTTTAGACAACATTAAAATTATCTTACTAATGAGTCCTCTGAATTGCTACAGGTACTTGCAGCAATACAAATACTTGTGTTATCGATGTATTAGGTTAAGATATCAATTTTACAAAATGACCATATGAAAACCGACTGGTTTTTATATAAATGCATTTGTTGCAGATTAACTAGTTAATAAAAATATGAGCTACTTAGGTTTTGTAAAATCGATTAATAGAAAAATAAGTTCAAAGTATTTAATTTTATTGCTGCATTATATTTGAAGTAATTTTTACATTTGAAGCATATTTTTGAGTTTGCTAACATTTATTCCTATTGAAAAGTAGTTGCATTTTTCTAGTAATCGATTTTACGAAACCTAGGTAGCTCATATTTTTATGAACTAGTTATTCTGCAACTCATACATTGTTATTTAAAAACCAGTTGGTTTACTTTAATGGACGTTTTGCAAAATTTGTCTTAACAACTTAATACAGCAATAAGTATTTTTATTGCTGTAAGTACCTGTAGTTATTCAGAACTCAATAGTAACATCATTTTAATATTGTTACTACATTTAATAAAATATTAAAGGACGAAATGTGTTTCACAGGAATTTTCTGTGTACCAAAACACATAAGGAAACTTCTCTTTGCAAGCTTGAGGTACTGTTACAAAGTTCTAACATTCATCACATATCAATAATTTAATGAGGGAAATTAATATATTATTTAAATTACACAATGGTGCTCTGAAGAACCTTTTTGTACATGCGTCAAAATGTGTTCCATGTCTGAATTAAATAGTATTTGAACTAATGAGTTTGCAGGTTTTCTCATTTTAACAATTTTTTGTCATATATGGCTGGAAATTTTTAAAAATTATCTCATTGAAGTAAAGGGAATTACTTAGCTTTCTTGGGAGATGTTCTTCTCATTACATACATAAATCGTAAAAAAAAAAAATTAAAGCGATATATTGAAATAAAAAACAAAAGGAAGTCTTGAGATCAAATTTCAACTATGCATTTAGAAAACCCCTGTTTTTCAATTCATACCTTGTGCAAGGCATAGGAGCTTGTTTATATTAAAAGAAACTAAAGCATGGTTATTATTTGGTTGGATTTTTTAAGAGTAGAGCAGTATTCGATTAAGCTATGCTTTTTCCATTCGAACAGTGCTTTTGTGATAGGTCTTACTTAAAAGTTATACACAAGGTGTGCATCTAACACATTTTGGCATTCTACGAAATTTTAAAATCCAACTAGAAACTACATTCTTTGAATAAGCATGATAAAGTTGTGCACTGTTAAATTTTCTAAGGCATGAAAAATTCTCATTGATTCTGAATTGTTTTGGAAAAATGTAAAACTTGCCTAATTACTGTTGAATTAGTTATTTAGAATGGAAGACCATGTCATACGAATCATTGGATGAGTCTTAAAAGCTAATTGGCCAACACATTTTCTGCTTACAGCATCTGTATAACTTATAGCACAATTCTAATGAATATAATACATTTCTGAAAATAAATCTTAAATGATTAATTCAACTTTGTGAGCTGGACCACATTTATGTATCATAACAGAGAAACTGGAAGAGTTTTAACTTCCTACTTTAGTTTAATATTGTATTAAAATTATGATAATAAAAAATGTAACTATTTTTTTAATCGTAATAATTTTTCTAGACTTCACGAGTGAGATATGTGTAATTGTGGAATTTTTTAAATGTAACTTCCTGCCATTATTGCCATACAAGTAGCATAGACAGCAGGTTTACCTTTTTAAGAATCAAATGCCTCTCAGAGAAATTTAATATTATCTCGAATATATAATTTTTATAAACAAGGAATGCAACCACAAGTTCCATTTAGTCTCAAATAATTATGTGTCAAATGAGTATTTTACTAAGCAGATGAATGCAAACACTACTGTTAACATTTATTTGAAATTGTAAATATTAATTTTATTGTTTACATTAATTTATCCTGTGTGCTTCATCTTATGATGGATTGAGGTTCTCAATGTTAGATTTGTATCTTAAGATCACTTATTTATTTTATTTCTACTAGTTTTTATTCACAATTAAAATCCAGGACATCTATTGGACACATGAACGCAGAAGGGTCGAAATATTTGTCTAGTGCTATCTTATTGGTAGAAACAGTCAAGTGGTTCTCTCCATCCATAAAAGCTTTCTGTCTTTGTTCCCAGTTACCATTTAAGGAGAACTTGTGGGAGATTGATTATTGAAGTCTACAAAATAAAATTTTCAACTTTCAAGTAACACTTGTAATTAATTTTTAGCTAAGGTTCCAAGATTATATTTAATTTTGAGAGAAATGGGAAATTCATTTAGAGGCTTCGAGTTTCGTGAGAACAAACCTAACAGATTGAGAATCTCGAAATGACAATAGGTTGGTTTGGGGTTTCACTGTGCAAGGGTCATATTTGGCCAAACTGCACCATACAAGAGACTATCAAGCAATTGTGAAAAGAAAGGATGGAGAGGAGAAAGATCGGTTGGACATCCTGGGGTCATGACTCCCCATGTTTACCAAAAGCAGTAAACCCGATGGGAAAAGATCACTCGGGTACCTCGGGTTCATGAAGCCCGTACACAACTAAGAGATGTGCCCCTGAGGGAATGAAACAATACAAACTTTGAAGTTGTTTCATCTTCAATTTAGTCTATCAAATGATATACACTAGGCTTTAAAAAATTATAAAATTAATGATATTAAGGTATTTCTAATAAAAAAAACCTTTGAGAACCATTTCACTGTATATCTCCAGAGTATAAAGATCAACAGCAGTTTGAATGCATTCATCAGTAACATGACTTTAACATTTGCTGGAAAACATGGAGGTTGGAAATTTTTACAGGAAAGTACTATTCTCTTTAATTACCCAGAAATTTATGATCACATAACAATATTAATTGAACATATTGCTAATTTTTCTTAATGAAAAGCCTCATATTTTAATGAATTCAGTACAAATTATAATTAGTCTGTCTCCCAACTGATGTACGATGACGAAAAAGCAGTTAAGACTCAGAAAAACTAACTGTTGTGTGTATTTCCTTTTAAAATATCTACTATTGTAATTTCAAAGATATAATTGTTGATTCCTTTTAATTTTGGTCTAGTACTATTCTGAGGTTGTGCTCCAAATGAAAAACCACAAGATCCATTAAAAAAAAATAGCTATACTAGTCTTTCACATTACATTAATCCATTATCCTCTTAGGGATTCATGCTCACTAAGCAAAGGCTGAACTAAAAATCTTTCCAATAATCAATATTGTTCTTCAGTATTCAACATTGTTCTTTTAAGTTGTTTTTTAACTAATATTTGTGGTCTATATAGTGGCCTTTTTAACTTTTAAAATATATTTCAAAACAAAAACCTTTGGATCAAGGGGAAAAATATATTCCTTACATGTGTGATATATTTCTATATGTGGCAATAGCAATATTATCTTGCATGTTGGCAACAACCTTTGTTTGTTTACATCTACTCCTCTCGATACTGTGACAAGCATGGTCATACTCACTTAGTCTTAATCTTAGTTAATAAGAGCTTACTCTAAGCCAATTATGATTTCCAATTTTATTACAAATTTTATTAACTAAAAGATTCTTCAACTCTGATTGCTTGCACCATGGAGCAACTGCTAAAACCAGAACGGTTTGACGTGGATCCGACGAGCGTGGATGCTGAGGCGAAATGGCGGCATTGGAACCGAACGTTTTCCAACTTCATTCTTACGGTAAGGGACTTGAGGGAAGAAAATAAACTGCCCCTGTTATGCAATTACGTTTCTGCAAGTGTGTACATGTATATAAATGACTGCGCCAGCTACACTGACGCTATATCGGTTTTGGATGCTCTGTATGTGACGAAAAGAAACGAAATCTTCGCTCGACATTGTTTAGCGTCGAGATCCCAACAAGTTGGAGAAAACATAAATGAATACTTACAAGTTCTAAAACAGCTCAGTAAAGATTGTAATTTTCAGGCTGTAAGTGCTGAGCAAAATAAAAACGAATATGTAAGGGACGCCTTCATTCGTGGATTACGCAATTCTCGCATTCGTGAAAGACTGCTGGAAAACTCAACTATCACTCTTCAAAACGCTTTTGATCAAGCTAGAACTCTAGAACTGGCAGAATTGAACTCAGCTTCGTACCTCGGTCAAAGTTCAACAACTGGAGCAACCCTGGAACCACTAAATGATGATGCTCCAATGATAGCAGCAGCCCCTAGTCGCTCGAGCAAGTGCTATTTTTGTGGAAACAACTATCATCCTCGGAGTACTTGTCCAGCTAGGGACTCAATATGCAGGAGTTGTGGCAAAAAGGGACACTTTCAGAAATCATGCAAATCAAAATCCCAGCATCCCAGTGCCTCTACTTACCTCCTGGCCTCTGCTTCCATCTTTCCTCATTGTCTTCAAAAATCAGTAACTGAAGTAATTGTAAATGGGGTGAGGTTAAATGCTTTAATTGACACTGGCAGTTCATTAAGCTTCATCAATTCATTGCATGTGAAGAAGTGTGGTATTCATGTCGACCCATACTATGGCAGAATAACTATGGCCAATTCATCGCTATCCACAGATGTTTCTGGCTGCTGTGCTGTCTCAGTGGAGTTACAGGATCACAAATATGAAAAGATTGAGGCATTGGTCATGAAAAATTTATGTGCGGATTTTCTTATTGGTCATAACCTGTTAAGTGATCATTCACTGGTTGAAATCAACTTTAAAGGTGACAGGTCCCCCCTTGCATATATGTTCCCTTGCAGTGGCCTCAGTGAACCCTGTATCACTATTCTCTAACTTAATGCCAGACTGTAAACCTATTACAACTAAGTCGAGGCGACAAACAAGTGAGGATAGACAGTTTATTTCTGCTGAGATTGCCAAACTCTTAAGTGAAGGGGTGATAGAACCTAGCCACTCTCCATGGCGTGCCCAAGCATTTGTGGCTAAGGGGGATAATCACAAGGATAGGATGGTTATTGACTATTCGCAAACTATAAATAAGTTTACCCTTCTGGATGCCTATCCTCTCCCTAAAATTGAAGAGTTGATTTCACATGTGGCTAAATACGAGATATTTAGCACAATTGATCTTCGGAGCGCATACAATCAGGTGCCGATCATGGACTCTGAAAAACACTACACTGCCTTCGAAGCAGATGGGAAACTTTATCAATTCTTACGTGTGCCTTTTGGTGTTACCAATGGAGTGGCAAGTTTTCAGAGGACAATTGATCAAATAATTGCAGATGAAGGGCTAGAGGGTGTTTACCCTTATCTTGACGATGTAACCATCTGCGGTAGAACACAGTCTGAGCATGATCTTAACTTAGATAAATTCCTGGCTGCAGTTAAGAAATATAATCTAACTCTGAACGACAACAAATGTCTTTACGCAGTTAGGTCCATCAAATTATTAGGATACACCATTAGCAACAAGGTTATTAGACCTGATCCAGATAGACTTGCTCCGTTGACTGATATGCCTGTACCTAAAGATGCTTCCTCATTACAACGAGCATTGGGAATGTTTGCACATTATTGCCGGTGGATCCCCATATTCTCTGAAAAGTTACGTCCCCTCTTGGCAAAGGGACCTTTTCCACTTCCAAAAGAAGCTGTTGAGGCATTCAACCTATTAAAAGCTGATATTGCCAACGCCTCCTTAGCAGCAATTGAAGACAACATCCCATTCAGAGTGGAAACTGATGCTTCCGAGTATGCAATAGGTGCTACTCTCAGCCAGGCCGAGCGTCCAATTGCATTCTTTTCTAGGACCCTTAGTCCATCAGAAAGGAAACATGCATCTATTGAGAAAGAGGCCTATGCCATTGTGGAGTCCTTACGGAATTGGCGGCATTACCTGGTGGGCAGACATTTCGAGGTCTTCACTGACCAAAGATCGGTTGCCTTCATGTTCAACCAGCATCATAGTAGCAGAATTAAGAATGAGAAGATTATGCGTTGGAGATTAGAGTTGGCATGTTTTAAGTTCGATATCATCTACCGCCCTGGAAATAAAAATGCAACAGCTGATGCTCTTTCCCGGGTGAATGCTGCTACTCACCCCCAAATTAATTTAGAGGAATTGCACGATTCCTTGTGCCACCCTGGTATCACCAGGATGTATCATTGGGTTAGAACAAAGAATTTGCCTTTTTCTCTTGAGGACATAAGAAAAGTAACCAACTCTTGCAAATGCTGTAGTGAAGTAAAGCCTCGCTTTTGCCAAAATGAGGGCAAATTAATAAAGGCAACTTCTCCTTTTGAAAGGTTGAACATGGATTTTAAAGGCCCTTTACCTTCTACATCAAAAAACCGTTATCTACTTACTGTGGTTGATGAGTTTTCTAGGTTTCCTTTTGCTTTTCCATGCCCCAATGTATCTGCGGACACAGTCATTTTCCACTTACGTAACCTATTCTCGGTTTTTGGAACTCCTGCCTTCGTACACACTGACAGAGGAGCATCTTTTATGTCCAGGGAGCTCAAAACCTTTTTAACTTCTCTTGGTATCGCCACTAGCCGAACTACCGCTTATAACCCACAGGGAAATGGCCAAGTAGAGAGATATAATGGCATCATATGGAAGACCATACAACTGGCAGTTAAATCGCAGGAAATTGTGATCGAGCGTTGGGAAGAGGTGCTCCAGCAAGCTTTACATTCTATCCGATCTTTGCTGTGTACTGCCACAAACCTCACTCCTCATGAGCGAATCTTTGTTCATCCCCGGCGATCATACCATGGTCGGTCTTTGCCTACTTGGCTCTCGAACCCTGGCCCTGTGCTTCTTAGGAATCATGTACGAGGAAGCAAGTATGAGCCCATTGTACAGGAAGTGCAGCTCTTGGAAGCAAATCCTGAGTATGCCCATGTGAAATTTCCAGATGGGCGAGAAACAAGTGTTTCTCTCAGACACTTGGCACCTAGAGGAGAGGACTTGCTGAGGGACAACCCACTGCGATTCCCTCCCTCCCGGCATAGTGAACCGGCTGCAATACAAGAAACTAAAACTGCTACCACTCCAGAAGGTCCTCCAACAGCTCCAGGTCCACCAGAATTATGTGAAGAGACCAGTGAAAGTGAGACAGTTCCAAAGTTAGATTGCGGAGATCCCCTACACCCTGGTCGGCAGAGACGGCAACCTGCATATCTGGCTGACTACATTACAAACTAAGAAGATGTGACTGATTTATTTTTTTATGTTGGGAGGGGGTGAATGTGATATATTTCTATATGTGGCAATAGCAATATTATCTTGCATGTTGGCAACAACCTTTGGTTGTTTACATCTACTCCTCTTGATACTGTGACAAGCATGGTCATACTCACTTAGTCTTAATCTTAGTTAATAAAAGCTTACTCTAAGCCAATTATGATTTCCAATTTTATTACAACATGTCTGATGTTATAGATTACCAGTAAAAAAAAGGCAATTTTTCCTAATTAATTCAATAATTAAATGATGCCTAAGAACATCATATTCTGGTTTTAATTAAATAGCCCATTACAAAAAACTTCCTAAGAGAAAAAAGGAATAAAAAGCCCCTAAGACAAACACTACCAGTTTTTACTGCTTCAACTTTTAAGACCAATTGAACTTTAATTTTCAGTGATTAGAAGGGAACAGATGGAGTATAGGACATTTGACGCAAAGAAGGTTGACGCCTTGGTTCCACATGGAAAAAGCATTGGACAACCGCCTTGATTAAATATATAATTAAAAATAAAACATCTTAAAACGTAACATAAAATAAACACATCTTGATTAAATAAGACATTTTGGTAAAAAAATCTGGACTATATAAATCTGGATAAAAAATATGTAAATCTTGACTAAATGTAAGTCTTAAGTAAATAATAAAACATTGAAAGTACAAAATTTAAAACAGCCACACAAAGGTGGAAGAAATCAAATATTAGCAGAAATTTTATAAAAAATCTTAAAACGTAACTTAAAATAAACACAGTAGAACATTCGGGAGGTTGCAGAAACCGCAAAAATAAAAAAAACGCCAAATAAAACAGCGCCAAAGATGTACTATACTGCATCTGTTCCGAAATATATAAAAAGTCCATTTATTGTCTTGATTTTGTTTCTTGTACAATTTTAGAATGATTGTTTCATGAAGTGCTTAAATTTTCAAACTTTTATATCTGGGAATTTTATGCTCTGAATCGGTTCCAACAGCTTTACTGTACCAAGACCATGTGTGAACCTTAAAAAAGCATGCGAGATCTGATAAAGTCCTGCATGCAAAAATAGCACCATTTTTTGAGAAAATTTTAAAATCATGCACATTTTGAGAAAACCCAGTGCATGGAAGGGCAGTGAAACCAACTAAGCAAATTGAGAGCACTAGGCAAAAATTTCAGCTGTGCAATTCATTCAAATATTAAGTGAAATTGTTCGAAATTATAAGCTAATGAACTTGGTGCATGTTCTATCAATTAAATTAAATGGGTTTTCTCAACTTCAGTTGTGAAATCTTTTATTTTGGATAACATAATCTAAAAACAAAACACGATACTAGAAATTCTAAACTAGATGTTCGGATGAAATGAGTTCCAAAAATTACTTCAAGCAGGTTATGCAGGGCCATCTATATTCAAGAGATTGGTCCCATTCTGTCCCAAGAGTGTTGAGCTCCCTTGGAACATTTTTGGGGTTAAAAACGATCAAAATAGGTAAGTTCGAGGTTTCCCTTATCACACCATGTAAATATGTTTTGAATCTTGTTAGAGAAAAATTATACTAGTGGTATCATACTAGTCCCCATGTTTAAGTATAACCTAGACCAAGTCCCAGAAACCCATATTTTCTTAGTTGCATAGCAACCTACTGTTCATTCAGGAGTTGTAATATGGGATGATTAGTTTCGATTTTAAGGCACAAATCCAGAAAAGAATAAGCTGTGCCAAACACAAGACAATAAAATGAGAAAATAGATTGATAGTATAATTAGACCAACATTAAAAGAGAAATGCAAGGAATAAAAACATAAATTGCATCAAATTTAACTGAACAATTTTAATTGAGAAGCGTAAAACCTCATCTTTTTAAAATGATTAAGATGGGGTGACCCCATATATCTTAGATAAAACTTCATAAAATTCAATTTAAAATCTTATCAATTATAAATGTGGCAAAAATCTTGTATAATGAAGGAAGATAAAGTGATGGATGAGGTGGGTGACCCAACAAATCCGATAGTTGCAATTGGGTGCACTTTCTTAACAAAAGATGAATCTATATTAATTAACACCTCTCTGCCACCAAGCATACACTAAAAACTACCTCAAATTAAAACATCTACAACCCACCCCTCTTTGAAAGAAATGACTCCCGTTTTCATAGCAACTGTTGCAAGACTTTGGTAGAGGATGGTTCTCATGGTAGACAGTATACTCAGTCATTTCATAGAATCAGTCAAACCGGTATGCATTACCTAGGATCAGTTTACTGCATAATGGCTTGACAACAGAAAATACTAATATACGAGATTAAAAAATTAAAAATAGCATATGAAAAAATCTTACCTTATATTCAGGCATTAATGTGAGCATAGTGCCTTGGTGACATACTGAAAAACTGTACAGCAAACACATGAACATTTCTAGGAGCAAGGATCAAGACAGACGAGTTACTTTTTGTCAGTACATAGTGCAGTGCCCTTGGCATGGTCAGTTTGGTGGATTAAGCTTAGATACCCCATTACTTTTTCTTTCTAGTGTGCAATTTGGTGATTGTTATAAGACTCTTTTAACCCTGAGGATCAAGCTCATTTTTTTCCTTCATGCAACTTGCAGTTTTTCCAACATCGCTTCTACCAAGTTTTAGATTATTTGACCAATGGCATACTTTGGATTTTTCATCCAATCGATGTTATTTAGTCATTGTGATTTGTGGGGAAAGCGGTACTACACAGCTCCGGATGCTCAGGTTGCAAATCTTGGACACTTGGTTAGCAAATCTGTGGAAGTCTGTTAGCAGGTTATCCCAGTTCTAAGCAAAATTTGCTGCTTCTTAAGTCAATTGTGTTCCACATCACAGCAAAAGTTCACCATCATATTCTAAAAAAGAAAAGTATTAAGACTCCATTTGAACAAGTCTAACTTCACTAAATGACTTAGAAGTTCAAGTTACTAGAAACAAGTAATCAATAATAATGCATTTAAAGTCTACAGTATCTTTAAAATAACCATTTTTGACATTGCTAATATATCCACAGAAGCTTGTAGTATAAGCATACTACTGCACAATAACATGTATTATCAAAGCACACATTAAATATGCTTCACATACCGAAAAATTGCAGACCCATGAGATCTGGATTTCTAAAGTTCAATGGGTAATTCAAATGCAGCATTTTCATAACCGTTCAATGGTAAAAACTGTCTTGCTTCTCAGTGCAAAAAATTTAGTTGCCAATTCAAAAATTATGCTTGCATTAAATGATTATCAGACCTAAGAAAAATTTGACGATCACTAGCGTTAAGTTTAATCAGTTTTTAAACCAGCCATATGTGAAAAACATTTTCGTTGGTTGGTTTTTTGGGTTTTACGGCGGAAGGGCCATCTTTGACCATGCTGCGCCAGACACAATACAATATCAAGTAATTAACATAGAGAAAGCTTCACTGACACAGAAGAGAAATACACCCAGGGAGGAATACACCTGGCAGGAATCAAACCTGCACCGCCTACAACTCGAAGGTTGCTATAGCAGAGGGCATACCCTGAGCCATGGCGGCCCTCATATTTTGGAAGGTTTAGGCTATATTATACAACTTGAAGGCTTTTATAGATCATATTCATTCTCTCAAACCTGTTTTTTTGGCCATGGTACAATAAAAAGACAATGATTTCATAAGACGAAAATAAGATTAAAAATGCAAGGTTGCTATAATCCTAATGAAGGGTTGCTGTTTTCTGCCACCACTCACTATAAAAAGCACATCCAAAAGCGTTGGCACAAGTTTTTATATCAAAACTGTACAAGGAAAAATTCAAGGACGGATTAAAAGGGGCGATGTAAATGGAGCCAGTTTTGTAAAGGATTTAAATTTAAAAGCTACGCATTTCAAGAAACTTAGTGATTATTTGTCTAATATAAAGTACATTTTTACGCATTTTAAATCAGTTTTAAGTCTTAAAACAATTAAAAAAAAGTAGCTTCAGAAAGTATTTTTTCAAAATTTTCAGGGCCTCCGGAACCTTAGGCCCCCGGTTCGTTGCATCTTCCAACCAACCGCCCCAACCCACAAAATTGGGAACATTGGTATGTCGAATTCAATTAAGACTTTCTTCACATCCACTCGTCGCCAAAACTTAACAACCCAAGTTTCTGCAAGCCATTAGCCTAAAAGGTAGGTATTTTATAAGTTATGCTGACGACATACAACATCACACTTAAAAGTACTATTTAACAAAGGGCTACTTTTCAAACATGTAAATGTATTTGACATCTCAAGAGTTCTCGAGTTTAAATTTAAGAGAAATGAGACAATGGATATTTAAGTTTAATATCTCTCAGCTTTAGTACGAATACCGATTCTTTAAATAAAGATCAAGTATCAAGAAAGTAATACGCGCATGAAACTTAAGTTAGCATGAGTGACTTACCTTGCCCTTCCGAAAACTGCGGCTAATTTAAAAGTACACCTAGCTTGAATACACGAGAATCATTCATAAAGGTTAATAAGTTCAATTTGCTTCTGGGGGAATACTAATTTCAAACAAAGGAACGGGCATAAGTAAAAACGAATAACAGTTCACAATTCGTAGTCGTGCGATTGGATGTGCTGAGCTTTCCAATACAATGAAATTAACACAACGTCCGCACGAAGCAAAAGCGAAATTAGAAATGCAACAGGGTTGCAGGAGAAAAGGCGCTAGAACAGCTTGTAACAGTTCGTCCAGATATACGATTGGATAAATCTTACAACCCCACTATAGCCATGCTCAGGCAAACCACGCCAACTCTAGTTCTTTCGTGAAAATACGCCAAGGTTTTTGAAACACAAAAGTGAATGAAAAGCAAAGAAATTATCTTTTTTTAGGCTGTTTCAAAAACTTTTTGATACTTTTTTTTCATATGTTTATGCCCACCAAAAGTAGCATTCATAATATAGTTTTGGTTTTATGATCGAAGCATTAAAATTGTAAACATTGAGATCAAAATTCCTGTTAAATTCGAAAGTTCCAAATTACTTGGTTCAAACTCCAAAGAGTGAAGAAAATGCTATACAATACTAGTTACGAAACAAAAATGCCCTGAAAACAAATAGTGGTAAAATTTGTTAACCTTTAAAAAAGAAGAGTGAAACAAAAAGCAGAACAAAAACATTCCTTTTTGAACAAAAATTTTCTAAAACTACAATGTAACTAATTTCTCTGCCAAACTCAGTAAATATTTTACAAACAAGAAAGGTAGATAGGTATTTTAATTAACGTCACACTGGAGCAACACAGCGGGCTGTTCAAACAAGGTAGGAAAATTGATATTTAATTAACATCGCACTGACGCAACACAACGGGCTATTGGCGACGGTCCGGGAGTAGTCCTGAGCAGCGGTGGCCCGGCTGAATTAGTAACGGACTAGCAACCGAAGGGTTGCGAGTTCGAATCCAGCCAAACACCGTCGTGTACAAAGGGGGCTGGTGCACGTTAAATCTGTCGTGGCCTCAAATGTCCTCACGTTGGCGTGGTGTGGAAGTTTGGAGAGTGGGGTGCCAGCTCAGGTGTTGCCTCGTCATCTGACCGCGGTTCAAAATTACGTGGTGTTGTCCTCGGACTTTCCCTCTGGGATTGATCCCGGACCGTCACCAATAGCCCGTTGTGTTGCTCCAGTGTGACGTTAATTGAAAATACCAAAATACCAAATACCAGTTTTTGGTGAAGGAAAAATTTTACCGCGCAAACCGCGAAATTGGCGATCTTTAGGGTTCCTTTGGCAAGCATTTATCGCTCGTAGTCGTTTCCAAATATGCAAAGCAGTCATATCCACGTGCCATTTCTGATTGGTTCGTCTTTCCAAGCAATCCGCATCGCATACATTTTGTATTATGCAGAGCTTCCTTGGTGACTCATGGAATTTTCGCTGAATGTGCAACCTTGATGGAATGGAAAGCAAGATGGACCGAAAAAAAACCTTGCTCGTCGTCGAAAACCAAATTTCCAACACATTCTACACCAGCAAAAAAAGGAACAAACCTACTGCATGAAATAGGGTCGTGAACTTCTATAGAAAAGGGACAACTCAAACTGAATGTTCGAATTCTTTTTTCAGATATGTGTATAATTTCGGAAGCAATTTTTTTGAAATTATCACGGAGCTTATATTTTTTATAGATCTTGTTTATGGATTTCTACTAGAAAAGCATTTTATGGAAGAAAATATGGTATTTCGAATTTATTTTTTGTAAAAATGGAGTAAAAAGGGTAGAAAAACAGCCAAAAATACCATTTACGCAAAACATCATATTTAAAAAAGAATTGCACATTTTTCGAATTTCAATAACCTAAAAACATTGATTAAGGTATTGAACTAATCATTACTATTTTGTATTTAAATTAATTGAGGACTTGAACGTCAGTCATTCCTGAAAAAAAGAGCAAAATGCAAAAAAAAATTCAGGTTTACATCCTGCTCAATTTGTTTAAATGCATTTATGCATATTTCTTAATAGTTCAAACCCTACTTTATAATCTTCAGAACATTTAAAATATTTCCAGACTCCAATTGATGAGATATCGCGTTTTTCTGAGAGTAACGCTTAGCGAAAATTGCATTGCGAGAGGAAAAGCTAGAAACAATAAAAACCCAATGTCAATATACATAGATGTCAATACTGTTTAAAATTTTATATCTCCAGTTTTAATGGTCGTAGAAGTAAAATCCGAAGTGATTTGAAGAGCTAGAGTTGAATAATATGTAAAATTTGAAACATGAAATTTGGGTGAAAATGGCGTTTTAAAAGTATTCCTTAGCCATGAAAATCCTTTTTGGAAACAGGTGTCACTTATTTAATTACGATAGGAGCGAAATTATGTATTTTCCAGTATAACAGACTAGGAAATGAGAGAACAGTAAAGTCGGTGTGATAAGATCATTTTAATTCTATGAAAATAGTTACTGAAAATAATTATTTTCGAAAACAAAAATTCAAAATTGGGGTTTATGTCATCCGAAGTCACATTTCTCTATCCCAGTTGGAAGATTAGCGGATTAGAAACCGGGAAGGTTGCGAGTTCGAGACCAACCAAAGATCGTCGTGTATGTGGGGTTTGGTTAGTTGTTTTGGGTTTTGTGGCGCAAGGGCCATATTTGGCCATGTTACGCCAGATACATACAGTATCAAATAATAGACATACACACAATGAAAGTTTTACTGACACAGAAGAGAGAAATGCACCCAAGGAGGAACTTGACACTCGACAGGACTTGAGACTGCGCCGCCTAGAACTCGAAGGTTGCTTGCGCAGTGGACATACCCACTGAGCCACGTGTATGTGAGGGCTGATGCACGTTAAATCTGTCGTGTCTTTACGTTGACGTGTTGCAGACGTTTGGAGAGTGGGCTACCCCATCAACGTGAAGACATTTGAGGCCACGACAGATTTAACGTGCACGAGCCTCCGTGCACACGACGGTCTTTGGTTGTATCTAGTTTTGAACTTAATGTCCTCAAATGTCCATTGTGGATTCGTTGGTTGGTTTTGGGGTTTTATGGCACAAGGGCCATATTAGGCCATGCTGTGCCAGACACAAGACATACAATTTCAAGTAATTGACACACACAAAGTGAAAGCTTTACTGATACAGAAGATAGAAATACACTAATGGTGGAATGCATCTGACAGGAATCGAACCTGCGCCGCCTACAACTCGAAGGTTGATAGCGCAGTGGGCATACACACTGAGCCACGACGGCCCCATGTCTATTGTGGAGGTTTGGGGAGTGGGGTGTCAGCTCAGGTCTTGACCTAATCATCTGACCGTGGTTCAGAATTACATGTTGGGATCGATCCCGGACCGTCACCAATAGCCCGTTGTGTTGTTCCAGTGTGACGTTAATTAAACTACCTACCTCGTACAAATACAACACGGTATCGTTAGTTTCTGAACATGCGTAAAGTTGATGAGGTATTCAGTGTGGTAGGTATTTTAATTATCGTCGCACTGGAGAAACACAAGGGGCTATTCGCGATGGTCCGGGATCAACTCCCGGATGGAATGAGCCGAGGACAACACCACATTGTTTTGAGCCACGGTCAGATGACGAGAACACCTGAGCTCGGACCGCACTCTCCAAACTTCCACACCACGCCAAAGCGATGACATTTGAGGCCCCGACAGATTTAACGTACACCTGCTCCCTTTGTACACGACGGTCTTTGGTTGGATTCGAACTCGCAGCCCTCCAATTGCTAATCCGTTAGTCTTCCAACAGGGCTATCGCGGACCTAGTTAAATTTATGAAGAAAGGATTAGAATGTGAATCATTGAAATGCTGTATTTCTGGGTAGGTCCGTGATCAATCCCAAAGGGAAAGTTCCGAGGACAACACCACGCAATTTTGAACCACGGTCAGATGACGAGGCAACACATGAGCGCTGCATTTCTGGGTGATTTCACGTAAAATAAAAAGTTTGAATGTTTCTTAGCAAAGTAAACTAAGTCTACATATGAAGAGAGTACATTATATATATATATATATATATATATATATATATATATATATATCCTTTATTAATATTTTATTTATTTTTTGCATAATATATTTTGGTTAGTGTCTTAAGGTAGGTAGGTATTTTAATGAACGTCACACTGGAGCAACACAACGGCTATTGATTAGTGTCGTAAGATATTTAATGTAAAGGAAAAAAATTATTTCAGAAAAATCATGCACTTATTTCTCAGAAACGATCCCAAGTTGTTTGTGCCCCGATACTTTTGACACTATTTTCGTTTGGGATGAATAAAATCTGCTACATCATCGAACACTCCTAGAATGGATTTAAAACATTTCATGGTTACGCAGCTGTAAAGATGCGAATTTTGCAAAACATCAGAGCTTCTCCGACGCTGTGTATCCAAATTGAATAGATTCAGCAGCCGAAGTCACGTAAACCACGCATGAAATTTGCATCTCACAAATCACATTTATTAAGTTACGATGTAATTGGATCAACTTTGTAAAGAGGAACCCTTTTTCTTCGTGGTAGGTGCAGGCTTGGGAAAAACGATGACACTTTACTTTTTGGGCACTCCTTTCGGCCCCGTTCACATGGACTTTTTGCAGCGCGCGTTAGATAAGAATTTTCGAGCGTTACCATGTGAACAGCACTTGGGCGCTTTTCAAGGTCAGTTTCCGTTATGCATTAAATTGTTTTTTTATTCCCTTAATCCAAGTTTCTATCTTTTGAATGGTTAAAGATAGAGTCAAAATTTCAACGGATTTCAAATCAGCGTAAAATTTTACGTTAGATCAATACCAAAATCATGCTTTTCTTTGAAAAAATTATTTTTTTGTCAATAGTCGCAACTAATCTTTTTTCAGATATTCCTTTTATACTAAGCGTAAGCGGAAGTATTGCCTGTTTTTAAAGGGAATGTCACTTTAATAAGATATTTTGTTGCGCCTTATCAACTGTTTTAATTTTACAGCCATTAAAAGTAGGATGAAAATCTTTCCCAACCTAAAATTGATTTCTCTCTGTATTCACAAGACTGTATTTGGTTAACTTAGAAATGTATAATGAGCAATAAAATGCCTAAAATAATCTAAAAAATATTCAAAATGACGTAAAAATTTGATATTCTTTCGATTTGTAAAACATCCGTTCCCTAATTGCCTGTGAATAAAGTGTTTTTGAACTTCAACCTTTATACATAAATAAATGCAATATAATCGACTTGCTGACCAGAAGTGACAACCTAAACAGATAAATCTTTCGTAACGTATAGTATACGATTCCAATGCCATCAACCTCGGTTGTAAATTTTGAACGTTAGCTTTTCGTACGTTTTTCAAAATTTTTCGAATGACGGGATATTTTGTACCTAGGAACCGATAAGAGCCAGCGGATCACAGAGAAGCAGTGCTTTATGTAGTTAAAATTGTGGCATTATTAAACATTTTCATTAACTCTAAAATCTTCAAGTATTCTTTTTTTACTGTCAAGACTAGAGGAAGAAACCCTATAACCTTCACTCTCCAGTGTCGATGATTCACCCACCAATAAAAATAGTAGGATTTGTTTTGTGTTAAGGGGTGATCACGGATTTTTTGGGCTCAAGAAGCTAGCAGATAAGTCATTTGTAATGCGTTTTATCGTAAAAGCGAAACTGCGTAAGAAAAATTGGAATATTTCTGTAAAACTTTGATTAAAAACGAAACTGGAAAATGACCAAACAATTTCCTTAAAATTTTAAAATTGACAGTGTAAAGTAAAAATATATCCCCAAAAAACGTTATTTCTAGAACCAGGAAATTGGAAACGGAATTTCTGTTTATATGGCATTGTCTACGAAGTACTATCAAAAGATGACACGCAAACAAAATCCGGCACTGGTGATAACCTTTCTTTCTTTATGCTATTTTTGCAGGTTTTATCGTGTTTCCTACGATTTATAGCTACTTTTATTTAATTTTCCTTCAAATAAATCTCTATACTTCTTTAAAACCTATCTCTAAACATTTTAATGTATCAGCACAAATAATACATATATAACAACAGTTAGTTTTTTAATTTTTAAACACAATTTTCCCTGAGTTCCAACTATCCGAAACGAATACTAACCCTCCAACCTACCCTCTTTCAGTGGTTTTGTAGCACAAATGGAACCACGAATGGAATAATGACTGGGAAATATTTCAACTAAAATTAGATTAAACCCCACGATGAAGCGAAAAAATTTTGTTAAAACTAAAAAAATCTCAAAGAAAAACCAAAAAACAGTATATATCGAAAACCAGGAGATTGCTAATAGAATTTGCGTCTACACGTATATATAATATAAAAATTTCGATTAAAGTAGTAATAACACTAACTGCAAGATTAAAATATAAATTCTATGAAAAATAAGCTCACAGTAAATTAAGTTCATTTTCAAAAGTGATATCGAGTTCAATGTAACACGAGAATGTGAAAAATGAATGAAAATTGAAACCTATATCTTACGCATTTCACCCGTTGAGGAAAAATAAAAAAATAATTAAAGTTTAGCTCTTTTAAATTGAATATTTAATTTAAGCTTTATTTTAAAGACGTTTGCCGCACATGAAAACTAGAACTGACAGTTGTCGGTAAACGTTTTTCTCAGAAATAAAATTACTCACTATCCTTTTTATTTATAAACTATCACATTTTTACAAGTTTGTGTGAAAGCAGGTAAATTTCTTCAATAAATCGAATACTATTAAATTTTCTCATCCTATTTTTAATGGCCATAAGTATAAATCAGTGGATTAAGACAAAATACTCCAATCCTAAACTGAAAGGCAAAGTTAAACAAACACAAGAAAAACAAAGGTTGATATAAAAACCAGTAGCATTCAGGCCTACTTCGTTCAAAAGCCAACTTCTTCCGGAAAGGCTAACATACAACGGATACAACCACTGGTTCGATGAAGCTCCACCAGAGGGGGCTTTCGCTTACTGTCACGTGTGAACGGGGATTTACAAAAATAGCAAAACTGCCTCCTCGTGCGGAAGCCGATCGAACCTCCACTGACCCCGGTACCGACGACAACGGCGGGGGCAGCGTACGAAGACCCCCCGACGCTGCCGTTTTCCCGGGAGCGGGTTGCCGGACATCCGGAGAAGACAGTTTTGAGTCCCGACTATTTCTTTTGAACGAAAATTCCTAATTGTGCCTGATGTGGAAGCATGATAACATGAGTGACTGATGAAATTGTGAAATTAATTGTATGATGGAATTTAAATTAAACGCGTGCATTGGTGAATGTATTGAGTGGGTTTCGAACCGGCCACCTTCCGAACGCGAGGCAGAAACGCTGCCAACTGCGCCGCCGGGACTCGATCGTGCTCTTGCTTCCAATCGTACTCTTTTACAGCCGCGGTAGCCCAGTTGGAAGAGTAACGAACTCGCAATCCTCCGGTTGCGAGTTCGAATCCAAACAAAGACCGTCGTGTACAAATTAAGCTGGTGCACGTGAAATCCGTTGTGGCCTCAAATCTCCTCCCGTTTGTGTGGTGCGGAAGTTTGGAGAGTGGGGTACCTGCTCAGGTGTTGCATCGTCATCTGGCCTTGATTCAAAATTACGTGGTGTTGTCATCGGACCTTTCCATTCGGGATTGTTCCCAAAAATATTTTATAACCTTTTCCATTGGCTTCAACTTCCACCCTGGGTGTATTCCTCTCTTTTATGTGAGTAAAGTTTCACTGTGTGCGTCAGTTACTTGATATTGTATGTCTTGTGTGAATTACTTGATATTGTATTGTCTGGCGTACCATGGCCAAATATGGACCTTGTGGCATAAAACCCAAAACCAACCAACCAACCATTGTCTCCCCACCTCGTATCTGAGAAAAGTCTTTCCTTCCTAGAGCAATCAGTTTGGCCCTCGGTTTGAAAGGACGATTCCTTGTCCGATCAGTCTGGCCCTTGTATAGTAGGATCAGGGGTCCGCCTACCTTAAAATAGCGAATTTCGACGACAATTTTCAAAATTGTTTTATTAAATAACATTATTGCTTGTATTTTAACGTTTCCAAAATTGTTTTATTTTTTTATTCTACGCCATTTAGTACCGAAGACATCGTTATTTTAATGTAGAGGTACAGCTGTCAAACAAAATCGGAAGTATCAATTCGAAACGGGAAGTTGAAGGAAAATTCGAGTTTTATACTTCTTTTTGTTTTTTAGAATAATTTTTAGGTTAAAAAATAATTTTATAAAAGTTTTTATGAATTGGGCGAACGTTTTTGACATTTTGAAAAATACATTTTCTTTAGTAGTAAAATCTTTAAATGTATTTTTCCGCAAATGATATTTTTACAAGGGCCGCGGTGGCCCGGTTGGAAGAGTAACGGACTTGCAACCGAAGGGTTGCGAGTTCGAATCCAGCCAAACACCGTCGTGTACAAAGGGGGCTGGTGCACGTTAAATCTGTCGTGGCCTCAAATGTCCTCACGTTGGCGTGGTGTGGAAGTTTGGAGAGTGGGGTGCCAGCTCAGGTGTTGCCTCGTCATCTGACCGTGGTTCAAAATTACGTGGTGTTGTCCTCGGATCTTTCCCTTTGGGATTGATCCCGGACCGTCACCAATAGCCCATTGTGTTGCTCCAGTGTGACGTTAATTGAAATAAAAAAAAAAAAAAAAGATATTTTTACAAAATACTTACTATAGTTTTTTCAATAACTTCTACAATTTTTAATATTTTTACTTGAAACTTAGTACATGCATTTTAAAAACTATTGACTATGAAATGAACTAAAATCCTTCAATAATATAGTATATTCTTTGATTTATAGTTGTTTTTGTGAATAATTTGCTTCAATTTTTGAAACTTTTTCATGAATATATGTATAACATAGCGTATCTTCTTATATTTTCAAAATATTTCTTAGATTTTAGTTCATTTTGAAGATTATGGTTATACACTGCTGGCCACCGTAAATGCAACACCCTGAAGGAAGCATGCAAATAATATGAAATTAACAACATGCATTAGCGGCGGTGAGATATTCAAATGATTAGAATTTCAGCGCAGACGCACATCACGCGCGCCTGTGGCGCCACTTCAAAGCGCTATTTAAGGCTTGGAGATTTCGACGATTTCAAGTACGGCAATTGTGTTTTTCTTGTGGTTTTTTCAAAAAAACGATCAATTATGCCTCGAAAACAGCGATCACCTTTTGATCAAGTATCCGAGTTCGACAGAGGAAGGATAGTGGCCTACCGAGATTGTGGATTATCTTTCAGGGAAATCGGTAGTCGTGTTGGACGAAACCAAACAACTGTAATGCGGATATGTGATCGTTGGATGCAGGAGGGTACGACGGACCGACGTGTTCGATCGCATCCACCTCAGTGCACCACTTCACGTGATGACAGGCATATTGTGCGTATGGCAGTGACGGATCGTTCAGCCACATCACGAACCATAGCACAGCACATTCAGTCTGTACCGCATCATCCAGTGTCTGCGCGTACCATTCGACGCCGTTCACAGCATAGTGGTCTGTCCGCAAGACGTCCATTGCTTCGTCTACCCTTGACGCAGAACCACAGACGTTTCCGCCGCCAATGGTGCGATGAAAGAAGGATGTGGACGGCAGAATGGAATGAAATTGTCTTTACTGACGAGTCACGCTTCTGTCTGCAACACCACGATGGTCGGATTCGAGTCTGGAGACACCGTGGAGAGAGGATGCTGAACAGCTGCGTTATGCACCGCCACACTGGTCCTGCACCGGGTATTATGGTATGGGGCGGTATTGGATATCACTCTCGCACTCCTCTAGTACGCATTGCCGGTACTTTAAACAGCCAGCGCTACATCTCCGAGGTGTTGGAGCCAGTTGTCCTTCCTTACCTTCAGGGCTTGCCCACAGCCATATTTCAACAGGATAATGCGCGACCACACGTGGCACGCATTGTCCAAGGGTTCTTCGTCAATCGCCAGATTGAATTGCTTCCCTGGCCAGCTCGCTCTCCGGATCTTTCGCCGATAGAAAACATGTGGTCCATGGTTGCTCAACGATTGACCCAGAATACATCCCCAGCTGCCACACCAGATCAACTTTGGCAACGTGTGGAAGCTGCTTGGTCTGCTGTACCCCAAGAACACATCCAAAGTCTCTTTGAATCAATGCCGAGGCGTGTGGTAGCGGTGATCTCCAATAATGGCGGCTACTCTGGCTCACATATCCGCATTACAGTTGTTTGGTTTCGTCCAACACGACTACCGATTTCCCTGAAAGATAATCCACAATCTCGGTAGGCCACTATCCTTCCTCTGTCGAACTCGGATACTTGATCAAAAGATGATCGCTGTTTTCTACGAGGCATAATTGATCGTTTTTTTGAAAAAACCACAATAAAAACACAATTGCCGTACTTGAAATCGTCGAAATCTCCAAGCCTTAAATAGCGCTTTGAAGTGGCGCCACAGGCGCGCGTGATGTGCATTTGTGCTGAAATTCTAATCATTTGCATATCTCACCTCCGTTAATGCATGTTGTAAATTTCATATTATTTGCATGCTTCCTTCAGGGTGTTGCATTTACGTTGGCCAGCAGTGTATGTTGACGAAAGAAATCGTGAAATGAATTGTTTTAAGTATAAAAAAATATTTTAGGAAATTACTTAAGATTTAAAGCCTTATAAAGTATTACAGGAAATTTCGAAAATGTAGTTTTCTCCCAGAGGGATTTAATCATTTGATTTTATCGGTAAGTACTGTTTAGTGCTCTAACATTACAAATTGGCTTTCACAACAATTGCTCCTTTTAAATTTAAGTAAACAAAATTTTCTTTTGATGCGTTAACATCCTTTCCTGAAGTATCTTTTAAACTTTCTAAGTGCAGATTCACGTTTAAACACGGTTTGAAAAAGTCATGATTTTTTAAAAAGAAACGAATCGGATTTTTTTAAATATAAATTGAATTTGAATGATTTTAACTAATTCGTTTCCTCTATAAATTTATACTTGGACCTGAGACATGCAAATGTAAGATTATTCTCTAGATAGCATTAATTTATGTTTAACATTAACATACAGGATGATTTAAGAATTACAGCAGGGCACATTTTTGAAAGATGAAAACAATCAAAATTATTTTGGGGATTTTTCTATGTTTTGACACGGTTTTTATTCTTTCATTTGAATTTTACTTGCTGACACATATGCTTAATATTTTATCAAGGAGAGTTATAATTAAAAAAATTTTCATCAATCATAAAATAGAATAGATGTTCACACTCCCTTTTCTTTAATGAACTGCTTTTCAAGTGCAAAAACAAAAAAGTGTTGGAAATATTCTTTCTACTGATACAAAAGAAGTTGTGATAATAAGATGGCTCATGAATGGCTATCTAGTTATGGATACAATCACTGAAATCTATGTGCATATTCCCCATTCTGAAGGAGATGCAATGTTTTCTCAAAAGGAAACAAACCAATTTTCAACTTTTGTTCGTATTTACATAACTACAGGTATCAAACTTGATGAATATGTTTTGCTTTTTAAAATATTAGCAGGATATTTCTATCTAGGTTCAGTTGGTTTCTTCAGGAGGGTTCATTAAATGAGTTGCAAAGTGAGGGAAAAGCACAAAAGAAGTGGTCGTTTGTAACATGTTCAAAACATATGTCAAACACTGCTCACCCAAATCAAACTTTTAATTGTGATTGGGGGAGGGGGGAATTTCAATTAACGTCACACTGGAGCAACACAATGGGCTATTGGTGACGGTCCGGGATCAATCCCAAAGGGAAAGATCCGAGGACAACACCACGTAATTTTGAACCACGGTCAGATGACGAGGCAACACCTGAGCTGGCACCCCACTCTCCAAACTTCCACACCACGCCAACGTGAGGACATTTGAGGCCACGACAGATTTAACGTGCACCAGCCCCCTTTGTACACGACGGTGTTTGGCTGGATTCGAACTCGCAACCCTTCGGTTGCAAGTCCGTTACTCTTCCAACCGGCCACCGCGGCCCTTAATTGTGATTGGAGAAGTTTAGGATCATTCGTGTAAATTATTCATAAACAAGCGCAAGTTTAAAGTAAGCATTTCCAGATAATGCCAAACCCATTATTCGTTATTACTTTAAGTTGATGGAACATGTACCATTATTCGTCATGAAATTCTTTGTAAAATAAATAATTAAATAAAAATCCAATGTCTCAAATGATTTTAAATAATTACTTTATCTTATTCTACCATTAGGGTACTTTAAAATCATTTTATGCTAAAAATTACGTTATATCTTACGAAAATTCTATATGAGTTTCCTCTATTTAATGCATTATAAGCTGAAATGTTCGATAGAGCAGACTTCTCAAATAATTCGAAAATCAAAATGCATTTTGATTTAATGTATGTGATTAACGATTCTGAGCTTACGTTGCTAAACTAAAGAAATTTTTTCGCATAATATCTAAGCGTCAATTTTAATTTATCAATAATACTTCGTCAAATTTCATGCTTTTTGTAACCACGTATGAAAACTAGTTCACGGTACACCAATTCCTGAAGCAGTTCAGAATACAAACACTTAAAAATGTTTGAATAGAAAACTTAAATGCAGAGGGCAATTACGGTTTACTCAAATGCAACTTTAGCACGTGTTACATTAAAAGTCGTATTTTGATAATGGGAATAGTAATAAATTAATGTCGTACCAGAGCAACACAATGGGCTATTGACGACGGTGCGGGATCAATCCCGAAGGGAAACGCCCAAGGACAACACCACGTAATTTTAAATCACGGTCAGACCACGAGGTCAACACCTGATCTAGCACCTCTCTTCTAAATTCCACACCACGCCAACGTGAGGACATTTCAGGCCTACACAGATGTAACGTGCACTAGTCCCCTTCGTACACGACGGTGTTTGGCTGTATTCGAACTCGCAACCCTTCGGATGCTAGTCCGTTACGCTTCCAACCGGGCCACCGTGGCCCTGGCGACGGTCAGGGATCATCCCCAAGAACAAAACCACGTAGTTTTGAACCACGGTTTTCTCAAAACACACACTTACAGGAACATTAAGAATCCACTCCAAACTGAGGCCATATGCGTGTGAAGTACGTTTAAAAAAAAGGTTTCCCGGGGGTTGATCCCGGACCTTCGCTCACCTTGCGCCATAAAACCCCCAAATCCAATCCAATACCGAACCGTCACCACTAACCCGTTGTGTTGCTCCAATGCGACATCAATCAAAATACCTACCTTTTGAAGTACGTAGTTAAATGTACGTCACACTTGAAAAACAACAAGCTCGTGGCAACGGCTCGGGATCAATCCCGAAGGGAAGGAACGTGGTTGGTTGGATATTTGGCCACACTTCACCAGACACAAGACATACAATATATCAAGTAACAAACACACAATGAATTTTACTGCAAATATTGTGTTTTCAATATATTGAAATTTGAAGCAAATTCGAATTCAAAAGTAAGAGCATCAGTTGTCATGAGTTTCTACAATTGCGTTTCTCTCAAATTGTAAATTTAAAATAAATCATACTATTTTTAATTTCTTCTAAGTAGATGAAAGATTTCCCAAGACGTTGTGAATATCCATTAACTTATTTAAAATTCTATTGCATTATTAAAAAACACAAAATCTTTTTTTAATGAATAACAGACATTTCAAATTGATATTTAAGAAATAGTATGCCTTTACTTTTTGATACGTGCTTTTAAAATACTGTAAAGCAAAAATAAATTAGTCTTAAAATACCAACACAGAAGCAATAAAATATATTCCAAATATTTATTTACAGAAAAAATTGTCCTCAAAATGCACTTAAAATTTTAAAAACAATTAAAATATTTAACATGAATAAATCAAATACTCCAATTGCTTTATCAAATGCGGATAAAATCAGAACACACATGAACAAATCACTTAAAAAGTAAGTTTGATTAAAAGTCACTTGCACATTATAATCGGGTTATTTGGTAGGAGTTGCTATCAGAGAAATTGGACATGAAATAGTCTCGAATAGTTAAATTGGTTTTTGAACTTTCAACGATTAAGAGATATTTATATCAGGCATGTTTCACAGTATAAGATTTGTCAAAGTCCTTTTCTAATGTCACATTTTAAGTTTTCACTCTTGCGGCCATTTGAGACTTCTATTCGGAGTGATCAGTGGCTTCATGACTTTGTAATTCTCTCTCTGATGTAAAACGTTGATTACATTTTCTACATTTAAAAGGTTGGTGAGTGTTTTCATGTCTTCGTAAACAACGACCACTCTTAAATGTTGTGTTACACACTTGACACTCAAACGGTCTGTCTTCAGTATGGACCGTTGCGTGTCTTTGTAAGCTTGAACTTTGTGAAAACCCTCTATCACACACTGAGCACACAAAAGGTTTCTTTCCAGTATGGACCGTTGCGTGTCTTTGTAAGCTTGAACTTTGTGAAAACCCTCTATCACACACTGAGCACACAAAAGGTTTCTCTCCAGTGTGGAAACGTAGATGTGTCTCAAATTGCCAACGACAAAGAAATCTTTTTCCACAATAATTGCAAGAAAAATGTAGCGATTCTTTACTTCCGTGCTTCTCCTTTTGATGTCGAATTAATGAACTTTTTGTTGTATAGATTTTTCCGCACTCGGTGCAAACAATTTTCCTCGCACTTGGGTCATGGTTATGGTTCTCTTCTCTTGGACCATTGTTGGAACCAGAACTCGTTGCTGGCGTTTCGATATTTTTTGGGCTTGTTGGATTCCGGCTAGAGCAGGCAGCATTACATATTGGTGGATCACCAAGACTTCGGCTATCGAACCCTGTCCCAGCTGAATCTTGTCTACCCATCAAACTTTCTTCCTGTGCGTAAATGTGGTCGAAAACACTTGTTTTGTTCTGGTCACATTCTTGTACGCTGTCCGTCGCTATTTGGCTTACAGGACATTGCATGCAGTCAGGATGTTCAAAATGTCTCTGGTCAATGTTCCTGACCTCCAAGTTCGACGCATTCATTTGATAAGACTCATTCAAGTTTGGAACACTAATCGGATCATATACAACCGGTGCACTTGGATCAACATGGAACGTTCCAGGTGTAGACGGAATTGGCGTAAACATTTCAAACGCTCTCTGTTCGGAGGGAAAATACATATTCGATTCTTGTACTTCGGATGAATGGTGAATTTGTGAAAGAAGGATTTGTCCTAGAAGTTGACTCGTTGCACAGTCGGAAGAGCTCTGGATCTCACTCGACTGCTCTGCCAGCCCCGAATTGTTCCATCCTTCGCCATGTCCTGTGAATGCTGGTGTTGAGTAATTGGGTACACCGGATGGTGTTGCTTGTATGCAGAATTGATTTGATGTTAAGGTTTCACGTGGAAAAGCATGTTGGTTTGGCAAGGAGACATTTTCAAAGCCTGCGTATGAGCACACTTGATGTTCCGGAAGTTGAATGTTGGGAATTCCTTCAGAAATCGGAGTTGCATACTCTTCGGATGGAAAATTAAATTCGTCGTCCATTTTTACATATAAAAGTAAATGAAGTATAAAATCAAGAACAATCACAGCTGAAATTTGAAAAATGTTTAATATCAACATTCGCAGCAGCGTCAAACTGAAGAATCTTTACTTCCATGGTTTATTTAAACTGTGTTTGGTAGAGTGTGGATATCAATCGCTCCACTTCAGTTCCTTTTTCAACGGTGCTGCAGCAACTATGCTGGTTGGTTTTCGGAGTTTATGGCTCAGGTGACATATTTGGTCATGCTCTCCTGTTGGAATCTGCAGTCTGAGAATTGCGTGTTCGAAACTGGATTCTATCCATTACCTTCGTGTTCGTGTGGCCAGGTGCACGTTAAACCTGTCGTTACCTCAAATGTCCTCAGGTTGGCGTGGAAGTTTGGAGAGGGGATTTAGCTCTATAAAACTTGTCATCTGATCGTGGTTCAAATTTTCGAGGCTTTGTCCTTCGAAATTTCTCTTCGGGATTGATCGCGGATCGCCCCTCTAGCCCGTTGTACTGCTCCAGTGACATTAATTCAACTACCTTCTAAATTACTCAGTTAAGCACTGAGATTTGTCAGTGGAATGGTCGGTAGGTATTTTTTTAATGTCGCATTGAAGCGACACAACGACCTTAACCCTTCTGGTGGTTTTCTCGATGAGTTATCGCATCATTACGAAACAGAACTGATTTTGATCTCATTATCGTAAAAAGATAGGAAATATCTTGACGAGATATATCGTCGAAACAACTTGAAGGGTTAATTCCTCTGACGAAATTCGTGGTTTTGTCCTAGGATCTTTTCCTTCTGTTTTGATCCCGGACCGTCGACAATAGCCCTTTGTGTTGCTCCAGTGCGACGTTTATGAAATACCTTCCTACCTCTCATGGAAATATCAACCCAAACTAAAAGAATCGCTAGATTGGATCTCAACTTTTATATCCGTCAAATCAGAGTTGTATCTTAGTACCACCATTGCAAAATTCAAAAGCGAATAGATCAAATCACATTAAACAAGTAGCGGAAACTTAAAATCTTCACATTTAATCGCAATAACATCATGAAATTTATCTTTCCAAAAAAATATCTCAATTTACACATCAAAACCTCATTAATACTTTCAAAATTAAAATCTAATTTCAGAAATGATTAACACATTATTCAAAGAATTCCGACACTTAAATGCTTACCAGATGCTTCAAAATCCATTGCTGGATGATCGGTAGTTCTTTTTTGCTTCAGAATTAATAACATTTTCACTGAAAAAGCCTTCGATATTTGCCAAGCAATAGACTTAACAATTCGAAATAGAAAATACCCTACTTTCTCCGACAATCAATGTTCTAAAGGCGCCGACCCACGTTAACATTTTCCTAAGGTAAGTTCCTCTCCCAAAGTGGGCCGAGGTGGCCCGGTTGGGAGTTTGAAGGAGTAACGGACTAGCAACCGAAGGGTTGCGAGTTCGAATCCAGCCAAACACCGTCGTGTACAAAGGGGGGCTGGTGCACGTTAAAACTGTCGTGGCCTCAAATGTCCTCACGTTGGCGTGGTGTGGAAGTTTGGAGAGTGGGGTGCCAGCTCAGGTGTTGCCTCGTCATCTGACCGTGGTTCAAAATTACGTGGTGTTGTCCTCGGATCTTTCCCTTTGGGATTGATCCCGGACCGTCACCAATAGCCCATTGTGTTGCTCCAGTGTGACGTTAATTGAAATAAAAAAAAAAAAAAAGATATTTTTACAAAATACTTACTATAGTTTTTTCAATAACTTCTACAATTTTTAATATTTTTACTTGAAACTTAGTACATGCATTTTAAAAACTATTGACTATGAAATGAACTAAAATCCTTCAATAATATAGTATATTCTTTGATTTATAGTTGTTTTTGTGAATAATTTGCTTCAATTTTTGAAACTTTTTCATGAATATATGTATAACATAGCGTATCTTCTTATATTTTCAAAATATTTCTTAGATTTTAGTTCATTTTGAAGATTATGGTTATACACTGCTGGCCACCGTAAATGCAACACCCTGAAGGAAGCATGCAAATAATATGAAATTAACAACATGCATTAGCGGCGGTGAGATATTCAAATGATTAGAATTTCAGCGCAGACGCACATCACGCGCGCCTGTGGCGCCACTTCAAAGCGCTATTTAAGGCTTGGAGATTTCGACGATTTCAAGTACGGCAATTGTGTTTTTCTTGTGGTTTTTTCAAAAAAACGATCAATTATGCCTCGAAAACAGCGATCACCTTTTGATCAAGTATCCGAGTTCGACAGAGGAAGGATAGTGGCCTACCGAGATTGTGGATTATCTTTCAGGGAAATCGGTAGTCGTGTTGGACGAAACCAAACAACTGTAATGCGGATATGTGATCGTTGGATGCAGGAGGGTACGACGGACCGACGTGTTCGATCGCATCCACCTCAGTGCACCACTTCACGTGATGACAGGCATATTGTGCGTATGGCAGTGACGGATCGTTCAGCCACATCACGAACCATAGCACAGCACATTCAGTCTGTACCGCATCATCCAGTGTCTGCGCGTACCATTCGACGCCGTTCACAGCATAGTGGTCTGTCCGCAAGACGTCCATTGCTTCGTCTACCCTTGACGCAGAACCACAGACGTTTCCGCCGCCAATGGTGCGATGAAAGAAGGATGTGGACGGCAGAATGGAATGAAATTGTCTTTACTGACGAGTCACGCTTCTGTCTGCAACACCACGATGGTCGGATTCGAGTCTGGAGACACCGTGGAGAGAGGATGCTGAACAGCTGCGTTATGCACCGCCACACTGGTCCTGCACCGGGTATTATGGTATGGGGCGGTATTGGATATCACTCTCGCACTCCTCTAGTACGCATTGCCGGTACTTTAAACAGCCAGCGCTACATCTCCGAGGTGTTGGAGCCAGTTGTCCTTCCTTACCTTCAGGGCTTGCCCACAGCCATATTTCAACAGGATAATGCGCGACCACACGTGGCACGCATTGTCCAAGGGTTCTTCGTCAATCGCCAGATTGAATTGCTTCCCTGGCCAGCTCGCTCTCCGGATCTTTCGCCGATAGAAAACATGTGGTCCATGGTTGCTCAACGATTGACCCAGAATACATCCCCAGCTGCCACACCAGATCAACTTTGGCAACGTGTGGAAGCTGCTTGGTCTGCTGTACCCCAAGAACACATCCAAAGTCTCTTTGAATCAATGCCGAGGCGTGTGGTAGCGGTGATCTCCAATAATGGCGGCTACTCTGGCTCACATATCCGCATTACAGTTGTTTGGTTTCGTCCAACACGACTACCGATTTCCCTGAAAGATAATCCACAATCTCGGTAGGCCACTATCCTTCCTCTGTCGAACTCGGATACTTGATCAAAAGATGATCGCTGTTTTCTACGAGGCATAATTGATCGTTTTTTTGAAAAAACCACAATAAAAACACAATTGCCGTACTTGAAATCGTCGAAATCTCCAAGCCTTAAATAGCGCTTTGAAGTGGCGCCACAGGCGCGCGTGATGTGCATTTGTGCTGAAATTCTAATCATTTGCATATCTCACCTCCGTTAATGCATGTTGTAAATTTCATATTATTTGCATGCTTCCTTCAGGGTGTTGCATTTACGTTGGCCAGCAGTGTATGTTGACGAAAGAAATCGTGAAATGAATTGTTTTAAGTATAAAAAAATATTTTAGGAAATTACTTAAGATTTAAAGCCTTATAAAGTATTACAGGAAATTTCGAAAATGTAGTTTTCTCCCAGAGGGATTTAATCATTTGATTTTATCGGTAAGTACTGTTTAGTGCTCTAACATTACAAATTGGCTTTCACAACAATTGCTCCTTTTAAATTTAAGTAAACAAAATTTTCTTTTGATGCGTTAACATCCTTTCCTGAAGTATCTTTTAAACTTTCTAAGTGCAGATTCACGTTTAAACACGGTTTGAAAAAGTCATGATTTTTTAAAAAGAAACGAATCGGATTTTTTTAAATATAAATTGAATTTGAATGATTTTAACTAATTCGTTTCCTCTATAAATTTATACTTGGACCTGAGACATGCAAATGTAAGATTATTCTCTAGATAGCATTAATTTATGTTTAACATTAACATACAGGATGATTTAAGAATTACAGCAGGGCACATTTTTGAAAGATGAAAACAATCAAAATTATTTTGGGGATTTTTCTATGTTTTGACACGGTTTTTATTCTTTCATTTGAATTTTACTTGCTGACACATATGCTTAATATTTTATCAAGGAGAGTTATAATTAAAAAAATTTTCATCAATCATAAAATAGAATAGATGTTCACACTCCCTTTTCTTTAATGAACTGCTTTTCAAGTGCAAAAACAAAAAAGTGTTGGAAATATTCTTTCTACTGATACAAAAGAAGTTGTGATAATAAGATGGCTCATGAATGGCTATCTAGTTATGGATACAATCACTGAAATCTATGTGCATATTCCCCATTCTGAAGGAGATGCAATGTTTTCTCAAAAGGAAACAAACCAATTTTCAACTTTTGTTCGTATTTACATAACTACAGGTATCAAACTTGATGAATATGTTTTGCTTTTTAAAATATTAGCAGGATATTTCTATCTAGGTTCAGTTGGTTTCTTCAGGAGGGTTCATTAAATGAGTTGCAAAGTGAGGGAAAAGCACAAAAGAAGTGGTCGTTTGTAACATGTTCAAAACATATGTCAAACACTGCTCACCCAAATCAAACTTTTAATTGTGATTGGGGGAGGGGGGAATTTCAATTAACGTCACACTGGAGCAACACAATGGGCTATTGGTGACGGTCCGGGATCAATCCCAAAGGGAAAGATCCGAGGACAACACCACGTAATTTTGAACCACGGTCAGATGACGAGGCAACACCTGAGCTGGCACCCCACTCTCCAAACTTCCACACCACGCCAACGTGAGGACATTTGAGGCCACGACAGATTTAACGTGCACCAGCCCCCTTTGTACACGACGGTGTTTGGCTGGATTCGAACTCGCAACCCTTCGGTTGCAAGTCCGTTACTCTTCCAACCGGCCACCGCGGCCCTTAATTGTGATTGGAGAAGTTTAGGATCATTCGTGTAAATTATTCATAAACAAGCGCAAGTTTAAAGTAAGCATTTCCAGATAATGCCAAACCCATTATTCGTTATTACTTTAAGTTGATGGAACATGTACCATTATTCGTCATGAAATTCTTTGTAAAATAAATAATTAAATAAAAATCCAATGTCTCAAATGATTTTAAATAATTACTTTATCTTATTCTACCATTAGGGTACTTTAAAATCATTTTATGCTAAAAATTACGTTATATCTTACGAAAATTCTATATGAGTTTCCTCTATTTAATGCATTATAAGCTGAAATGTTCGATAGAGCAGACTTCTCAAATAATTCGAAAATCAAAATGCATTTTGATTTAATGTATGTGATTAACGATTCTGAGCTTACGTTGCTAAACTAAAGAAATTTTTTCGCATAATATCTAAGCGTCAATTTTAATTTATCAATAATACTTCGTCAAATTTCATGCTTTTTGTAACCACGTATGAAAACTAGTTCACGGTACACCAATTCCTGAAGCAGTTCAGAATACAAACACTTAAAAATGTTTGAATAGAAAACTTAAATGCAGAGGGCAATTACGGTTTACTCAAATGCAACTTTAGCACGTGTTACATTAAAAGTCGTATTTTGATAATGGGAATAGTAATAAATTAATGTCGTACCAGAGCAACACAATGGGCTATTGACGACGGTGCGGGATCAATCCCGAAGGGAAACGCCCAAGGACAACACCACGTAATTTTAAATCACGGTCAGACCACGAGGTCAACACCTGATCTAGCACCTCTCTTCTAAATTCCACACCACGCCAACGTGAGGACATTTCAGGCCTACACAGATGTAACGTGCACTAGTCCCCTTCGTACACGACGGTGTTTGGCTGTATTCGAACTCGCAACCCTTCGGATGCTAGTCCGTTACGCTTCCAACCGGGCCACCGTGGCCCTGGCGACGGTCAGGGATCATCCCCAAGAACAAAACCACGTAGTTTTGAACCACGGTTTTCTCAAAACACACACTTACAGGAACATTAAGAATCCACTCCAAACTGAGGCCATATGCGTGTGAAGTACGTTTAAAAAAAAGGTTTCCCGGGGGTTGATCCCGGACCTTCGCTCACCTTGCGCCATAAAACCCCCAAATCCAATCCAATACCGAACCGTCACCACTAACCCGTTGTGTTGCTCCAATGCGACATCAATCAAAATACCTACCTTTTGAAGTACGTAGTTAAATGTACGTCACACTTGAAAAACAACAAGCTCGTGGCAACGGCTCGGGATCAATCCCGAAGGGAAGGAACGTGGTTGGTTGGATATTTGGCCACACTTCACCAGACACAAGACATACAATATATCAAGTAACAAACACACAATGAATTTTACTGCAAATATTGTGTTTTCAATATATTGAAATTTGAAGCAAATTCGAATTCAAAAGTAAGAGCATCAGTTGTCATGAGTTTCTACAATTGCGTTTCTCTCAAATTGTAAATTTAAAATAAATCATACTATTTTTAATTTCTTCTAAGTAGATGAAAGATTTCCCAAGACGTTGTGAATATCCATTAACTTATTTAAAATTCTATTGCATTATTAAAAAACACAAAATCTTTTTTTAATGAATAACAGACATTTCAAATTGATATTTAAGAAATAGTATGCCTTTACTTTTTGATACGTGCTTTTAAAATACTGTAAAGCAAAAATAAATTAGTCTTAAAATACCAACACAGAAGCAATAAAATATATTCCAAATATTTATTTACAGAAAAAATTGTCCTCAAAATGCACTTAAAATTTTAAAAACAATTAAAATATTTAACATGAATAAATCAAATACTCCAATTGCTTTATCAAATGCGGATAAAATCAGAACACACATGAACAAATCACTTAAAAAGTAAGTTTGATTAAAAGTCACTTGCACATTATAATCGGGTTATTTGGTAGGAGTTGCTATCAGAGAAATTGGACATGAAATAGTCTCGAATAGTTAAATTGGTTTTTGAACTTTCAACGATTAAGAGATATTTATATCAGGCATGTTTCACAGTATAAGATTTGTCAAAGTCCTTTTCTAATGTCACATTTTAAGTTTTCACTCTTGCGGCCATTTGAGACTTCTATTCGGAGTGATCAGTGGCTTCATGACTTTGTAATTCTCTCTCTGATGTAAAACGTTGATTACATTTTCTACATTTAAAAGGTTGGTGAGTGTTTTCATGTCTTCGTAAACAACGACCACTCTTAAATGTTGTGTTACACACTTGACACTCAAACGGTCTGTCTTCAGTATGGACCGTTGCGTGTCTTTGTAAGCTTGAACTTTGTGAAAACCCTCTATCACACACTGAGCACACAAAAGGTTTCTTTCCAGTATGGACCGTTGCGTGTCTTTGTAAGCTTGAACTTTGTGAAAACCCTCTATCACACACTGAGCACACAAAAGGTTTCTCTCCAGTGTGGAAACGTAGATGTGTCTCAAATTGCCAACGACAAAGAAATCTTTTTCCACAATAATTGCAAGAAAAATGTAGCGATTCTTTACTTCCGTGCTTCTCCTTTTGATGTCGAATTAATGAACTTTTTGTTGTATAGATTTTTCCGCACTCGGTGCAAACAATTTTCCTCGCACTTGGGTCATGGTTATGGTTCTCTTCTCTTGGACCATTGTTGGAACCAGAACTCGTTGCTGGCGTTTCGATATTTTTTGGGCTTGTTGGATTCCGGCTAGAGCAGGCAGCATTACATATTGGTGGATCACCAAGACTTCGGCTATCGAACCCTGTCCCAGCTGAATCTTGTCTACCCATCAAACTTTCTTCCTGTGCGTAAATGTGGTCGAAAACACTTGTTTTGTTCTGGTCACATTCTTGTACGCTGTCCGTCGCTATTTGGCTTACAGGACATTGCATGCAGTCAGGATGTTCAAAATGTCTCTGGTCAATGTTCCTGACCTCCAAGTTCGACGCATTCATTTGATAAGACTCATTCAAGTTTGGAACACTAATCGGATCATATACAACCGGTGCACTTGGATCAACATGGAACGTTCCAGGTGTAGACGGAATTGGCGTAAACATTTCAAACGCTCTCTGTTCGGAGGGAAAATACATATTCGATTCTTGTACTTCGGATGAATGGTGAATTTGTGAAAGAAGGATTTGTCCTAGAAGTTGACTCGTTGCACAGTCGGAAGAGCTCTGGATCTCACTCGACTGCTCTGCCAGCCCCGAATTGTTCCATCCTTCGCCATGTCCTGTGAATGCTGGTGTTGAGTAATTGGGTACACCGGATGGTGTTGCTTGTATGCAGAATTGATTTGATGTTAAGGTTTCACGTGGAAAAGCATGTTGGTTTGGCAAGGAGACATTTTCAAAGCCTGCGTATGAGCACACTTGATGTTCCGGAAGTTGAATGTTGGGAATTCCTTCAGAAATCGGAGTTGCATACTCTTCGGATGGAAAATTAAATTCGTCGTCCATTTTTACATATAAAAGTAAATGAAGTATAAAATCAAGAACAATCACAGCTGAAATTTGAAAAATGTTTAATATCAACATTCGCAGCAGCGTCAAACTGAAGAATCTTTACTTCCATGGTTTATTTAAACTGTGTTTGGTAGAGTGTGGATATCAATCGCTCCACTTCAGTTCCTTTTTCAACGGTGCTGCAGCAACTATGCTGGTTGGTTTTCGGAGTTTATGGCTCAGGTGACATATTTGGTCATGCTCTCCTGTTGGAATCTGCAGTCTGAGAATTGCGTGTTCGAAACTGGATTCTATCCATTACCTTCGTGTTCGTGTGGCCAGGTGCACGTTAAACCTGTCGTTACCTCAAATGTCCTCAGGTTGGCGTGGAAGTTTGGAGAGGGGATTTAGCTCTATAAAACTTGTCATCTGATCGTGGTTCAAATTTTCGAGGCTTTGTCCTTCGAAATTTCTCTTCGGGATTGATCGCGGATCGCCCCTCTAGCCCGTTGTACTGCTCCAGTGACATTAATTCAACTACCTTCTAAATTACTCAGTTAAGCACTGAGATTTGTCAGTGGAATGGTCGGTAGGTATTTTTTTAATGTCGCATTGAAGCGACACAACGACCTTAACCCTTCTGGTGGTTTTCTCGATGAGTTATCGCATCATTACGAAACAGAACTGATTTTGATCTCATTATCGTAAAAAGATAGGAAATATCTTGACGAGATATATCGTCGAAACAACTTGAAGGGTTAATTCCTCTGACGAAATTCGTGGTTTTGTCCTAGGATCTTTTCCTTCTGTTTTGATCCCGGACCGTCGACAATAGCCCTTTGTGTTGCTCCAGTGCGACGTTTATGAAATACCTTCCTACCTCTCATGGAAATATCAACCCAAACTAAAAGAATCGCTAGATTGGATCTCAACTTTTATATCCGTCAAATCAGAGTTGTATCTTAGTACCACCATTGCAAAATTCAAAAGCGAATAGATCAAATCACATTAAACAAGTAGCGGAAACTTAAAATCTTCACATTTAATCGCAATAACATCATGAAATTTATCTTTCCAAAAAAATATCTCAATTTACACATCAAAACCTCATTAATACTTTCAAAATTAAAATCTAATTTCAGAAATGATTAACACATTATTCAAAGAATTCCGACACTTAAATGCTTACCAGATGCTTCAAAATCCATTGCTGGATGATCGGTAGTTCTTTTTTGCTTCAGAATTAATAACATTTTCACTGAAAAAGCCTTCGATATTTGCCAAGCAATAGACTTAACAATTCGAAATAGAAAATACCCTACTTTCTCCGACAATCAATGTTCTAAAGGCGCCGACCCACGTTAACATTTTCCTAAGGTAAGTTCCTCTCCCAAAGTGGGCCGAGGTGGCCCGGTTGGGAGTTTGAAGGAGTAACGGACTAGCAACCGAAGGGTTGCGAGTTCGAATCCAGCCAAACACCGTCGTGTACAAAGGGGGGCTGGTGCACGTTAAAACTGTCGTGGCCTCAAATGTCCTCTCGTTGGCGTGGTGTGGAAGTTTGGAGAGTGGGGTGCCAGCTCAGGTGTTGCCTCGTCATCTGACCGTGGTTCAAAATTACGTGGTGTTGTCCTCGGATCTTTCCCTTTGGGATTGATCCCGGACCGTCACCAATAGCCCATTGTGTTGCTCCAATGTGACGTTAATTGAAATTCCCCCCCCCCAAAGTGGGCCGAGGTGGCCCGGTTGGGAGTTTGAAGGAGTAACGGACTAGCAACCGAAGGGTTGCGAGTTCGAATCCAGCCAAACACCGTCGTGTACAAAGCGAGCTGGTGCACGTTAAATCTGTCATGGTCTGAAATGTCCTCACGTTGGCGTGGTATGGAAGTTTGAAGAGTGGTGTGCCACCTCAGGTCACCTGACCGTGTTTAAAAATGAAGAGGGGGCAACTATTCAGTGCAACTATTGGTACTTCAGTGAACAACACGTTCAAGACTTTGTATAAATGTTCAAAACAGTCGAGCACCCTGGTCTGCGAAATGAATAAAGATTTCCAGTGTAAATAATCCAGACGGAATAAGAAGATTCATTTTGAAGCAGAAAATCACCTCAATTCACATTTAGCATCACGAAAAATTATTAAACAACCAAAATTATACTTCTTTCTGATGTAGGTATTTTAATTAATGTCGCACTGGAGCAAGGCAACGGGCAATTGGTGACAGTCCGGGATATATTCCGAAGGCGACGATCCAAGATACTAATTTCGTACCACGGCCGGATGACGAAATCACCGACTGAGCTGGCACGCCGCTCTCCAAACATCCCAACCACGCCAAACGCTATTTACATAAAACTATTTATATTTGGTCACTTGTTTAAAAATTTATTTACAAACATTACTTATTGGGTAAAAGATTAAAAATAGGATGCAGGCCAGTTGACCGAATGCAGGTGAGCTCTATATATTCCAAAGACCTAAAAATTAGATGACCTGGGGTCCCGTGGCTGAGGAAGATTAAAGCTTTTACAGGAACAAGTAAATCCAAAAGATATTAGGGCCGCGGTGGCCCGGTTGGAAGAGCAACGGACTAGCAACCGAAGGGTTGCGAGTTCAAATCCAGCCAAACACCGCCGTGTACAAAGGGGGCTGGTGCACGTTAAATCTGTCGTGGCCTCAAATGTCCTCACGTTGGCGTGGTGTGGAAGTTTGGAGAGTGGGGTGCCAGCTCAGGTGTCGCCTCGTCATCTGACCGTGGTTCAAAATTACGTGGTGTTGTCCTCGGATCTTTCCCTTTGGGATTGATCCCGGACCGTCACCAATAGCCCATTGTGTTGCTCCAGTGTGACGTTAATTGAAATTCCCCCCCCCCAAAAAAAGATATTAACCTCATTATCTAATGGTGGTTCCAACTGATGAGGTGTTGACCTCGTATCTTCGGGATTGATCCCGGACCATCTCAAAAAGCCCACCGTGTTCCTTCATTGCTGGACCACTATAGCCCGGTTGTAAGAGTAATAAATTAGCAAACGGAGGGTTGCGAGTTCGAATCCTACCAAAGACCGTCATGTACAAAGGTGCTGGTGCACTTTAAAATATGTCGTGGCCTCCAATGTCCTCACGTTGGCGTGGTGTGGAAGTTTCGAGAGTGGGGTGCCAGCTCATGTGTGACCCCGTCATCTGACCTTATTTCAAAATTACGTTGTGTCCTCGTATCTTTCCATTCGGGTTTGATCCCGTACAGTAGTCAATAGTCCGTTCCGTTGCTCCAGTGCGACGTTAATTGAAACACCTACACCACCTATCTAGGGATCTTCACGAGCATTTTCCGTAGGCAACCAATGAGAAGACAAAGCTTAACTTGTAAGGTTCGAATACGGTTTCGGGCTCTGACGGACGGTTTCGCTTTCTTCAAGATGCCGGAAGGGAGAAGATGATCCGTGAAGTTCTCAGTTAAGCGTTGGAGTGTCAGAAAAAATACGCAATTCATTTTGAACTTTCCACTGTCTTGAGATACACCCCGGTGTACAGTGGGGATTATTCATACGTCCATTTCTGAACAAATTTAATGGGTCGGTTTAAGAGTAGCAAGCTAGTTCACTCTAGAGTTCTGGAAGATGTCAGACTTTAAATTAAATTTTTCAGCAAAGGTGCTTTGTGCATTATCCATGGATGTATTCCTACTTGAAGACTGAGCATTCTTTCCAGGAGTCGTTTGGAATCGTTAGGTAAGACAGCTTTCGGTTGAATACTAAGAAACGGTAATTTTATGGTCTTTTATTGAGAGTAGACAATTGCATCCTGCTTGGTGAAATACGTTTTTGTGAGAATAATTGTAAATTCGAATAGGATTAAGAACATTTCGAAAAAGAAAATATCGATTAATTGCTCTAGATTAGAATATTTACATAATGAATGGTTATATTAGTAAGTGTTATTAATTTGATAGATTACTGTCATTAAAATATTTTTCATGAAATTAAATGTAGTACAGATAGAAGAACTGTTTTAGCATAGTCTAAAGTATTATATATTTCTTTATTATATTTATTTTTTTGTTGTAATTTTACTAGGGAATGTAATGTGTGATTATCGTATTCATGTCGTAAGAATGAACCACAGCACGAATGGTCTGGACAATTGAAAATGAAAATCTAATTAAATAGCATTCCTAGTGTTTATAAAGTATTTAATTATGCTTCCGTGGCTGACAATGTTTTAATGGAATTCACAATATCGATGCAAAGTACTTTGGTTTCAGTGGAACATTAATTGCTGTAATGGTCACTTTTTATTCTAAAATATATAAACTACTTTAGTTGTGTTCAGAACTGATAATTGAGAATAAAATACTTATCGGCCGGACGAAGTTTTCAATTTCCTGTAAATAATTTTCGGAACGAAATTAGATTCAGATCAATTTATCTTCTCGTATTTACATTTAGGCTCATTTGATCTGCAAAACGAGTTTGAAAAGTTTATGCAAGTTGTATGTTAAACGATCTAGAGTTATATTGGTAAATAATTTCTCGATTCGCATTTAATGTATGGGGCCCCACTCCTAAGAATCCAACAGTTATTCGAAAGATTGTAAGAAATGTCAGGACATATGTACGGCTTTGAACATCTGTAAGTAAACTCTGAATATAAAATAGTCGTCAATACTAAAACAAGTTGGATATTTAAATGGGAGTATTTTTAATCTCTTCGATGTTTGTATCAGTGAATTCTATTTCATATAGTGATCTTATTTTCTAGACGCTTTTAATAACCGCTAAAGTAAAGGTTATTGTAGTGGTAAAAATATATATGTTCGTTTCAAAGCAAATGCCTTTAGTGTGGTAGATTAAACCATATACATTTTTATACAAAAATTGCATGATTTAAGTGGTCGGTCCAGGTCTAATTAGCTCTCTTGTAGCAAATATGCTAGAAATTAAATCCTATTTCGGAAGGAATTTAGGAAACTTTGAGTTAAATATTTCTGTCTAACCCTAATCTCTAGAGGACGGACTAAATAATTTTAAAATGTGTTGTAATTTTAGATGTGCTTGTTAATCTTTTAGATTCATGAAAGTCTTAAATAAAGTGTGCCTCAGAGTTGTAATATAAAACGAGATTAATATTTTCGATTTGAGCAGATTCAGCTCAGATAACGTTCAACTGTAGTGTACAAAATGATGCGACTTTGGGTACAACTATTTGCTTTATGAATTAGATATTCGAAAAATGTACTTCAAAGTTTCAAGGCAAAAGTTCAGAGCTTATGAAAACTAAACTGAAATATATGAAATTTAAAACGTGAGAAATCTGGTTTTTCGATTTCTTTTTTAATTCATCATCTTTATTTCAATTTCCAGCACATCCACTTTAGAAAAGTTCAGATAATTTTATTCTAATATTTTTAATATTTAGCGGAATATATTGAAAGTTGTATTACGTATTTAACCATGGTTTACTTTCCCAGATAACTTGGATACTTTGCTTTAAGAAGCATCAGTCGGAATTTGACAGTGGAGCATGCTAGATTTTGAGTGCGAGTTCTCCTGATTGAGTTCACCAACAAGAATGTGGATATGGAATCTCATCGTCTGGGAGCAAAGTTACAAGCGACGTTTCCTAGCAATAGTGGCCAATCACGGCCTTTCTATCGAACATCTCTGAGCATAAGGAGTGGAAGTCCATTACGATAAGTACAACCTTCGCTTTTACCCATTCCTAAAGATTTCAATTTTTTAAGCTTGCCGACTTTTTTACTCGATTAGTTTAATATCAAATGTGAATGTTCAAAGCACATGAATTTAAATGTTTATGCTAGTTATACACATTTTATATTATAACTACACATTTTAAATTATTTTTTAAAAACTTGCGAAATTTCTTAATGTTATCTGATTCCTGACCACAGATGGACTCTCACTAATATATAGGATCGATATATCTTGCTAATTCCTTAAATACAGTTATTCATATACCGATATATTCATATTTTTGAATGTAATATTTCTTTGAAACGGTAAGGCCATACATTCTCTCCAGACGGACAAACATCTAACCCCACATTCCAACCAGGAACCTTTCAATCTAGAAATCAGCCCGATGGGCCGTTTAGATGTTTCAAATAGCATGCTTTTAAGAATTTTTGGTAGCAAAAGTTTCTGTTCTTGACGGATTAAAGAAGCTTTATAATTTTATATCAATGAGAAACACTTGACCTTATTTCGTAGCAACTGTTTTAAGTTTCTGAAATGCTGCCATTCTCTCAACGCAGTTCGAAAGCGTTAAAATGAGGTTCATGACAATAGCATCAGAAGTATTACGTTTAAATGAGGCATTTGGCCGATAAGCAATCCTTTTAGATGAAAAGTTTAAAAAATACCTGAATTATGTTCGAAGCTTCGATATTTGTCCGTGATTTTTTTTTTAATTTTCGGCCGGCCTTAAAACTACATTTCTCAAAGACGTAGTATTCGAATATTCTATTGATTCTTGAAGTGCAAATGCATGTAATTTGCTTATGGTAAAAAAACTTCAAAATGTGAATCCCTATCTGGTGGATCGTGTAAAAATAAAAGTTGTTTGCTTAATGTTCGACATTTTATCCCATTTTATAGATACTTAAATAACTTTTTCCCTTCTGGCTAAGTTTATTCCTCATACAATTTTTTTTGAAAAATATACTACTTCAGACCATTTTCTGTAAATATAATTGTTTCTGTAAATAATATATTTCTAATGCAGATGCTCAAAAATGTACGCCATGGGTTGTCGCAGCTTCCTAGATTTGTGTCATCAAAGACCGCGGCGTTGCCGGTTGGTGAAAGCCCCAGTCACCTCTAGATCAGCCCCTTCATGTGGATGAATGCTAAAGCGCATGCGCCGATGACGTCACGAACATATCTCCTCCCTTCGCATGGTGTGTATTCCTAACCGTAACTGCAGTGGCAATAGGTGAAATGAAACATTCATAAAATTCAATGCATGCTTGTCTCTTGAAATTCTGAAAATTCGTTTTTTACCTTCACACAAATTTTTACACAAATAAACAATTAAATAAAAGTGAAATTCAAACTTTCAATTGGCGTGGTGTGGAAGTTTGGAGAGTGGGGTGCCAGCTCAGGTGTTGCCTCGTCATCTGACCGTGGTTCAAAATTACGTGGTGTTGTCCTCGGATCTTTCCCTTTGGGATTGATCCCGGACCGTCACCAATAGCCCATTGTGTTGCTCCAGTGTGACGTTAATTGAAATACAAATACAAAATACATACAAACTTTCAGAGGTTGCAAAGAAAGAGGAATAATCCATACGGGGCTGCCATTACCTATCATAACTTGCTACGAAAAGTGCGCCAAAAACACGGCAAAAGCGTTGCTATAAAAATCTTTATATCAAGCTGTACCGAAATAATTTTATTTGATGACGTTTGCTGACAACTTTGAGACTTTAAATGAAATTTACGGATTTTACCCGACACACTTTATTTAATTAGCAATCGCTTGGCGCAGCTTGGCCAGACCTATCCCTTGCTCTGAAGGAATAAATCAATCGATTTCCAACATGGTTCTCCAATCATCGTATATAATACTAAATTGGCCGTTCTGTTGTATATTAAGTTTTGAAAATTTTGAAGTACGAAAGAACTTTCTAGTAAATGATACGGAATCATTTGTAGAATTGTTAAGCAATATAATTCTATTCTTCACTACAAATCAATTGTCAGTTGGCTATACAAAAGAAAAAAGATTTCAAATAAAAGAGTAAGATTGTCGGTATTGGACATTACAACTTTTGATGTAAGTTTTATGTATAATCGACCACAAAACAGAAGCATGACAAGGAGTTGAGAACTAGTTCGATAACACCAGCAACTTCCCATGTTTTTGTTGGTCAGTGTGTTTGCCCACTAAGTTAGCGCCTGAGCATATCATTTAGGTGTAGCCCGCTGTAGCCCAGTTGGAAGAGTAACGGATTAGCAACCCGAGGGTTGTGAGTACGAAGCTGTCCACCCAAATGGTCGTGTACACGGGGATGGTGAACGTTTATGTGTCGTGGCCTCAAATATCCTCACGTTGGCGTTTTGTGGAAGTTTAGAGATTGGGGTGCCAGCTCAGGTGTTCTCATCATGTGACCTTGTTTCAAAATTTCATGGTCTTTTGTTAGGAGAGATTGCCCCTGTGCGATTCCTTATACCATACATCATATTTAAAAAGGATGTCCTGTTTTAATTCATCATAACAGAAACGTTTTTATTTCTAATTTAACATTAAGGGACATGTTTGAATGGATTTTTCCCCAATCATTTTAAAATTTTTACATGCTATTTGCTTTTCTAACTATACATAAGTTTTACTTTATCGTGTTACATGCATCTTCAAATATATCGTGTAAATATTCACTGCATCATTTGTTCTACATCGTGTTAATTTAATACAAATTATTACTCATTCATGCTTTTAATGTTGGTCTGGTGATTTATATCTTGAAATCTATTTTTATCCTAAGTTTGGCGCAGCTTATGCATTTCTCGATCTTGCGCCATTAAACCCAAAACAACCAAAATTGCATGGCGCGGTCCTTGATCTTTCCCTTCGGTATTGATCCCGAACCTTTGCTAATAGCCCGTTGTGTTGTTACAGTGCGACGTTAAGTAAAATACCTACCAGAATTGAGATAAACCTGTACGTGGTGTGTACGATTTGAGGACTTAAATGACAAACGATTTTTGGAAGCCATTTGTATAAGGGACTAAAGAAAATATTTTTAAGGTCTCTAAAACTAATTTCATGCTGGGACAAGTACATACATTTAAACGTATATTATAATGGAAGAATTAATGCCATAAATATTTTGATACACATAAATCAACCATTGCATAGTTAGAAATATTAATTATATAATTAGATAGTTGAATTTAGCATATGGATTTTTACCGTTAATTTGAAAGTCAAATTAAAGTTTCTAGCATTTTTGAGTAATTTTTTTGTTGCAGTATAAATCGTATTTGCTGCATTGAATTTTTTCCTGATGTTGAAGATCGATTTTCCAATTAAGAATTACCAAGTTTGACACACTTGTTCGTTTCTGAAATGTGTTCACGACTGGCCATAAATTGAAAATTTGAACATCTTTTAAATATCCTTATGTTTGAACTGAAAATCGTGCCTTCACTGTAACGTGAATTTGTTTTCATTGAAATTTATTTTTCATGCCACAGAATAGGATTGATTTGATGTGTGTAATACTGCATGTCTCATTTACAGGTCTGGAACGGACTCTGGATTGAATAGCGGGACTCGTCTGGGATTGGATGAAATTTCCGTTTGAGATCTCGCTGAATGGTGCGAGTGGCCCCTAACATGTGGGTGACCGACTCGAAAGAATCGGGACGCCAACGAGATGGCAAGAAATGATATAGGAAAGTCTGCTCTTTTGGAGATTTTTTCAAGATAACGAAGCCTCTGAAATTTGTAGCATAGCATTAAATTCTTTACGACTATTGCATCCTTCTGTGTAAAGTCGACGTGTTAAATTTATGTAACCAACATGATTTTAAAAATAAATTAATGTCTCTGAATCAGTGTTATTTTTCATGTAATTATTTACAATGATCCCAATCCACGTCACTCTGCATTGACATGCGCGTGGACTTGAAATACGTACACAGCTGCCACGTAGGCGGGGCTTTTTGGAACTAGCCAGGTTGCCACCATCTGTGAACACGATGGGACTTAAAGAAAATTGTAGTACCACGTAATCGAACCAGTCCTTCAACGAGCAGTAGAGGATGAAAAGTCGAGAGAATATTGTGCTACAGCTGCAAACTATTCCTTTTTGCACAGTTGGCAAATTTAGCACAATACTTTCTCTGACTTCATTTCCTATACTGATCTCGTTAATCAAGAACTAGTTCGAATGACCTAGTTCTTTTTGGGAAGACTTGATAGCACAACACTTCCAGTAAACAAAATTAGTTCTGAAAAGCCCCGCCTACCTGAAAGCAGTGTAGGTATTTCAAGTCAACGCGCATGTCAATGCAGAGTGACGTGAACATGGCCAGTATGGAATTATTTCACTCAAAACACTATTTAAGACAATAAAGAAACTTCAGTTACCGACACCAGTTTATTCAAGTATCAAAATCATACAATTAGTTTGAAGTCCAGAGTGAACAGAACTCGTAAACTGGTACAACCAGATACTATTTGTTGCATACGGATTCTAAAATTGTTCTTCAGGGAGTATCAGAAGTGTTCTCGATTTGGTTTGGCGCAAACTTGGCACCATTAGCATCTGGATTTTCACGGGAGCGGCAGATATCAGAACTACACACGCACCTTCTAATGAAAGCTTTGACTTGCTCGGGATATTGGATCTTTCTGCTCATGAGATTCTCATTCAACAGGCCTGTAAATATAGATATGAATTAACACAATTTAATCATTTAAAGTAATTACTTTTTTATTGCATACACCTATAACTCTGGTTGGCTTTATGAAACGAGCCATATTTGGTCATGCTGCGCCAGATACATGCAATCAAAACACAATTAAAATTTTACTGGCACAGAAGAGAGTATACCAAGGGAAGAATGAACCTGACAGGAATCGAACCTCCACCGCCTAAATCTTGAAGGTTGCTAGTGCAGTGGGCATACCCACTGAAACATGACGACCCCCTATAACTCTGGAACTAAACTCGTCTGCAGTACAGTTAAGTGTTGAACGTGTGCGTGAATGATTTTTATTAAAAAAAATTTCTCAAAAATCGTTCTTTCATATTTATAAAAGGGTAGTCTAATTATGTAAAGATAACTTGAACAATTTACTAGATTTCAAATTTCTTTAGTCGTATATTTTCTTAAACTAACATTGCAGGTTTTACACATTCGTATTCGAGTACTTGCACCTTGTTTGCACAACTGAATGCAAAATAAAACTAGATTTGCGTAGGAACTTGAAGGTTTACATTTGATTGTAAAATACTATACAACTTCAAACAATCGATTAACGGTTAATATCAGAGATCTTTGGTTTTACTTGTTCTATAAATTAGCAGCTTGACATTTTTTCAAATGCACCGCATGTTTAAATACGCTAAGTTCGGTTATAAATATTTTTTATAAAATCAAGACTTCCGTTTGATTGAAGTTTCAAACAAAATTTGCTTCCTGCAAATAAAGCTAAGTATTTGAGTGAGAAAGAATGGTTTGAAATTTTTATTTTCTCTTATGTAACATAAAATATCTGTTATTAAATATACTTAAGTAGAATTCGTCCACCATCCCTCCTCCAAACCACCTAATTTGAAATACTAGTGACAAATCACTAAGCAAATTCGGTGCAGCATTGATAGTTTTGTGGCAATTCTTTTGGCGAGCTTTTTGTAGCGAGTTGTAGTAGGCTAAGGCAACCTCGCTATTACTCTAATCTAATAATTTTTGTATACCATCTTTTTATTTTACCATGTTTTTATCTTTTTTACATTCATGTGAGAAGGCCTGGCTTCTTTAGACTTAATTAATAAATTATTTAACTTGGACAAACTACTATAATATTCCAGAAAAAGTAAAAATTTTTAATCAAAGTTAATTGCCTAGTATATGTATGATCGGTTGTTTTTCTTTTTAAAAATTATTTTAATTTATTTGTAATAATTTTCCAATGAGCGCTCAAAACAGTGTTTGTTTTTAACAAATTCTTCCTTGGTGATATAAAAAGTTCGCCAAAAGCGCTGCCACAAAAACTATATCAAAGCTGTACCGCAGATTCTACGAATTGTTAACACCGAAAAATTAAACCGAAGGAATGGAAAAACTAAATCTACTTTTAAAAATAAGCTATACCATAATAAAGTAGACCTTTGTTGAACTCACAAGACACATCCGAATGCTTATTTTAAACAAGATATATGTACCTACATGACTAACACCACATTAAACATAGGTGGCAAATTGATTGCAACTAGGATTTATTACTGATAAATAAAATTTCACAATTGAGATTTAAGCTTCCATTTAAAACCAAAATTTTGCACATTAGAGCTGGTTGGTTTATTTGGGTTTCATGGAACAAAGTCCAATATTGGACAAGCTGCGCCAAACAAGATGAAATATAAAACCAATAAGGGTATGCAATTTCAGAAAATCGACCCAAACTAGCAATAAAAAGTATATTAAAGAAAAGAGTATAAAACCGTAATACATGGAGGAGAAATTAAATTTAATCAATGATATGTTAAGTATACGATAAAAAATTGCCATAATTAATATAAAATGTATAAAAACAGATGGTATGAATGGATATTTTAAAGCATGTTGATCAGCAACAAGGTGTATAGTATGAAAGGTATGATTATTAAATAGTTGCGAATGGTAAAAAATACCAAATGAAGTTTAAAAAGCCAATGTCTTTTAAAATGAGAAGATATTTGAATGGGGATTTTCCCCAATCAAATCTTGTAATGTTAAAATATGTCTATTAATATATTTATGACGGTGATGATTAAAATTTTTAGTCGATTAAAATATCATGAATTGTAATCGGAACCATACGTAACAAAGGTGGCCCTTCTCTTAAGAAAAGATGCCTGTGTGCAAAACGTGTGCCCGATACGTAGGCGAGTTAAAATCACATTGGAATGTCGGATGGTCAATGATAGCCATAATGAAAGTGATGAGTGAATGCCATGGAGCTTGCTAAGATGTTGTGTGTTCCAATCGTTCCATGCAATGTCTCGGACAGTTTGTATGGAACGTTAGGGCTCAAAAGTGTCATAGCATTCTTTGCTGCATCATCAGCCTGCTCGTTGCCTGCAATCCCGACGTGGCCAGGTATCCAACAAAAGGAGACATCGAAACCACGACGGGTGAGCTGGCGATGGATGTTTAATACAAAAAGAGCTAAAAGATGTTGTGGGGAATCTGATGTTAATCACTCCAGGACACTTTGAATCAGTATACATTACAAATGTCGTTTCTTAGATGAGAAATAAGCTTCCATGCTTCATATACAGCAAAGAATTCGGCCGTAAAAACAGAAGAAACACAGGGCAGGGAGTAGCTCATAGTTGCCAATCCACACACAAAGGCAGAGCCGATATGTTGTGTGCGGACTTCTTTAGTGTAGACCTGTGTAATTTCTGTAATCGTGCCGATGTGAAGCAAAGAGCTGACGGTAGATAATAAAACTGGTACTCGTTTTCTCATATCCTTGGAACGGGTGCAAATTTGAAACATTTAGATGATTCCAAGGAGAATGGAAAAAATGTGAGTTCAGAAACGGCTGTGGCATTCAAAGATGTATGAGTGAGAACATTACGAGCATGTAAATTAAAAGTTGGGATGACTGACGGGCGATAATTAAAAATGCGATCAGAGGATGTGTTCAGGAGTGAATCATGCAGTGGATGAGTGGTGTGACAAGATGCAGTAGTATAACCAAAGTGACAAGAGGAAACGACTGGAAGTCAATGGTGGCTTGTGTCATACCACGTAGAGGCTCTATACAGGTGAAGTGCGAAAAGCACCGGAACAGATCCTCAGTGTGGTGTGATGCAGTTTCGAGCTTTTTTCGAGCTGAAGGACGTGCAGAGCACATAAGAGCTGAATTCAAACATTTGAATGCAGTACGAGAGAAATTTTGCTGAAAATCAGTTAAGTGAAATTAATAAATCGATGCCTTAAAATTTGATGGTGAACAAAAAAGCATTTGAACACACATCCCAATATAAATTCTATTAAAATTTTTGGATACAAATAATGTCATATCTAGTGAAAATTCTTAATTTCGAGACAAAAGTGAACTTTCTTGCCATTCCAGAATTAAAAATAATGTGAAAAAATAAAACTTATTTTTAAGACTGGTGAATTTTTATTTTAACTTATGTAGGGAGGTATTTAATTAACATCACACTTGAGCAACAATGGATATTGGTGACGATCCGGGATCAAACCCGAAGATTTTAGTTTTCAGACAAACTATCGTATTTCAAAAACATCTACCAAAGCAAATATATTTTCATCTTTAAAAGAAAGCATCTTTCAGTACCAAATATATGATATAAGAATCGAATGAAGTTTTGTTTATGCGAAACATGGATACTTATGCTGCAAAATAATATCTATACTTAAATCATGATTGAAACGTTAGGAGTAAGTTCGAAAAAAGAGTTGCTAGGAATGTAAATCATCCACTTCATTCGGTACTCAAGAAATTCACGTGAGAACACTCAAGATAAACATTCCGAAAATCTTAATTAGAACAAATAAAAAGGGAACATTTTCAACTCCACGTAACATTCAAAACATTCAGTTTCGTTGGTTTATTGAGTTTAATGGCACTAGGTCCACAAACAGCAAATTCCGCCAAACGCAAGATCAAAGTCTAATAAAAACAGATAAAATGTAAATATAGGAATAACGAATGATCGTAGAGGTTCAGATTAACAGCGTATTACAAAAATAGAAAAACGCAACCAAAACAACAGTAAAATTAAAACACATACCTGCCAACAACACAAAGGTGAAATTTAAGTTTTCAATCGAAAGCATAAAACTGCAGATAAATATGTACTTTTGAAAGTTGATTTCAGTTTCTGAGAATCTTTCAAATGCAGGCGATGTGTTTGTAAAATGACATGAGCTGATCAACTGTTAAATGTATTTGAGAATATATTTAAAAATCGCATACATAATAAAAAATATTTACAATTATAAATTCTTTTCAACTGGAGGGTAGGTAGTTAATTAACGTCACACTGGAGCAATAAAACGGGCTATTGGCGACGGTACGGGATCAATCTCGAAAGGAAAGATCCCAGAACACCTCAAATTTTAGAACCACGGCCAGATGACGCGAACGCCAGAACTGGCCTCATATTCCAAATTTCCACACCACGCACAATTTAGGACATTGGAGTTCACGACCGATCGAACGTGCACCAACCCCCATGTACACAATGATCTCCATATGCAACCCTCAGGTTTCTAATCCGTTGAAGTGGGAACCAAAACATAAATTAGGGGACAGATAAAAATAAAAAGACAAAAAAAAATGCCTCATATCTGTCTAGGCTTTTACAAAAATTAAAGCCAATAAATGGATACTCCGAGTTCATAATGCACAAATTGGTAGATAGAAATTCAAATGGCGCAAAAGTCAACTTTGGTTATGCCGAAACGAATTTTCAAGTTACCACATGAAAAATAAACAATACGACACTTGGCCACTTTTCAGAACATGCTGATAGAATTCAGTACAAATGTAGAGCTACGGAGAATATCGTAAAATAGAACGTATTAAGATAGTTTAGGAATGAACATGCTGAATTGAAATCAAAAGTGCATGCAACAGATATCTGCCATTTTCCAAGGCAGAATTCATATAAGAAAAGGAACGTCAGACATTTATTTTTGATTCTGATTTTACTTACGATTATGCATTTGCTTAATAAATAATTCAATACCTAAATCCAATTTGGAAATCTTACTGTTAACCTATCTGTGCTATATAAAAGTTAAACCTAGTTAAATCTCAAAATAAATTTTATTACAAACTAAATATGTCAATACAATGAAATAAAAACAAGCACCAACCTGTTGAACAGAAGAAAAGCTACGTAACTGCGACAAAGGTTCCACGAGGTACCAAATGATTCAAATTTCATTCACCTGACACTTTCTACTCTACCACTAGAGGTCACTGTGGGCGCTATAAATGGGCGACCACATTTGGCATGCAAAATGGCGCCGAGCAGGTAATTATTAAATAAACGTCGCACTGGAGAAACACACCGGGCTATTGGCAATGGTCTGGGATCAAACCCAAAGGGAAAGATCAGAGGACATCACTACGTAATTTTGAGTCAGGTAAAATGACGACGTCACATCTGAATTGGCACTGCACTCACCAAACTTCCACACCACGCTAACATAAGGACAATTGAGTCCACGACAGATTTACGTGAACCATCTACCGTGTGCACGAGTCTTTAGCTGAACCTGCAACAATTCGGTTGTTAATCTGTTGCTCTTCCAACTGGGCTACCGTAACCCTGTCGAAACGGCCTTCTGCTGAACGTGATCACCGCTCCCTTACGGCTATGGTACAAAAATTCCGTCTATTCCTTAAATTATCTCAAAATTCTTCTTATAGTATTACGGTTTGGGGGGGGGGGTATTTCAATTAACGTCACACTAGAGCAACACAACGGGCTATTGGTGACGGTCCGGGATCAATCCCAAAGGGAAAGATCCGAGAACAACACCACGTAATTTTGAACCACAGTCAGATGACGAGGCGACACCTGAGCTGGCACCCCACTCTCCAAACTTCCACACCACGCCAACGTGAGGACATTTGAGGCCACGACAGTTTTAACGTGCACCAGCCCCCCTTTGTACACGACGGTGTTTGGCTGGATTCGAACTCGCAACCCTTCGGTTGCAAGTCCGTTACTTTTCCAACCGGGCCACCGCGGCCCTACTGTTTGTCGGACATCTACTGTCCCATTTTATGTACCCCATGCTTGTAGTGCCTTACTTAATGCAAGTCACTATATTAAAGTATTATGTGTACTTTTCTATAATTCTCAATAAATGCTGCACGCGCACACACTGGATGAAGCGATGCTTCTCTTGTGTGGCGGGGTGGGCTAACTGTTGGGCCCTTTTGTGCTGGGAAGACTTTCTCGCCATCTCTCCTACTATGGCTACAACTTCTGTTGATTGGGAGAGGTGTGTGTCTATGATGTGATGTTCTCAGGTGTTTCCCTTCGGGATTGATTCCAGACCGCCACCAATAGTCCGTTTTATTGCTCCAGTACGACTTTAATTTAACCAACCTACCTACCCACCACCGCTCCCTGGAAAGATTGCAACACGTGGGGCATGGAAAGCCCCCAGAGGGCATATCTGTTTCATTAGTGCTGTACAACACATCCGATTTTCATGAGAAAACTACCTTTCAGTCGTAGCTCGATTTTTCCCTAAGTATCAAAGCCCCCGTTTTAGTACTTGCAGATTGGTGCCTTTGGCATGCTGGTAACGATATAGTACATATTAATGTTTAATAAACGTCAATTTCTGAAAATCTTGGAAATTGGATACATTTATTTACTGTGTCCAATTTTCCAAAAAATTTTGTCTTCTGTGTCAGTAAAAGATTTATTGTGTGTCTATTAATTGATATTGTATGTATTGTTCCTGGAAATCATGGCCAAATATGGCACTTGCGAAGCAAATTCCAGAATCAAACAATTTTATGTAGATATTAAAACACTTCCGTTGAAACGGAAACATTCGGCTCACTTGGTTGATAGATACGTGTCCAGTGTTCGAAAGCAGATGACCAGGATCGAATCAACACGCAACGTACCATACAGACACCCTTTACTTTTTTGTTTTGTAGGAAATAAAGGTATATATAAGAGAAAAAATGTCATAAAAATTAACAAACATGGTTAAAAGAGATTAAAGACAACTTATTCTCTCTCTCGATATTAAATTAAAACTACACTAAAATTTGCTGTTTCTCAATCCCAATATAAACTAAATCCAGAGATGTTAGGACATTATATGTACAAATAATTTTTAAATTTTCTTAAGGTAATGCATCCCCATCAATTCGAAATTTTTACAGATACATGGATAACAATGCACCTAAACATACAATGGGAAAAGTACATTTCCTAATAATGGTTTCTTCATAACAATGCTTTTAATTACTTCTCTACCAATAATGCCATTGTTATATTCCAACAACAGTCTGAAATAAAATTGATTCTCTACATTTGTGATATTTTTGCTGAGCTATAAGCACCAAAGATTTTCACAGCGACTTTAAAAGCGAAAAACTGCAAAACTTTTTATATTTTTCCGTGCCTTCTACGAATCTGAGTGATACAATGAAAGGACGTAAAATCGTCAAGTGGTTACGAAAGAAACTGTAAGTTATTTGCAAATACCACTTCGAAATCATTTCCAACTTAAGAAATTATTCTTATCTAACTTCAACGGCTTCAATCTAGTTTCTATTTACGACCCGATGAATTTAGTAGCTTAAAATTTGCACATTTCATTCAACAAAATATGACTAATAGATATCCCTTTCTAAACGCAAAGGGACATGAACATTTTCAAAATATTTTTAAACGAATTATTATCTTGTGTTTAGCTTTGCTATTAATTGTTAGTATAACATTTTATTGATGAGTCATGTGTTTTTAATATAATTTTTATATGTATATAGTGATGTAGAAATGTTTCCGATCTAAGGATAAAGAAGGAAGAAAATCATTTTTTTCTATATAATAAATTTATATATTTTTCTTTTACATTCATATCATGTTCTTTTTAAAATGGCTAATTAACTTTTCTATAACACTCAAAATAATTTGAAATTTTGTTCTTGTTTATCTCAATCAACATATTTTGTTATCGTATTATTTATTTACGAACCTTATTATCTGGAACTTACTTCTGAGAAATAATTCCGTCTAGCCATGGACGAATTGTATATGCATCATTTTAAAACCACTAATTATACATAACCAAACTTAGAGATATCCTGACTAACCCGTCAAAATTGGGGATCACAGCGCTATTGAAATTAAGTCAACTACGCGAATAGTAAAAATGCGAAACTTCAAAAGATGACTCACAAAGATCGAAAACATGAAATATCTTCAAAGGTCATTTAGGTGAAGCATAACGTCTAACTTTTCGAGGATAGAAGTGAGCCACTAGGAGGAAATGGGTGTTTAAGTATGCTACTATGGAGCAGTATTGCCACAACCCATTTTTTGAACAAGCCTTTCCAAGCCACGTGCACAAACGGGAAAGATCTAATGTCATCACTAATGTGTTCGAAAACGCAGATTTGAAATGGTTTCTCCGATGTTTCAACTCGATAACATTTAATAACTTTGACATAATTTTTCAACTGTTCACTTAATTATCCTGAATACTGGAAATGCAGTACCACTGTACTTGAGCTGCAAAAGATTGTACCCAATGGGAGTAACCGACGATGTTCTGTTTCAGGTTTCCATCTCGTGACCAAAGACTGACGGAGAGAGAAATGTTCTGGATGGTGGCTGACAGGGCCGCAAAACTGACACCTGTGACGAAGTCCAGAAATGGCCACACCTCCGTCCATAAGGTAAGACTTCGTATTTCTCTATACTGTGACCCCATGAAGCACATACGAATATAAATTTCGCAAAAAAGGAAACAACTTCATTACTACAAACATGAAAGGAAACTTAACCTTGTAATATGTAATATAACATTCAGTACCCTTAAGAATCCAGAATTTTTTTCTTTTCTTAATCTTTTCAGAAGATAGTCTTCGTCTCATAGTTAAACATTTATCTGGTCTTAGAAACATGTTTACACCATTCTAAGACTTGATCTTCCCCAGGACCATTAGCCATGACATCAAACTGATATTTTTTCTTCGTACTTTTCCCATCCACAAGGCTCACGAGCGCAAAGTGAACGGCCGCGAACAATTCACGGCTATCCTACTGACTCTCGGATTCTGAGCCGAACTTAAAGAAACTGGAAGCATACTCTGTGTATGCTGTTAGTTCATTCCTGGTCGTGAAATGTTTTATATCTATTGTCAGATTTACTAAAATTACATAACAGTAGATAAATTGTCTGCATAATGGGATATGCAACAAACAATAAAACAAGTCACAGTACAATTATACAGCAGCACTAATTAATCTATGTAATCAAAAAACTATTAATCACACACATACAACCAAAGTTATGGAAATAAAAGATGCCCAAATAGAACCTCATAAAACCTTGGAAAATACCAACTTGTTTTATTTCTTCAGGAGGATATGGTGCATTGCACTCGATGTTTCTACTCCTACCGATCTCAAAAAGAACTGAGAGACCACCTACTTTTGGATCACGGTGTAGAAATTTCAACTGAGCCAAGTCTTCTAGAATCGTGTGGAAGACCCCACTCAAATCTAGAAGGTCCCGCACCCACACGACGTCAGATGGCCAAAGTATTCGACGGATTCCATATTTGTGATAGGTGCCCAAACTCCAAGTGGATGTCGAACTGGTAAGTGAAACTTCAGTGCTTCATTTCAAGAGTTATCCAATGAATTTATATTGAGGTGGTTCAAAGTTTGTTGGACCTTTCAATAAGAGATTGATCATGGACCATTGACAATAGCCTGTTCTGTTGCTCCAGTGCGACGTTAATTAACTAAATAACTAGAAAGTTTGATTAGTTATTTAAACCCAAACACAGGATTTTATCCAAAGATTATGTTGTGCATGTGGTGGGATTTTTAGATAGGTACATAGATAATTATCGTCGCACTGGAAAACACAACGGGTTGTTGAAGAAGGAGGTATTCATACCGATGGGAAAGATAAAAGGAAATATGCCTAGCAATTTTGAACCAGTCAGTTTAGAACTGTGGTTGCATCCCACTCTCCAAACTTCCACACCAGGCAAAAGTGAGGAAAAAATGAGAAATAAGAATAGAAATTAAAATGAATATTCCTGTAGGTGTTTCCTTCAATGTGTAATTATATGTCCATCTTCTCAGGGCTATCCTTATGGGCTGCTTTGGATCATCAAAGCAGAAAGATACCATCAATTTGGAAGGAATCCACTTTCTGGTATGTAATATAAATATTCTTAATAAATTTCGTCTATCAAATTACCTGCCTAAAAAACAGCTAAGTAGGTATTTTATTAAAGTTGCACCGAAGCAACACAGTGGGCTTTTAACCTGCCCCAGACAGAGCAAATTTAAATTGAAATAAAATTCTTAGGACTTTATACACTGCTGGCCACCTTAAATGCAACACCCTGAAGGAAGCATGCAAATAATATGAAATTTACAACATGCATTAGCGGAGGTGAGATATGCAAATGATTAGAATTTCAGCGAAGACGCACATCACGCGCGCCTGTGGCGCCACTTCAAAGCGCTATTTAAGGCTTGGAGATTTCGACGATTTCAAGTACGGCAATTGTGTTTTTCTTGTGGTTTTTTCAAAAAAACGATCAATTATGCCTCGTAGAAAACAGCGATCATCTTTTGATCAAGTATCCGAGTTCGACAGAGGAAGGATAGTGGCCTACCGAGATTGTGGATTATCTTTCAGGGAAATCGGTAGTCGTGTTGGACGAAACCAAACAACTGTAATGCGGATATGTGATCGTTGGATGCAGGAGAGTACGACGGACCGACGTGTTCCATCGCATCCACCTCAGTGCACCACTTCACGTGATGACAGGCATATTGTGCGTATGGCAGTGACGGATCGCTCAGCCACATCACGAACATCACTCAGCACAGCACATTCAGTCTGTACCGCATCATCCAGTGTCTGCGCGTACCATTCGACGCCGTTTACAGCAGAGTGGTCTGTCCGCAAGACGTCCATTGCTTCGTCTACCCTTGACGAAGAACCACAGACGTTTCCGCCGCCAATGGTGCGATGAAAGAAGGATGTGGACGGCAGAATGGAATGAAATTGTCTTTACTGACGAGTCACGCTTCTGTCTGCAACACCACGATGGTCGGATTCGAGTCTGGAGACACCGTGGAGAGAGGATGCTGAACAGCTGCGTTATGCACCGCCACACTGGTCCCGCACCGGGTATTATGGTATGGGGCGGTATTGGATATCACTCTCGCACTCCTCTAGTACGCACTGCCGGTACTTTAAACAGCCAGCGCTACATCTCCGAGGTGTTGCAGCCAGTTGTCCTTCCTTACCTTCAGGGCTTGCCCACAGCCATATTTCAACAGGATAATGCGCGACCACACGTGGCACGCATTGTCCAAGGGTTCTTCGTCAATCGCCAGATTGAATTGCTTCCCTGGCCAGCTCGCTCTCCGGATCTTTCGCCGATAGAAAACATGTGGTCCATGGTTGCTCAACGATTGACCCAGAATACATCCCCAGCTGCCACACCAGATCAACTTTGGCAACGTGTGGAAGCTGCTTGGTCTGCTGTACCCCAAGAACACATCCAAAGTCTCTTTGAATCAATGCCGAGGCGTGTGGCAGCGGTGATCTCCAACAATGGCGGCTACTCTGGCTACTGATTTTGGCAGGAACCACACTTCACAGAAGTCTATAAATTTAATCATTTGATACTTGGTCAACATGTTATCTACAAAATAAATTTTGTTGTGATATCTCTTGTCTTTCTTGGTGTTGCAATTTGGGTGGCCAGCAGTGTACTTGGATAAGACATCTACAAAAATGCGGAAAGCTATCATAATTAAAGTACAAATTAGCAGGATAGACAGTTAATTAAGATGTTTCCACTTTAATTATCGAATATAATGTAGCGATTTTCAAACTTTTATCATCTCGCATTGAATCAACTTCCCGCTGTAGGAACACAACGTGCTCTCTGAGATTCTATGGAACACTAAAACATTACATTTTTGCCGATCTGACAAATAGATATAAGTTTGATAGATGTACAAAAAATAGTATAATTATGAACCCTTATTACTTCAACAAGAGGATTTTAAAAATGCGTTCAAATATCTATTTGAGCTGCTTCTAAAAAATACTTTTTATAATTTTTTATATGGGTATTACTTGAAATTATTTGAAAACACGCGAAAGTTCAAAACTAAACCGTTGGAATGAAATGAAAATGTTACACGTTTTAAGCCTTTTCACAATATTTAAGCAAACCAGATAAAAATAGCTTGTACAACGTATTATTAAACCCCCAAGTGGCTTTGACGAGATATCTTGTCCAAGATCTCATCAATTTGCTAATGACGAAATATCTCGCTGGGACAAAAAACTGCCCTATTACTCCAAGTGGAATGAAGATACACGTAAAAATTGCACATTGCCTTGATCTGGTGATAATTCGGAACAGGATTTTAAGACGCAAGCTATTACAGGGCAGTTTTCATTGAGAAGACAAACCACCATGAGGGTTAAACTACATCTATTATATTGCAGATATAGGATAAAGATAGATTATTGAGTGTATTTCAATTCCAATCGCAAAAAAAACAGTATTGTAAAATATGACATCTATATAGCAATTTCGATGTTGTCACGCAATTTGAACGTGCTTCGTTCCAGGAGGACATGATCCATTGTAAAAAGTGCGAGACTTCGTGCCGTACTCGAAAGGGAATGCGTGAACACATGCTCGTGGGACATGGTGATGGTCGAAGTTTAGTGCCCCGCAATATAGATGGGCGTGGAAGGATGTATACATCTTTAGCGGGTCCTCTTCCAACGTATGAAGAGATGTTCGACATGTACGACTCAGTGTCAGTGTTCCAATAGTAAGTGACTAATTTTTTATTTGAATAGAATTTCTGGAAAATGTGCTATTTTCAAAGCAAACTGTTGAATTATGAAGTATGAACGATTAATTCTTTTTTCAGCATGGAAGAGGAGTCCGAATGAGCCATGGAATTCAACAAGGAACTTTCTGGGTGGGTGGTGGGAACGAAAGATCTGAAGGGAGCATGAATGTAAGTATCTTCTGGCTCCTTTTAATATCAACAATTAGTCTTGTAACATTTTAATCATAGCTCTTTAATTGAAAGTTATTCTTTAAATGAATAAAAGGGGGAATTTCCCCTTTTCTTTTTCAAAACTCACTTCGTTTCAGAAGTTGAGCTATATCATATGATCTCGATGGGAAGTGCTAGTTTGCATTTGTTGCTAATAACGAACGAAATACTGATTAATCAGCGTTCACGTGCCTTTCGCTGAACAAGAGAGGTAATCACCTTCTAGAATGTTCTCTTAACGCACTCTACCGGAAGTCGTGGAGTTTATCTGTTATGAGCCAGAAGTTTGATGATTCACGATGTCAACAACGGTTATAAATAATGTCAAAAAAAACCCTTTAATTTTTTCGATTTCCTTAAATGTCCTTGTTTTTTGCTTTGGAGCTATGAAATAATCGGAAGAGCACACTGCTTAAATGAAATTCTTAAGTATCTGATGACAGAAGGCTATGTGGAAAGTGGAAGATGGAAATCAGCTGAGAAAAGAAAATCTCAGCGAATGTTCATTCTAGTAAAACTGATTCCAGAATTTAAATTTATTACGCGCAAGCAACTGCTACTTTCGCATTTGTAAATGTTATTATAATATTTATTAATCACCCGCAACTATGATGCAAGTAAATTTATTTATTAACCATGCACGTGTGCGAACTGTAACAATGATATGGAAAATAGTAGGCAGGGAGTGAATAAATGTCTCACTAAAGCAACACAACGGGCTATTGGCGACGTTCCGGTTCCATCCCGAAGGGAAAGATTCGAAAACAACACCACATAATTTTAAAATAGGGTACTCTCAAAACTTCCACACCACGCCAACGTGAGGACTTTTGAGTTAATGACAGATTGAACGTGCATCAGCCACCTTGTACAGATTGATCTTTTGCTGGACCAAATTTCGAACACTTAACCGTTTGTTCGCCAGTCCGTTAGTCTTGCAACTGGGCTACCGTGGCCCCCGAATCGCGGGACATACAACAAACATTAAAACAAATCGCAGTACACTCAGAGCAGCATTAACTATTAATCACAAAAAATACCAGAAAAGAAACCATGACCGAAACATACACCCTCAGAGAATATAATTTAAAATTTTCAGTTTTCAAACGTTTAAGTTATCAAAAGTACTGAATCGTAAAAAGAGTTTTAATTCTAATCCGACAATATGGCAGAACTATCTGCATAGTAAAGTTAAAGCGGTATTGAACAAATATTATTGTGGAGCTTTGAAAAATTTAAATATTTAACTCTCCTGGTAGTTGTCTAGACGAAGTATCTTGTCATCAGCAAAACTGAGCAGACATTGATGGAAGAGATATCTAGTCTTTAGAAGAAAACTCAATAGGTTTTGATCTCGTTTTCATGAAAATATCGGCAATATCTTGATGACAAGATATCTTGTCATTAGCTAACTTTAAAGAAGGCTGAGTTTGGCTAGAGTTCCCGCTCTTTTACCTTCAATAAATTCAAGGATCAAATTCTATGGAACCTCCGTTTTGTAACGACAAGCTTCGTTTTCAAGGAAGGAAAATTGACAAATAAAATCTAGGAAATTAAAATTGAATAGAAAAATATGTAACAGAGTATTATTATGAATACAAATTTAAAGAAATGAAATTATAGTATCAGCGAGCAATATGAAATATTACAGAAAAGCCATAAAAATGTACGAATAAAAAGTTTTACTGTCCAGGCAAACTTCGTAAGACATAAAGTCAGGGCTATATTCAAGAACTAAACTTAATTTTGGTACATTTGAGGTACTTCTTATGGACTTTCAAGAATCGAGGAACTCTAACGAAGGAATGAATAACAAAACTGTTTTACCCTCGGTGGTGTAACTAATGCATATTTGTGTTCTCTTTCAGGGAAGCCAAGAGCTGGACATCTTCCACCTGTTGATGACGTCGGACGTCCTGGACCAGAAGAGCTCTGCGGGTGACCCCTTGTGTTCGCCCACCCTCCTTTCTGTAAATATGACAAAATTACTGCGGGCGCAAGGGGAGCATTTCGTAGAGTTTCATATGGCCGGATGTTAGCACGGACTCTTCATGTCCAGCTGGTTCAATTGGGGTGCCGTTAGGCTGAAGAACATAGAATGTTTATTGAAGATCTAATAAAAACATTCTACTACCCCAAACCGACTTCTTTGATCATGTTCAATCGACATTCAATCACACTTGGACCAAAGATTGAGCGTGGGGCCGTGGTAGCAAAATAAATTGAAAGAACAACGGATAAGTAACCGGAGGGTTGCGAGTTCGAAACTCGGTTCACCGAAAGACCGTCGAGTACACGGCGGTTGGTGTAGGTTTAATTTGCCGTGGCTTAAAATGCCCTCACGTTAGAGTGAAAATTTGGAGAGTGGGGTAGCAGTTTCGTGTTTGATACCTGACCGACGCCAATAGCCCGTTGTGTTGCTGCAATGCAATCGTACTTAAATACCTAACTGTACAGAAATCTTTTAATACATCTCGAACTTTGAACGCTTCAGATTTCTTATCACGTGTTTAGATCCAAGCCTTATTTACATTTACAATTTGGAAACGTGTATCAATTGCGATTAGTAAAAACTTCCATTAAAAAAATAAACAGTCCTAAAAAAGGAGGGCTGAGGTAACCCAGTTGGATGGTAGGTAGATATTTCAAACAACGTCACACTGGAGCAACACAGCGGACTATTGGTGACAGTCCGGGATCAATCCCGATAGGAAAGATCGGAGGACAACACATCATCATTTTGAACTACGATCAGATGAGGACGGCAACATATGAACTGGTACCCCACTCCCCAAACTTCCGTACCAAACTTAGATGATGTCATTTGACATGACTACCGATTTAACTTGCACCAGCACATAAGAACCCGGCGGTCTGTTGGATCGAATTTCGCAACCTTCTGTTGCTCCTCCGTTACTCTACCAAGTGGGCTACTACGGCCCAACTGAATAAAAGAATTAGTGATTCTAACAGAGATAGCATCACGTGATGAGAGTTCCTTTTCTTTTATCAGATCACCGCTTGGGGAATTGATCCTGGGCGGTGCAGGGCCGTGGTTGGGAGAGCAACGGATTAGCAAACGAAGGGTGGCGATTTCGAATTCAGCCACCAAACACGGTCGTGTACAAAGGGGGCTGGTGCACGTTCAATCTGCCGTTGCTTTTCATATCACTGGCATAGCCAGGATTTAATTTCATAGGGGGGGTGATTCCGGGGAGACCCTTCCCCTATTTTTCCAACCACGAGCCGCCGCTGATATGGAAACCACGTACCTCTTTAGAACGATAGATGTAGTTACTTGACTATGGAGTACAGCTTTCAATAAGACCCATGAAACATGAAAAAAATGCAAATTAAATTGATTTTAATCGTCTTGTAATGAAAATATGTCAAAATATAGGAATATCTTTGAAACACAACATAAGGCTACCCGTTTTGATTAAACGCACCATATCTTATTTTAAAATAATTTTATTATAACTTAACCAGTCATTTTAAAATAAGAAGTTATACTCCTTACATAAAACTTTGGGATTGATCTCGGACCGACACCAATAGCCCATTGTGTTGCTCCAGTGTGACGTTAATTGAAATACCCCCCTTACATAAAAAGGTTTCCATTTATTTTTAGGAAACAGTATTCTACAGACTATAACGTATTTAACGAAAGACTTAAGGAAAGTTCGTCGAAGAAAGAAATTACCCATGTCTAGTGGTATTTGGCAGAAAATAAAATAATCCATAACAATTTAATACCTAAATATTATATCTGAAATATGGAAAGTATCGGAACACATAAATACAAAAAGAAACGAAATTGTGGTCATTGAAAGATGTAGAAATCTGAAAAACAAAAGATCTGAGAAAGCGTGTCGAATTTCGACGTTATGAGAATATTCTTAAATAGAGAAATTAAAAAGACGTTTGAAAAATATCGATAGACAATAATGAATTATTTACAAAAAGAACACAAATTTAAAAAACTTAGAAATGCTCAAATTTTACCGCAACATTTCTGTCTAAACTCAAGTACACAAACACTGAATTCTAAATCTAATTTATAGAATAAAACATTAAAGAAACAAGACTTTTTTTTGTATTAGCAATCCTAAAGACAGACTTATTTATGACCTAAGTAACCAGGAGATATTTTTCTGTTATTTAAGGTAAAAAATCTATCATATGTTACAAGTCAAACAAAGAGTGATTTAATCGAATGCCTTACATAATGTTACATTACTTGAAGTAGTAAACCTGCTTATAAATTCGTCTCATTACACATGGAAATATGAAATCTAAGTCGATTTTCCGATCATGTCAAAAGCTGAACTGTATTGTCACTGGGCACAGAACGAACTGAACGGAATTTTGTAATTCAATAAATATATTTTAATTTGGAAAAGAGTTTTTCCACCTCTTTAGAGATCTAGTATGTAATTACATTTGATCTTGATATATTAAGGAATGAGGAAGTGGTTTTTACCAAAAACCAAATGAAAGTGTTGTAATTTGTAGATTTTCTTTGGAAAATGAATTAAATTAAAAGTGTTATTGAAAATAATCACAATTGAGTGATCGGAACTCAGATCGTATAAAAAACTGTTTACAAATAATCAGCAGGGCCCCATATACTTTATGATATATATCAAGATTAAAATCTTATGCTTACGCTAGTAAACGTGTATAACATGTTCGTTTAGTTATTAAAAAAATCCTGCGGCATCTTCGAAAGGAAAGAAACACTAATAAAATGCTTGAAATGTTTCTCAAAATCATTTGACAAATAGATTTTAAAAATTTATATTATGTGACAACATCAGACACAATCTGATAGGATCTTAATATCGGTCGCTTAAAAGAAATAAGTCATCTAAAATTCTATTAAAACTTTTCTTAGCATTTTGCTCTTCTTGCCCCTTAAAACTTACTTTATTTTAAGTGTCAATTTCCTGTTTTGTTTATTTAATGATATCGAATTATAACGGAAAATAGTGCAAAATATAACACGAAAACTCACCTACTACAAAAACCTTGCGCTATAAAACCCTAACCATCGAATCTAATCCACCTATTACAAAAATGTTAACAATTGATGTACTTGATACTGGAACTCAAATAAATTCCGACCGTTTCTAAGAATAATTACAGTACTAGATTACAAATTTATGTCATAAAAATTGATTCAACTTGAGATATACTTCCTGAAATTACACGTCGTTACACTTGGAATGTTAAAACTTGCGTTTAATCTTGTATTTTATGATAGTATTGGTGTTGTTTTGAGCTATATTTGAGATTTATTTTCATAATACATTGACTATTTGACTTGTGAAAGTTTTTTTGATCAAAGACGAATGGACGAAGAACATTTTAAAATAAAATACTTCATTTTTTGCCTTTTTCACTTTTTCCCCATTGGAGCGATATGCACAATTAAGTTAAAGAGGGTATATGGCTTATAGATTAATGCTTTTCGGACTGTCGTTCTATTATTCGGGTTTGAAGCTTAACTTAAACCATCATCTCTAACCACTATAATATTTAATATCTTTGAAGTATTTTAATATTTAATACCATGAATACTTAATATCGTTTATTTACAACATATTTCAATAGTTTTACATCAATTTCCATTTCAATACAAAAAATTTTGTTTTATACATATTAAAAACATGTATACAAATACAAGTAACTAAAATCATAAAAAAGTTTAATTTTAAATATGTAAGTTTGTTTCCATAGATTAATAAAAAAACAATGACATTTTGGCAATTGACTTTTAGTTAGACAAAATAGATACAAATTCACCTGAAAATTCCAGAATTGAACTAATAATGATATAATTAAAGTAGATGGTTAATTATATAGGAATATATCTATTATGCATCCGTGAATGTAAACGTCAGTCAAATATAGCTGTCAGCACAGAAACTAGAAGAGGAAGTTCTATTCCAGGTCACAAGGGAAATTATAAAACGACTGAAAAACGTTTGTCTATTTAAAATATAAAACACAGATTACAAATGACATGAAGAGTTATTTTCTAACAAAAAGTCCCTTAAAGAACAAATGGAAATCCTTGATATGTCCTTCTGTATGTCGTCACAAGTATACTTCCGGCAATTATGTTTTCAGCACTTTTCACATTGAATTATTTTCGGTGTTTGATACGCAAGTCCATGTCATTGTAAGTTCGAAGTTTGGGAAAACCTTGTCATGATTACTTTACACATCTACGGCTTCTCTTCATTGTGTATGCGTCTGTGTATTCGTAAGTGATCACTTCTCGAAAAGCTTCTGTTACAAATTTCACAATTAAAAGGTTTCTCACCAGTGTGAATACGTCTGTGTATTCGTAAGTGCCCAATTTGTGAAAAGCTTCTGTTACCAATTTCACAATTAAAAGGTTTCTCACCAGTGTGTATGCGTTTGTGTCTTCGTAAGGTCCCGAGTTGTGAAAAGCTTCTGTTACAAATTTCACAATTAAAAGGTTTCTCACCAGTGTGTATGCCTCTGTGTATTCGTAAGTTCCCAATTTCCGAAAAGCTTCTGTTACAAATTTCACAATTAAAAGGTTTCTCACCAGTGTGTATACGTCTGTGTATTCGTAAGTGCACAAATTGCAAAACATTTCTGCTACAAATTTCACAAGTAAAAGGATTCTCACCTGAATGGATGCGTTTGTGTCTTGCTAAATTGCCCTTCTCCGAAAATGCTCTTTTGCACACGTCACACTCGAAAGGTTTCTCACCACTATGCACTCGCATGTGCCTTTTTAAACCCGATTTACATTCAAACAACTTATGGCAAATCTCACATTGGACTGATTTTATTTCATTGTGGAATCCTTGATGTCGCGTCAGTTGTTGTTTCTTTTTAAAACGTATTCCACACTGGTCGCATGCATAACATTTCTTTGATGAATTTTCCGAGTGATTCTTTCTCCTTGATATATTCGAAGTACTTGATTTTGATTTTTTCGTTTGTGACGCCTGAGGGTGTTTTTGTACGGTTTCTCTGTTGTGCTCAGGTAAATGGGGGCTTTGTCCTCTTTCAGAACGTTCCTTTCTGTTCGATTCACTTTTAAACCTTTCACTCTTGACCATTTTCACTTCGGTGTGTGTTATCGAATGCTGTGTTTTGTGGTGATGTCGTGGATTAAGCCTTTCACTCTGCACGGATAAACATAGTCTTGTCAATGAAGCACCAACACGTCTTGTCTTTTTCTGCACACTATACGAAAGACACGATTTTGAAGAGGGTTTTGCTGAAGGAAGTCGACTTGCAAGTTGTTCTATGGTCTGCTCAGATAATTCTGTCTCTTCACTACTATCTTGATGTCCCATGTAATCAGGAAGATACCTGGTCCTAATTAAGCCATGTAGATCAGGCATTCGTCTTTGATCTTTTGACTCTGGGCTTGCTCCTTCCGGTTCCATTAAGTGCTTTAAATTCCACTGGTTTCCTCAAAGGGGAAGTGTTCGTAGCGATCAGTCTTTGTTCCTATTAATCCGGTTTTGTGATGAAAGGTGTGCTCCAAAATAGGGTTGATCTCAGGAAATATTTTGGCTGACAGAGCCAACGTCGATGTAGTAACCTTTTATACTTTTGGCCCTTCAGTCCTTATTTCCGGCATGAATCCAAATCATTTTCGCACGAGCTGTTTTGGTCTGTTTTTTCCGGATGTTGGTGAATTCTGATCAGAAAGGGATGTCGAAGCTTCACCATGCAATTTACGTAGCACATCTGGTTCTGAATGTGTGTTCCTGATATATATTCATTTAAAATATTTTGATAATTTTTTAATTAAAATTTAAGACGATATAATTAGGTAAATTTCAAATCACAAATCTAAAAATTATGAAATTTTGCACTTAAAAGAAAAGGCAATTTTCAGAACGAGAGCTCAGTAACCGTATTCAAATGCGTGTAACGAAAGAATTCGATTAATTTAAATATGAATTCTATTCATTAACTTCACTTCAATTCGACAAAATCGGAACGATGTATTCCATAATAGAAAAACATATATTATATAGGGTTGTTTGTTTCGGATTTTATGGCGCAAGTGTCATACACAAGTCATACAATATCACAATGTCAAGTAATAGACAGATACACACAATGAATGTATTTTACTGTCACCGAAGATATAAATACACTCTAGAGGAGTGTACCTGATAGGAATCGAAACTTTACCTTCTACATCACGAAGGTTGCTAGAGCGTGGGCATAACCACTGAACATCGACGGTCTGTATGGAGTGTGTAAACTGAAATATCTCTTCATATGTCCGACAGTATCTCTAAAAGATCCCAGAACTAATAGTTGTAATTCAGGGTATGTAGGTCTTATTAACGTCCCACTGGAGCAATACTGGGCTATTGGTGACGGTCGGAGATCAACACCCGAAGAGAAATATCCGAGGAATATCCAGAGGATTAAAATACATACCTACACTTTAAGTCTGTTTAACAGAATTCAATTCACATGAAAAACAAAAGTTCTGTTTCGTTTACAATTTCTACAATTGGCTTCATTACCTGCTTCATTGGAAGTAATTATATTCAATCAGAGGTTGGTAGATATTTTAGATAATGTCGCACTGAAACAACATAACGGGCTATTGGTACGGGTCCGGGATCAATTCCGAATTGAAAGTTCCCCTCCATCAGGGGTTGAGTGGAACAAAGAGTGTTATAATCGAATGCGTTACCATAACTTTATAGTACATCAAATTATATACCTGCCTTTGAATTCGTCTTATTATACATGATAGACCGTGGTAGCCCGGTTGGAATAGGAACGGATTAAAAATCGGAGGTGTGTGAGTTCGAAACTAGGTTCAACCAAAGACCTCCGTGTGGAAATATGGCTGGTGCACTTTCAATCTCTCGTGGCCTCAAATGTCTTCGTTGGCGTGGTGTGGAAGTTTGGAGAGTGGGGTGCCAGTTCATGCGCTGTTCTCGATGTCTGACCTTTTAACAAAATAGCGCGGCGTTGTCCTTGGTAGGTCGTGCTTTAATTAATCTCACATTGGAACAACACAAGGGGCTATAAGTGACGGACTGGGATCCGAGTACAATACCACGTAATTTAGGATCACGGTCAGATTACGAGGCAACACCTCAGCTGGCACCCCACTCTCCAAACTTTCACACCACGCCACGTGTGGACATATGAGGCCACGACAAATCTAAAGTGCACAAGCCATCTTTGTAACGGAGGTCTTTGGCTGGATTCGAACTCGCAACCCTCCGGTTGCTAATCCGTTACTCTACCAACCAGGCTACCGCTGCCCTCCAAGGCAGCATTAAAAGTATTCGCGATTACCAAAGAAGATCTCGTTTGCATTAAATTAATATTATTTCAATTTTGGGGAATTAAGTGCTGTTAAGTGTAAAAAAAGTACTACAAAAGTGATATCTCACTTGCACTTTCAGATATCAACTTCGAAACTTTAGATGGACACATAAATTTTTAAAATTCTTTAAATTTTGTTCCCCGGTAGAAATGTTATGTTAAGTCAATGTTCTTGACACAATCGTATTCTTGACAATCAATACTTGACAATATTCCCTAACCAATTTTAGGGGAAAGGTAAGATAGAAGAATCCTGAGTACAACGATCATGTTCGGCTGTTGATGCAATGTGCACCAATGGGTGTCAATGCAACCTGGAAGTTCACAGTCCACAGGTGCTCGGTTCAGATTTAATGTTCGTGTACTTTTGAATCGAGGTTAAGCTTTCGTGAGAACTACACCAATCTGAAACGAAACTGTTTAAATTTTGGGAAATAAATTGTGTTTTGAAAACGCTAACAAATTATGTAGATAAAATTCAAGAATAAATTATTTTTGAAAGGTGCAAAGTGAGTTTGTTGTTTAGTGTCTCGATTTTTACCAACTACCAAATTCTAGATGGACTCTTCACAATTTATATGAATAAACGTATTTCTGTCAAATTCTAGAAAATTGGGGATACTATCCCCCTTATCTTCTCTTCAATTTAATACACGAGAACAGTGAAGTTCGATAAACTACCCAGCTTGCTTGTTCATGTATAGTGAATTTTAATTTAAAATAAATCGAAGTTCTTATGTTTAAGCAAGTAAACGTACATAACAAGTTTGTATTGTTATTGCAAAAATTATATTGCAAGCCCGTAAGGAAAGTAACGCTAGTCAAAAGCATGAAAAATTTCCCCAAAGCATTTGAGAATTGCAGATTTTAAAAATTGATCACAGGTGACTATTAAACACAAATTGATTGAACCTTAATATCGGTCCTTTATGAGTTATAAGTCATCTAAAAGTCCATTAAATTTTTTTTAGCATTTTATCTTACTTGCCTCTTATAAACCCCCTTATTCGAGATTGTGCAATTTTCCTAGTTTTTTTATTTAATGATATAGAAATGTAACTGAAAAGAATGCAATATTGCTACCCTAAATCAAACCTATTGCGAAATAACAAATAATTTACGGACTTGTTCAAGGAACTCAAACGATTCCTACACAAGTCATTCCTTTGAAATTTTAAAATTATCTTCTGATGAATCTGGTAATCTATGACAGTATTGGGGTTGATGAATTTGTGGAATTTTCTTAGTACTGACTACTGGACTATTGTAAGGTTCCTTGACTGGAAACCAATCTACTATGGACATTATAAATTAAAAATAAAATATTTCACATTTATTTTACATTTTCACTTTTTCACAGGGTTGAAATAAAAACAATCAAGATTCAAAATTGTAATATGGCTTATGGCCTTCATTCAGAAAGAACAATCAGAAAATTTAAATTTGGAAAGGAAATTTGAAAAGCCTTTCAGATATCGAATAAAAACTTAATGCATCGAATATTGAATTAGGTTAAGAACATTATAAACGTATTAACCTGTAGATATAGCTTGGTATAAAATGAAACTACAAAGCATTGATTTGTTTGGTCTAATAGCACAATGTATTAAAGAGACATTAAGTTTAAACAAGTGCACATATTTAGTTTTGTTAAAACACGGCACGAAAATTGTAGGAAATTTATTTTGGCTTTAATTTCGCATTTATTTCGAAAAATCTCAATACATGAAAAATTCTATTCTATACATATTAAACACAAATCAATAATATGTATACAAGAAATGCTAACTAAAATTTAAAAAATATTTCAATTAAAAAGTATAGGTGGCATTGTTTCTTTAAACGAGTAATCAAAAGTGAGATTTTGATAGTTGATTTAAGTTAAAAAAATGCATCTCTGGTCCATGCATTCATGAATGAATACGTCAGGCAAACATAATTAAAGTAATTCGAATGTACGGTAGTCACTGTTCTCAGAAATGAAGTAGAAGGGAAAGTTATAGTCCAGGTCGAGGAAAGTTTAAATTCGACTGAAAATCTTTTGACCGTTTAAAATAATATAAAATACAGTTGATAAATCAAGGAATTATCTAAGGAAACATCCCTACCAAAATAAAATGGAAATCTTTAGTGACCTTTTATATGTCGTTGCATGTACATTTTTGCCCAGATGGTTTCTAGTACTTTTCACTTTTAATTATATTTCGTTTTTGATGGATACGTCTGTCCTTTGTAAGCTTGAAGCATGTGAAAAACTTCTCATGTATGTATACTTCTATATATCCATTTTCTCTTCTGTGTGTATAAGCGTATGTATTCGTAAGGTCCCAAGGAGTGAAAAGCTTCTATTACAAATTTCACAATAAAGAGGTTTCTCACCAGTGTGTATACGACTATGTATTCGTACGTCCCAAGCTAGTGAAAACCGTCTTGAGCATACTTTACACATATGCGGCTTGTGTTGTGTGTGTATAAGTCTGTGTCTTCGTAAGTTCCCAATGTACAAAAAGTTTATGTTACAAATTTCACAAGTATATTGTTATTTGTTATTGTTATTTCAATTAACGTCACACTGGAGCAACACAACGGGCTATTGGTGACGGTCCGGGATCAATCCCAAAGGGAAAGATCCGAGGACAACACCACGTAATTTTGAACCACGGTCAGATGACGAGGCAACACCTGAGCTGGCACCCCACTCTCCAAACTTCCACACCACGCCAACGTGAGGACATTTGAGGCCACGACAGATTTAACGTGCACCAGCCCCCTTTGTACACGACGGTGTTTGGCTGGATTCGAACTCGCAACCCTTCGGTTGCTAGTCCGTTACTCTTCCAACCGGGCCACCGCGGCCCTCTCACAAGTATAAGGTTTCACACCGGAATGGATACGTTTGTGTGTTGTTAAAATGCACTTGCGCGAAAATCTTCTTTTGCACACGTCACACTCGAAAGGTTTCACACCGGAAGGGATACGTTTGTGTGTTGTTAAAATGCACTTGCGCGAAAATCTTCTTTTGCACACGTCACACTCGAAAGGTTTCACACCGGAATGGATACGTTTGTGTCTTGCTAAATTGCCCTTCTCCGAAAATCTTCTTTTGCACACGTCACACTCGAAAGGTTTCTCACCGGAATGGATACGTTTGTGTGTTGTTAATTTGCTCTTCTCCGAAAATCTTCTTTTGCACACGTCACACTCGAAAGGTTTCTCCCCACTATGCACTCTCATGTGCCTTTTTAAATCCCATTTAGTTCTAAACAATTTATTGCAAAGCTCACACTTGACTGATCTTATTTTATTGTGGATTCCTTGATGTCGTGTCAGTTGTTGTTCCTTTCTAAAACGTATTCCACACTGATCGCATGCATAACCTTTCGTTGATGAATTTTCCGAGTGTTTCTTTCTCCTTGATATCCTATTCCAAGTACTTGATTTTGATTTTTCCGGTTGTGACGGCTGAGGGTGTTTTTGTACGGTTTCTCTGTTGTGCTCAGGTAAAAAAGGGCTTTGTCCTCTTTCAGAACGTTCCTTTCTGTTCGATTCACTTTTAAACCTTTCACTCTTGACTATTTTCCCATCGGTGTGTGTCTTCGTATGTTGTGTTTTGTGGTGTTTTCTTGGATTAAGCCTTTCACTCTGCACGGATAAACATAGTCTTGTCAATGAAGCACCAACACGTCTTGTCTTTTTCTGCACATTATACGAACGACACGATTTTGAAGAGGGTTTTGCTGAAGGAAGTCGACTTGCAAGTTGTTCTATGGTCTGCTCAGATAATTCTGTCTCTTCACTACTATCTTGATGTTCCATGTAATCAGGAGGATACATGGTCCTAACGAAGCCATGTAGATCAGGCATACGTCTTTGATCTTTTGACTCTGGGCTTGCTCCTTCCGGTTCCATTAAGTGCTTTAAATTCCACTGGTTTCCTCAAAGGGGAAGTGTTCGTAGCGATCAGTCTTCGTTCGTATTAATCTGGTTTTGTGATGAAAGGTGTGCTCCAAAATTGGGTTGATCTGAGGAAAAATTTTAGCTGACAGAGCCAACGTCGATGTAGTAACCTTTTATACTTTCGGCCCTTCAGTCCTTATTTCAGGCATTAATCCAATTTATTTTCACACGAGCTGTTTTGGTCTTTTGTCCGGATGTTGGTGAATTCTGATCAGAAAGGGATGTCGTAGCTTCAACATGCAATTTACGTAACACATCTGGTTCTGAATGTGTGTTCAGATATATATTCATTTAAAATATTTGATAATTTTTTTAATTAAAATTTAAGACGATATAATTAGGTAAATTTCAAATTATAGGTCTAAAAATTTTGAAATTTTGCACTTCAAAAGAAAAGGTAATTTTCAGGACGAGATCTCAGTAACTGTATTCAAATGCATGTAACGAAAGAATTCGATACATTTAAATATGAATTCTATTCATTTACTCCACTTCAATTGATGAAATCGGACAGGAGCATTCCATAACAGATAAACATATATTATATAGGGTTGGTTCGGGTTTTATGGCGCAAGGGTCATATTGGCCATGCTGCGCCAGATACAAATCATACACTATCAAGTTATAGACAGACACACACAATGAATGTATTTTACTAGATATAAATACACTATGAGGAGTATACGCGATAGGAATCGAACCTTTACCTTCTACATGACGAAGGTTGCTAGAGCGTGGGAATAACCGCTGAACCTCGACGGCCTGTATGGATTGCGTAAACTGAAATGTAACTCTTCATATGCCCGAAAGTATTTCTAAAGATCCCAGAACTAATAGTTGTAATTCAAGGTATGTAGGTCTTATTAACGTCCCAATGGAGCAACACAACGGGCTATTGGTGACGGTCAAGGATCAGCACCCGAAAGGAAATATCCAAGGAATATCCAGTGTGAGTTTAATTAAAATACAAACCTACTCTTTAAGTCTGTTTAACAGAATTCAATTCACATGAAAAACAAAAGTTCTGTTTCGTTTACAATTTCTACAATTGGCTTCATTACCTGCTTCATTGGAAGTAATTATATTCAATCAGAGGTTGGTAGATATTTTAGATAATGTCGCACTGAAACAACATAACGGGCTATTGGTACGGGTCCGGGATCGATTCCGAATTGTAAGTTCCAATCCATCAGGGGATGAGTGAAACAAAGAATGGTATAATCGAATGCGTTACCATAACTTTATAGTACATGAAATTATATACCTGCTTTTGAATTCGTCTCATTGTACATGATTGACCGTGGTAGCCATGTTGGAAGAGGAACGGACTAGCAATCGGAGATTTGTGAGTTCGAAACTAGGTTCAACCAAAGACCTTCGTGTTCAAAGATGGCTTATGCACTTTCAATCTGTCGTGGCCTCAAATGTCTTCGTTGGCGTGGTGTGGAAGTTCGGGGAGTGGGGTGCCAGCTCATGCGTTGTTCTCGTCTTCTGACCTTTTATCAAAATAGCGGGGAGTTGTCCTTGGTAGGTAGGTGTTTTAATTAACGTCACATTGGAGCAACACAACTGGCTATAGGTGACGGACCGGGATCAACCTCCGAAGGAAAAAAATCCGAGGACAACACCACGTAATTTTGAATCTCGGTCAGATGATGAAGTCACACCTCTGCTGGAACTCCACACTCCAAATTTCCACACTACACCAACGTGAGGACATTATACACCAGGCCATATTTAACGTGCACCAGCTCCCCTTTGTACACGACGGTCTTTGGTTGTATGCGAACTCGCAACCCTCCGGTTGCTTCTCCGTTAATCTTAGAAATGGGCCAGTGCGGCCCCAGAAAACAGCGGGTACTGTAAAATCCTAAATTTCAAACCCTATCTTGAAGAGTTCATTCGCTACCTTAGTGTATGATACAGATATGCCACGAAGAGTTGATAGTTTGAAATCTGAAGACAGCAAACATATGACAAATGTGTCAAGAGTTCTGTTACACAAAGTTCACTCTAAAGATATCTTCGTTTCAACAGAAAATATGCATCCAAAACTCCAGAAGTAAAATGGGTCAAGTATTACACTGCTTAAATTAAGCATACGTATAACCAAGGAATTATCTTGACCGATTAAAAATTCAACTATTTTATTGGAAAACTAAAAGTGTTCAATAACATCCAAAAATGCCCTTCGTTATGTGACCGTGGTTAACAATTACAGTGTCGACCTCGGATTTTTTCCTTCGAATTTCTAATTCAAAATTACGTGGTATTGTCGTCGGTACTTTCCCTTCGGGACTGATCCCGGACCGTCACCATTACCCTGTCGTGTTGCTCCAGTGTGACGTTAATTAAAATAGCTACCCCACCTTATCTGAATGCACCATTTACTCGTGACGTTTTTGGTAGGTAGGTATTTTGATGAAGGTTGCACTGGAGAAAAACAACGGTCTATTAGAGACTGTCCGGGATCGATCCCAAAGGGAAAGATCCGGGGACAACACCACGTAATTTTGAACCACGGGCAGATGACGAGGCAACACCTGAGCTGGCACCCCACTCTCCAAGCTTCCACACCACGCCAACGTGAGGGCATTTGAGGCAACGACAGATTCAACGCGTACAGCCCCCTTGTACATGACGGTCTTTGGATTCGAACTCCCAACCCTCCCTTTGCTAGTCAGTTACTCTTCCATTCGGGCTACCGTGGCCCTGGTCTTTGCAATTTCATTGATTCGATCACTCAAAGTGAAATATCTATCGGTTGGGCGTGAACTCTAGAGAACAAAATGGAATTTCCATGTCTGATTCTGGTTCTTAACTTCTCCAGCACGTTGGAATGTCTGGAAAGGGACTCCAATAGCATTCGAGTTTAATCGTTACCACCGAGATAACAAGGCCAGACCGCTGTGACGTTTCGATCACGTGACTCGCTTACTAGTAGTCATAACAAACATCGCCGCATGGCCGTCTACTTATGGATTACCTTTAATGTAGCTTAAGAAATTAGGGTTTTTATACTATTTTTTACCGGAAAGCAAGTGCAGCTGCAGTTAAATATTGTTATAGAACATTTGTGGAACATTACAGTGTCAAGGTGTTAAAGGCTTTCGTCAAACAACACGTTTAACGTGTGTCCAGACCGATTTATTTAGGCTTAACCACGAGGCTATCCAAAATGCCCTTTAGATGCTGTGTACCTACTTGCTCTGGAAATTATGGATATGATGATGCACCAAAAGTGGCGGTTTTCTCCTTTCCAGAGGATAAAAATATTAGAAAAAGATGGCTCAGGGCGATTCCACGAGCCGACTTTACACCATCAAAACGCAGCAAAGTCTGCGAACTTCATTTTCAAAACGATGATATCGTCCGGAATGTATCGAAATTCAACAAAAAAACTGCTGAGTGTTCTACCTTTTCCATGAAACGTCTCCGTTTAAAAGTTGGTGCTATACCAAGTATATTTCCGAATTGCCCTAAATATCTCGAAAACTTGTCCCACCGTTCGTAAAAGCAGGGAAGATAAAATTCGTGAAACTGAGGAATCCAATTTATTGAGAGCTATCAACGAAAGCAAATCTGAGTTCATTGCTCATCATGAATCTATTTCTTTTCAAAATTTTAATAGGCTACTAGAAATTTTGGATTCATTACCCCATAAACAAAATTGGTTTAAACTAATTGAGGAGTCAAAAGTTACTTTTTTCAAAATTTGTTTTTGTTTTAGGACCTGCAACAAATTACACTGTTGTAATACATTCAAATCTGAAAATGGAAACATTTATATGGCCAAGAAATTTCTGTAGATAACAATCAAATCAAAACACCCTGTCACGTTAGTAAAATTTGGAAGTTATTGAAAATTGTTTGAATTTTATAAATGAAATATCAAGGAAAAATTCTTCAGCCAACTATGATAATCGCTTCAATTGCTTTTACAGTTCAATTGCTTTGATTTCCCATTTTTACAGATTTAATGATGAAGAAAACATTAATTAGATTTCTTTAGACTATGAGAAAGGGTTTTCTTTTCTTTTTGATTTATGGTCGCATTTGAGAAACTATGATATTGGACTGTATTAAGCTTGATTGACGTGTGTATTTTAGTTAATAAAAGTCATAAGCGAGTTTTTCGCTATTTTTTAACTGAATTTACGATATAATTTTGGCCGGTTTTTTAATAAGTTATTGCTTTTACTATTTACGCACACTCTTTGTTATCGTTAGTAAATAAGGAAGAAAGACGCGAGGGTGTGGAAGTTTCATTCTGAGATTATCGTAGTTTTGACTAGGGAAAAACCATATTTACAAACTGCTATAATAATTTGCAATAACGTATAACAATATTTTCCTGTAGTCTCGACGTATATAGAATATATTATGTATCGTTGTAGACAGATTTCACTGTATTAGGCTTTGAATATTCCAATACGGCGGTGGTCGTTCGTATCGCACGTATGACTACTAGGGAGACGCCATGATGGCAGCGGTCAGGCCTTGTTATCTCGGTGGTAACGGTCTAATCCGAAGAAGTGATAAAACCAGAGTGAAAATCTTGCGTTTGATTTGTAAATATTCAGTGAATGGTTTCGCGCTGTTGATTGGATGTGAGTTATAAATGGACCAAAATTATACCGGGATCGAATTTCCCGTTTCTGTTGAGAACTCGAATCACTTTTTGGGCTTAGTCATGTTCTGAAGTAACAGGTATATTCGCTGCTGTAGAGAGCAAAAAAGATGTAAGAACGTCGTTGATCAGGACAAGAATATCTTGCAATTCTGTTCTCTCATGGCTGCTCAGTTCTCCTTTATGAAAAACAACTTTTTCAACACATTGGAATGCCACCAGAGGCATTGCAACGGGACTAGTCTCAATCGGCAGTCATAGAGCACCTATGTGAAATACCACTAAAGAACATCTGTCCACAAGCATTCAAATAAATCGAACGCTTAATTATTTAATTACGGTTCCACAGTTGGAAGAGCAACGGATAAGCAAACGGAGGATTGCGAGTTCGAAACTCGGTCCAGGCAAAAACCGTCGTGTACGTTGGCTCTGGTGCACGTTAAATCTGCCGTGGCCTCAGATGACCTCATATTGGTATGCCAGCTCAGATTTTCTGATCGTCATCAAAATGTCTAAGTGTCCTTGAATCTTTCCCTTCGGTCTTATTTCAGGACCATCGCAAATAGACAGTTGTGTTGCTCCAATAGTATGTTATATAACTACTTCCCTACCTACTAAAGACCATGAACGCTTCATAAAATAGTAGGGAATTTCATTGCAAACAAGCCAGAAGGAAAGCTAAGTTTTTATTTCTGCCACCTAAATACTTTCGCACGGTACAGTCAAGTTGAAAAAAAGAGAAACACTTTTATTTCGTGTACTATTCAGAGATAATTCAAAGGTATAGATAAAGAAAGCGAACCAACTTTCTTCATTCGAATAACTTTAACAGTTAAGCAAATTGAAAGTGGCATTTGACAAGGAAAAACGTTTTCTACAAATTCATTTGCAAGCATTTGAAAAAATGGGCTGACCCAAACTTCAAAATTTTTAGACGTAAAATTAACTTAAACATTGAACGTTAACAATACATAAATAAGACGTAAAGAATGAAAACTCATATCAAAAATAAATTATTCGAATACAGTAGGGTAATTCTTTAGAACTATTCTTTAATTTTGCACGAACTATTAGCTCTTGAACAATATGGCACCTGAAAAGATTGAACATATGACGGCAAGAGACTATGATAAAACTTTTTGTCCTACCAAAAATGAAACGCCTCTTTTTTGTCATTACCATCGATTTTCGCTCCCGAGCATAGAACTTTTTGTTGTAGGGTCAACTGTTCAAGAATGGTGCCCAATTGGTTCAAAAATTAAAATTAGGTAGGTAGGTGTTTTAATTTAACGTCGCATTGGAGCAAGGCTATTTGCGAGATCAATCCCTAAGAGATTCCAGGGAAACTCCATGTAATTTTCTGCCACAGTAAGATGACGATCAGTACTTTGCACCCCACTCCCCGGATTTCCACACCATGACAACGTGAGCTTCGAACTCGCAACACTATAGTTGCTAATCCTTTAAATTCCAAATGGCCTACAAGATTTTGACTATAAGAAGCTTTTCCTATCGATCTCAGTGAGGATGTTGGAAGTGATTATGTGGTTATGTTTCCTCTGCGTATTCAGAACGTGACGTCACTTGGCTTTGTTCTTCGAATGTGATTTCAGCGCGTCTTAGATTGAAATTAAAATTGAATTCCGAATTCAAATACGATAGATGATTGGTCAACATCAGTAAGATCAGAGCGAAAAGCCTCCAAAAAGGCCATTAATTTCATTTTAAGGTACCCCTGTTACTTATCTGTCTTTATACCAGCAGATGGCGCAAGACGATATAGACTTTTTTGAATTTTTGTGGTTAATCTTCCGTCTAGAATGTTTTGATATCGAACCTTTTTTCTCTGTATTTAAACAGAAGAATGTTCCGGTTGCTTCCGTCTTTAATGTAAATATAGTATTTCAGCTCAATTAATATTTAAGGATATTTATGGGTAGGTAGGTACTTAATTAACGTCGTACTGGTGCAACACAACGGGCCATTGACGACGGGATCAATCTCCTATGGAAGGATCGGATAACGAAGTCAACACCTGAGCTGGCACCCCACTCTCCAAACTTCCACAACTGCCAACGTGAGTACATTTGAGGCCACGACAAATTTCACTTACACCAACCCCCTTGTACCCGAACGTGACCGAGTTTTGATCTGGCAACGCTTCCGTTGTTAATCCGTAACTCTTCAAACCGTGACTCCTAATATTGAAGTGTGTTCCTATTATATCTGAAATAATACACTTAGGTCAAGTTGGAGAGTCTGACAAGTCATTTCTGAAGAGATAATTTGTCAGATATTTGTGACCAACACTGTTTCCAAATCAAGGAATTCCTATAGCTCTATGTAGATTCAGTGCAATGTCCTAAATAAGGAGCTTTTGTCTTTCTCTTTAGTGATAAGTCTATAGTGATTTCTTTATAAGTATAAAGTCATTCATTTTGTGTTTTTAATATTCTTCATCCAAAGGCACTCAATGTAAGCACATTGTTCGGCAAACCCTCTGGTGGTTGCCTCGACGTATACCAAAACCAACCAGGTCTTAACGAAATATCTCGTCAGAAAAAACTGAATAAATTGAGATCATGAAAGCATAAAAAATTGGCATTATCTTGATGACGGGTATATCTCGTCTTTTCAAAATTGATCAGATCTTGTTGGACGAAATGGCTCTTCAAAACCACTGGAATGGTTAAGAACAGAAAATCGATGAGGTATCCGCCACTTCTTTTTCTCGAATGCCGAATTGACTTGCGATTCATTAAGTGTGATATATCGGCTAGACCATGATAGAAAATATTGTAATTTGACACATGGAAATCGACACAGAAATTACAAGAGGCAGGTGTAATTGACATAATTGTGACACACGAGTTCACAAAAATGACAGCATCGGGTTAGTTTCTTTCTTTGATAGCCACAGATTTACAAGAGTCAGTAGTTCAGCGAGAACAGGGAGGCACCACTGGTACCCCATACCAACGTCAACACTGGTGGCAATCTGCATTTCAGCTGTTTCTATCCAGTCCAAATATTTGACTGACGGTGCCGTCGTGGCTACGAGCGTATAGTACCCACTGCATAAGAAAGCTGCGAGTTGCAGGCGGCGTAGGTTAGATTTCTCCCTGGCTGTACTTCTCTCTCTGTGTCGTGTCAGTAAATCTTTGTGCGTATATCCATTACTTGATATTGCACAATTTATATCTAGCGTGGCCTGCCAAATATTTCCCCTTTGCCGTAAAACTCAACCAGCGAAACCAAAGGTTGATACATTGTGTGCCTGTTTTAGAGCTTACCCAAATCGGTGTAATTAGCCCTTGAATAGAAAAAATGTAGGTGGAGTGATAAATAAAAAATGGTGACTTGTTTCGATGACGCAAACCGTAGTTGACTTGAATACTGACCTAGTTTTGACGTGATGAATGAAGCAGTTAAAGAAGTTTAAGCGAGTGTTTATCGTGTGAACATTCAACAATTAATTAACATTTTGAGCAATAAAAGTGCAGTTTAACATAATATTGAGAGATCGTTTTAGTGGTTAAGGGCCTGTTAATAGAGCGTAGTGAGGTAGATTTCAAATGAAACCTCTTACGCAGTCCACCCACTCCAAAGTGACACTAATCTTGCCCAGCACCCTCGAATTTCGACATATATTGTGTATACCCTTGCTCATTGCGCTTTGGTCTGAAGGTTATGTCAGGTACGGACATCCTTTGTCTATTCTACTATTATTATCTTCTGGATTTTTCTTTTAGTTCTCAAATCATAAGACAAATGTTGTAACGCATTTTTTAACGCTCGACTTTTCGGGCAAATAAAAGAATTCTGATACGCATGCTTCTGAAACGAATACCTGAAATGTCTGCTTCGCGAGTGGTGCAAACACGCAAGCACAACTGTCTACTTTTAAGCACCAGTAAAAAGGAAGACAAAGAAATTCATATAACTTATGCCTGTAATTGTTTCAGCTGCTAAATTGGAAAGTTTATTTTAGTAAAGTTGGTCAAATTCCTCGCGGACTTAATTTCGAAACTACAGCCATTGTAAAAATAACGGCTAAAGTAAGTGCTTTTAAAATTATCGTTTAACTAGTTTTCAAGCCTGTTAACATTTGCTCGAATTCGGTATAGCCGGAGAGCAGCGTTAACCCAGTTGGATGGGCAACGGATTTGTCAGTGAGTTGCAACTAGTATCTCGAACTGAGCTGCAGCGTCCAAAGATATGAATATACGTCGTAATGTAGTACCATAGCGGGCTATTGGCGACGGTCCGAGATCCATGCCGAAGTGAAAGATCCCAGGACAGCGCCGCGTCATTTGGAACCCCGCTCAGATGACGAGACCAACATCTGAGTTGGTACCCCACTCTCCAACCTTCCACTCCATTTCAACAGGACATTTGAGGCCACGACAGATTTAACATGCACCAGCCCCCGTGTTCTTTGGTTGAACCGACCGTCGTTGGCTGGACATAGTTTCGAACTTTCATCCCTCCGATTGCTATTCCGTTACTATTCCAACCTGGCTAACGCGGCCCTTTTCGTATTTGGCCTTCACAACACGTAGGAAACTCGTTACGAACTGACGCAAAGCCGAATTTGCGCTTCGTTGTCGAATTTTGTGATCGAGAATGAAAAAAATGACTTTTCAGTTTGAGCTGCTCTGCACAAATCGACCAAGTAAGTCATTCATTACATCCACAAGCCCCCTTTTAAAGGAAGTAAGGTATATAAAAGAAGTAAATTTATTTTCTGTTTAGGGATTTTATGGCGCAAAGTTAATATTTTGCCAAACTGCTCCAAACCTTCTTTACCTTCGGGATTGATCCCAGACCGTCACAAATAGACCATTGTGTTGCTCCAGTGCGACGGAAATTAAAATACCTACAAACCATCCAAAGCAAAATGGGCCACGGTGAGTCACAGATTAGCAACCGGAGGGTTCTGAGTTCGAATCCAGCCAAACACCGTCGTGTACAAAGGGGTCTGGTGCACGTTGAATCTGTCGTGGCCTCCTCAAATGTCCTCACGAAAGCAGTGTGGAGAGTGGGGTGCCAGCTCAGGTGTTGCCTCGTCATCTGACCCTTGTTCAAAATTACGTGGTGTTGTCTCCGTCATTTCCCTTCGGGATTGATCCCGGACCGTCGCCAATAGTCGTTGTGTTGCTCTAGTGCGACGGTAATTAATTACCAATTACCTACCTCTATTCTGTGGCTCCGCACAATCAGTAAATCCTCAAACACACAGGCGTTGTCTTTCTCGGCATTGCTAAGGAATTTGCAAGGTGTGAATTGAAGGAATAATTTACAAAATGATTAAATACAACTTCCCAACTACATTATCCAAATTATTCCATTCTATCTATCGAACAGAAGTCGGGTCGTTTAAAGTCAAAAATCAAATCTCCAACCCCCAAAAAATACTCGCTGGTGTTCCACAATGATCGAAAATTGGTCCCTTATTTAACATATATATTTATGAACGATATCCCTCAAACTGAAAACACTAAAATTAGCATGTTCTTAGACGCCACTGCAATTTAAACACAACATAGAAACTACAAAATTCTATAGCAGACCTTAAAGTAGTACATATATCCTATCTAGAATCCTGGCTAGTCAGATGGAAAATAAAACTTAATGTAGAAAAGTCAGCAGCTATCATGATCCACTGTAAAGATCCCACCCCAAACTACCCTCACTCAAACTCTATAGACCAACCGTCCCTTGCAGACGAAATACTTAGGTTGGTTGGATGGTTTTGGGGTTTCATGGCGATATTTGTCCCTGCAGCGCCAGATTCAAGACAGGCAATATCAAGTAATAAACACACTCAAAGAAAGTCTTACTGACACAGAAGAGAGAAATACACCCAGAGAGGAATGACCCAAAATACTTAGGACTCATCCTAGACTCTCAACTTAATGGAAAGCCACACATACAATATTTACAGGACACATTTCGAAAAATTTCCTTAGTCGTATATCCACTTACATCTCGGAGCTAAACATTATCAATCCACAACAAAAACTATTGTATTTATATTTAGTAAGACCAGTCATAACATATGCTCGAATTATTATATTTTTGGGGTATAGTGTTGAAGATTAGTTGCTATCAAATGAAACAAATATAAAAATATCAAACTGCAAAATCTCTTCATTGGGCATATCACTAAATCCAGTTGGTTTTACCGCAATGGAGATATTCTAAAAATATCTTCCATCAAAAACTTTATCCCGAAAACTCTCGAGTCCAATTGAAATCAATAGCACTGCAGCTGTTCAAGAGGTAGGTAGTTAACGTCATATCGGAGAAACACAACGGGCTATTGCAGCTGTTCAAGAAATTGAAATATAGAATCCCATCTTTCCTCAAAATAAGAGCAGATAACGATGAACCCTTCTTCTGAAAACCCCACTATTTACATTTTTCAAATTTCTTAATCTTTAATTTCTTAAATGCGTTGCTGTAATCAACACACTCAGGATTAGACTCAATTGATCAGTTGGTTTCACCAATTTAGTTACTTAACTATCAAGGCAAAACCAAAATGTCAAGATTCAAATTCAATACGGGAGATTAAGGACCCTTCGGGGCAATGTGCTCCATAACCTATCGACACATCATTGTGGCTCCGACGTAAATGAAAAATCTATTCTTAAATCATTACGTTCCCTGAAACCTAAAAGGGGCCGCGGTGGCCCGGTTGGAAGAGTAACGGACTAGCAACCGAAGGGTTGCGAGTTCGAATCCAGCCAAACACCGTCGTGTACAAAGGGGGCTGGTGCACGTTAAATCTGTCGTGGCCTCAAATGTCCTCACGTTGGCGTGGTGTGGAAGTTTGGAGAGTGGGGTGCCAGCTCAGGTGTTGCCTCGTCATCTGACCGTGGTTCAAAATTACGTGGTGTTGTCCTCGGATCTTTCCCTTTGGGATTGATCCCGGACCGTCACCAATAGCCCGTTGTGTTGCTCCAGTGTGACGTTAATTGAAATAACAAAAACAATAACAAAAAAAGAAACCTAAAAGAGCCTGCTGTGTTGCGTTAAATAAATACCTACTTAAGCGATCCTATTCCATTTTTCAATTTAATTCTATTATATCCGCCTTCTAAACCCCACGAAGGATATTTGGTAATATTTAATTTAATTGGATCTGGGAAGCCGAAATAGATTTAAAAATCCCTTCTGCTTGATCGAAGGGGCCGCGGTGGCCCGGTTGGAAGAGTAACGGATTAGCATTCGGAGGGTTCCGAGTTCAAATCCAACCAAAGACCGTCGCGTTAAAAGGGGCACGTTAAATCTGTCGGGATCAAATGTCTTCACGTTAGCATGATGTGAAAGTATGGAGTGGGGTGCCAGCTCAGGTTTTGACTCGTCATCTGACCGTGTTTCAAAAGTACTTGATGTCCTCGGATCTTTCCCTTAAGGACAGATCACGGACCGTCACCAATAGCCAGTTGTGTTGTTCCAGTGTGACGTTAATTGAAATAACTACCTACATTTGTCTGCATCTAGTTTCGAACTCGCAACCTTCGAATTTCTAATCCGATACTCTTCCAATCAGGCTACCACGGCTTCGGAATTTAAAGTAAAATCGTGTTCTTGAAAAATATATTCTTAATTTATTCTGTTCGACAAAACCTGAAATGTTCACAAGAAACATTGCTTCCAAATCTTTTCCCATTCCTAACTTAGTTAAATTTCCATTATTTTCCCCTTGCAAACCATGAAGGATAGCTTGACGCTATTGAGTTTAATCGCAACACAATCTAGAAGTAGAAAGTATATATAAAAGCATTTCAACCGCACTTGATCAATTATGTTTTATAAATACAAATCGTTGCAATCCATTCAGACCAGGATTTAATTATTCAAGAACAACAATTTTTTCAAGAGTTCAAATAGTCCAAGTATCGAGAATCTAAAAACCAGGTTACCGTCAATCCTAAAGTACTAAAACTACATTCGTGAAAACAAAATTGCAATTTTGGTATATAGGTGCTGAAATATATTTTTTATTCGAATCGCAAAATTTAAGAATTAACTTAATTTGTAAAATGTTATATTATCTGTAGTATATTAAAGTACACTTTTAATGCAATCCGGTATTTAGGTACTTGTGACATTGAATCTACTTCTATTGTTCTCACGTAAAAAAGTCTACTTACAAATTATAAGCAAGTTTTTACACACATGATAAAACAAACATTGAAATAAACATTTATTTAAATTTAATTATCTGAACGATAAAAGTGATTTTATAAATTTCAATAATTGACTTTAAAATGTTTAAATAGGCAAACATATTATAATATATTTAACAAAATACATAAGACTAATTATATTTAAGATTACACACTTAAAAAGCGATTTGACAATTAATGGAATACGGTCAAACTGCCAAATCAACTTACTCAGTTGAGTACGCTTCAAACTTTAGACTTAAAAATGTTTACAATCATTTTCCAAGATATTGCCATGGATGCGTTCAAAACTTCTATTAATTTCTAACTATTTCTTCTGTGTTAAACTGCCAATACAAACTAGTCGATCAAATTGTTACTTATTGGAAGGAGAAATGTCTTCATTTGTGTCTTTTCTAATTAGAAATTTGTGAAAACTTTCGATTGCAGACATTACATTGGTAAGGCATTTCACCGCTGTGGGAACGTTTATTCCTCTTCGAGTTTGCCTCATGCAAGTGTTTTCGTACAGATGTGACATGCAAAAGGTTTTACATCAAAGTGGATTATTAATAAATGCTGCTCCAATAAAGAGGACAGTGAAAATATTTTGCCTCAAAAATCAAAAAATTATTTAAATGGAGAATGTAGTAAGTAATGCCGTTTTAGGGACACTTTGTGCCGAAATGATTTTCCACATTCTGTACATTTTAAGGGTCTTTCTTCCGTAGATTATGGGTCTTTAAATTTCCTTTTAATTGAAATGATTTGCCGCAGATTGTACAAGTGAAAGGTTTTTCGCCCGTGTGAACATAACTATGCCTCATCAATTTTGGTTCAGTTGCAAATGAATTGCCACATTCTGTACATTTGAAGGGTTTTTCGTCCGTGTGAGCAAAACTATGCTTCTTCAAGTTTGATTTGGTCTGAAATGATTTGCCACATTCTGTACATTCGGAGGGTCTTTCGCCCGTGTGTACAAGAATATGGGTCTTTAATTTTGATTGATTCTGGAATGACTTGTTACATATTACACATACCTCAACTCTGGAGATACATTCCTGTTGCAACCTGTTTGTTGAAACCGTAGCTTCTCGACTTCCGTCCCAAAGATTGTACGAAGTTGAGGGTCCATCCCAATTCCGATCCAAGCTGTCGTTCCAAATGCTTTGTCCCGAGGAGTTTGTCGTTTGATCGAGTTGAACCTCCAGGTGTGGGGAAATCGGCAGTGACTCGCTTTGTCTGTGGCCATCGAACTCATCTCCGAAGATGGTCCTTTCAATATGGGGGTGGGGCGCTCTTCCACTTGTTACAGGTGGTTCCAGCTCGTCATCCAAAAACATCGATGATAGATATAGGTCGAAATCGAAAGGGTAAGAGCTGTGGTTTCTCTCAGATGGATTGGATCCCATGGTTGTTTGGTTACGGTTGCACAGTTCGAAGAGCAACGATTAAGCAAACGGAGGATTGCGAGTTCGAAACTCGGTCAAAGCCAATGACAGTCGTGCACACGGGGCTGATGCATGTTAAATCTGTCGTGGCTTCGAATCTCCTCAACTTGTCAGGGTATAGTAATTTGGACTGTAGGGGGCCAGCTCAAGTGTTGACCTCGTCATCTGATTGTGATTCTAAATGACATGGTGTTGTCCTCGGTTCTTTCCCTTGTCGATTGTCCCCGGACCGTCTCTAATAGTCTGTTATGTTGCTCCAGTATGGCGCTAATTAATTACCCTTACCATTTAGCAACATCGACTTTTAACGGATTCGAACCTGAGAACTTCATCTGTAGTGCAATAATTTTACTTTCCTGTTCGACTTGATCAGGATTGGTGCTGGAGCATCGTCAATGTGGCTCAGTTGGTATTTCCGCTGCGCTGGCGCTCTGCGAGTTTTAAGCTGTAAGGGTTGCAATTCCTGTTTAAAGAAAGGTGAATATAACGGTTTAATTGGTTAGTTAACATCGCACTGGATTAACACATTGGGCTAATGGTGACTGTGAGAGTTCAATTCCTGAGGAAAAGATCCAAGGACAATGTACCGTTATTTTGAATCAGTCAGATAAAGTGGTCAGAACCTGATCTGGCACCCCACTCTCCAAACTTCCACACCACGCCAACGTGCGTACATTTGAGGCTTTAGTGAGAAATTTAACTTATACCAGCCCTCCTTGTACACGACGGTGTTTGGTTGGATCCAGTTTCGAACTGGCAACGCTTCCCTTGTTAATCCATTACTCTTCAAATCGTCACTCCAACTATTGAAGTGTTATGTCTGAATTAATACACTTAGGTCAAGTTGGAGAGTCTGACAAGCCATTTCTGAAAAGATAATTTGTCAGATATTTGTGACCAACACGGTTTCCAAATCAAGGAATTCCTATAGCTCTAGGTAGATCCAGTGCAATGACCTATATAAGGAGCTTTTGTCTTTCTCTTTAGTGATAAGTCTATAGTGATTTCTTTGTAAGTATAAAGACATTCATTTTGTGTTTTTAGTATTCTTCATCGTAAGGCACTCAATGTAAGGACATTGTTCGGCAATTAACCCTCCTGGTGGTTGCCTCGACGTATACCAAAACTAACCAGGTCTTAACGAAATATCTCGTCAGAAAAAACTGAATAAATTGAGATCATGAAAGCATAAAAAAATTGGCATTATCTTGATGACGGATTGAGGAGTAGAATCCAGTGAAAAAAATCTGAACATACTATAACACTTTTGGCAAATTGCTGTGACACGACTTGTTAAAATATCCATTCAAGCCCTTGTAAGAAAGAATCATCGAGTCTTTGGCTATCAAACCCTGTCCCAGCTGAATCTTGTCTACTGAACGTCCTTCCTTTGTGTAAATCTGATTGAAACCACTTGTCTTGTTATGATCACATTATTGTACGCTGTCCTTCGTCATTTGGCTTAGAAGCACACTGCTTGAAAGGAGAATATTCAAAATATCCCTGGCCAATGTTCCTGACTTCCAAATTGGACTGTTTGGATTTGGTAAGAATCATTTAAGTTTGGAACACTAATCGGATCTTCAACAGAAGCTCTTGGATAGAAATAGGACGTTCGAGGTGTAGGTGGGATTACCCTAAACATTTCAGAAGCACTCTTTTCGGAGGGAAAATACCTGAAATTGGTAATGAAAGGTAATTTTGCGAAAGCAGTTTGTCCTTGAAGTTGAGTCGTTGCACAGTGGAAAGAGCTCTGGATCATACCCGACTGCTGACAGTACCAAAGTGTTCCATCCTCCGCTATGTCCTGTGAATGCTGGTGTTGAGTAATTGGGAACTCCGGAGGGTGTTTGTGGAACTGTATAGAACTGATTTCATGTTAAGAAAGTTTGATTTGGAAAAGCATGTTGGACTGGCATGGAGACATTTTCAGAGGCTGCGTGAGTACACTTGCTGTTCCAGTCGCTGAATGTTGGAAAGTCCTTCAAAAAACCCAGCTGAATTCTCTTCAATTTTTAAAATGGTTTCCGCTCATTTTTACAGACGCAAGTAAAACTTGTCTAAAATCAGGAACAATCACAGATGAAATTTACAAAACTATATAGAGTCTACATTTGTAGCAGCGTCAAACTGAAGAATCGGTACCTCCTGCTTTATTTATACTGTGTATTTGGTAGAGTTTATAATATATCACTCGCTGCACTTCAGTTCTTTTTTAGATGGTGCTGCAGCGACTGTTGGTAGAGTCCAACGCGCAATAGCAATCTGTTGGCAGTACTCATGTTTGTAGATTCGCGTAATAGCAAACGAAGGGTTTCGTAATGGAAGGGGATCCAACCAAAGACCGTTGTGTAGGCGGAGGCTGGTGCACGTTATATCTAGCGTGGTCTCGTCATCTGACCGCGATTCAAAATTACGTGATGTCCTCGGATCTTTCCCTTTGGGATTGATCCCGGACCGTCACCAATAGTCCGTTGTGTTGCTCCAATGTGACGTTAATTAAAAGTACCAATACCAATACCCAACTGTCCATGATGCTTGTTAATAGAACTGAAACCAGTAGTTGCCTTTTGGTAGGTAGGTATTTAATTAATGTAACACTGGAGCAACACAATGAGCTATCTGCGACGGTCGGGTATCAAACCGGAAGAGTGAGCTTTCGGACTCTGTCTGGTTGAGAAGTCAATTGGAAGTTTATTAAGAAATTGTGCATTTTGTTTTCCGAGCTCCCATTGTTAAACCCATGTATATACCCATGTATAAACCATGTGTAAAAGCAAATTTAATTTTCAGAGTTTGGGTTTCGTCACAATAGAGGCATTTCAATTAACGTCACACTGAGCAACACAACGGACTATTGGAGACGGTCCGGGATCAATCCGAAGGGAAAGATCCAAGGACAACCCCACGTAATTCTGAACCACTGTCAGATGACGAGGTCAACACATCAGCTGACACCCCACTGTCCAAATTTCCAACATTCCCGAAGGGAAAGATCTGAGGATAACACCTCGTCATTTGGAATCACGGTCAAATAACGAGATCAAAGCTGGAACCCCACGTTACAAACTTCCACATCACGTCAGACGAGTTTACATTTGAGGCCACAATATATATAACGTGTACCAGCCCCCTCGCACACGACGGTTGTTGGGGTTGGATCCAGTTTAGAATTCGCACCCTTCCGGTTTCTATTACGCGATTCTTCCAACTGGGCTGCCCCATTTGTTTTGAAAACTTATTCGGCTTGTTATATACAAAAGTACCAATAGACGCAATGAAAATCAGCAACTGAAGAAACAGGCTTTGAGACGTTCAATTTTCAGGTTCATATATCGAGAAAGTTTTTTAGTTGAGGTTATTATTTCAAGGTTTTTGAAAATAAATGGTCCGTCACCAATAGCCCGTGTTGCTCCAGTGCGACGTTAATACAACTACCCTACCTCCCCCTTCAATTTCGTTAACGGTATACCTAGAAAAACGAAAAAATTTTAGACGGAAAAGTTTGGTGAGGGCTTCCCTTTTCGTCATTCTGGAGCTCTCAGCTGGCTTGGTTGTTCTACTACATTGTGAACAAAAGATGATTGTTTAGTAGATTACTTTGTAGACAATGGATTTGAGCAAGTTTGGGGAGGCCACTAAATGCTGCCCTACCAAGAGGAGATGGTAACCTCTTTATGTGCCCACGATCATGTGATCAAAACTACTAGTAACTTAGACTGCTTTCGTCTGCTGGAAACGACCATTCATTATTAGATTGTCCACGGGACGCACATCCATTGATTCATCATCTGATTGGTCCGCGATATATCGTAGTAGACTTCCGAGATTTCACTACTTTCGCCGCCACTCAAAAGACATGCGGATCCACAAGCTATCTTAAGATGTTATATCGCCACACGAGGCGATAAGATGACAAATCAAGTCAATTTTTCAGAGCATTCACGTGTCTACTGTTGGTCACTTTTTGAAGCTCCTGTCAATAGCAATACTCAGTCTACTTATATTTCACGTCTATGGTCCTTTCCACGTCACAAATTTCCTCTTTCTTCGGCTTTCCAGGCCGCGGTAGCCCAGTTGGAAGTGTAACGGATTGGCAACCGGAGGGCTGAGTCCGAAACTCGAACCAACCAAAGTCCGTCGTGTAAACGGGGGCACGTTAAATCTGTCGTGGCCTCACGTTGGAAGTTTCGAGTGGGGGTGCAAGCTCATGTGTTAACCTAACCATCTGTCCTCGATTCAAAATTACGAGGCTTTCGTCAATAGCTCGTGTGTTGCTACAGTGCCACGTTAATTCAACTACAGTAGTCTCGCTTATCCGACATAAACGGGCCGACAGAACGTCGGATAAGCGTAGTCGGAAAACAGGGAGGAATTAAGGAAAAGCCTAATAAACAACAAACTACGTTATAATTTTACAAATTAAGCACCTAAACTTCACATTTTACAACAAATCAATAGAAAAACAATTCAATACACGGTAACGTTATATAGTAATTGATTTAAAAATTAGCACCAAAACATCGTACTGTATCGAAACGTATTGAAGCTGTTTTGAAGTTAACGTTAAAAATTGACTACAGATAAATATAGAATTGCATAAAATGAACTTACAGTAACAGCATTGTTGGAAGTTAAATCCATAAAAAGTTCAGTCCTGTGATGACTTAAAAAAAATTGTGATCCTAGTCTGCTTTCCGACGATTGCCGTTTCTTCGTTGCCAAGTGTCGCCATCTTTGCAGCATCATTATGTTGATCCCCATAGCTTCTTGTTGCTCGACGTATTTCATGGCGGTTTCTAGAGCCTTAACTCCATCGTTATGCGAGAATCTGAGGCTCAACAGTTGATGCTTGATCAGCAATTTAGTTGCCATCGCTATTGACAAGAGTTGTTAAAATGTCGCAGCTGGCAAACAAGCGGCACACTTTTCTCGTCGCCGATAGATGCGGGGTTTTTTGGAGACGTCGGATAAGACGGAATGTCGGATGAGCGAAGGTCGGTTAAACGAGACTACAATAAATGCCTACTTCTTCGGCTTTGCTTCACGAACGCCGTAATTTTACACGGGCGCAGGATACTTCTTGGTCCTTTTTCCTCAAGTAAATATTCTATTTCAGGTTGCCTGATGATACAAGAACAGGTGGTATGCTGTTGGCGTGGCAGTCTTCGTGCGGATTATTCAGTACATACCAGTGTCCGAATACCTGGATTGTATCAAATAAACGAAAAGTTAATAGATTTGCTTTAAGGTGTGAAACCTCATCACGATGCAAAACAAAACTGCTTTCGCTATTTGCATTGCTATGATCAGAATTTCAGTAGCTTCATAACAGATTTGGTTGTATTTAGTAGGTAGTTAATTAACGTCGCACTCGAGAAATACACCGGGCTATTGGCGACGTACAGGGAAAGATCCGAGGACAAGGCCTAGTCATTTTGAATCAGTCAAATAAAGAGATCAACACCTGAGATGGGAACCCACTCTCCAAACTACCACACCACGCCAACGCGAGTCTTTGTATTGTGTATTTTTTCTTTCACTTATTTTAGGAATCAATATTACCTCATGATTTTGTGTAATAAAAATGAGGTGTTTAGTAAAATTTGAAAAGAAACTACTTTTGCAAAATTGAAATTTCTCTGTGAATTTATCTGCATATATTTTACAATCTAAAAGTAAATTTTAAAAACTAATTTTGGAAGACGTTTTGTCATCAGAATTTAAAACTCATTGGAAGAAAAACCATTGAAGGTTAAAAAATTTATATGCATTGAAATCGCTACTTTATCAATTCAGGAAAACTTAAGGAATTTCATTTTTCACTTTTGAGATGAGGGAATCAGCATTGGAAGATATCAGCATCACGCCTCAACTAGGATTCTGCATTTTCGGCTGTTTTCAACCAAGTGTATTTCTGGACTGTTATTCAATGCTTTATATTACACTAGCAAAATTACCCGGCGTTACTCTGGCTGAATTGGTTAAATTTTGATCGAAAAGTGATTAGACTAATCATTTAAGTGCACGGAAAATAACGTTTTGATAGCTGCAATTTATTTCGGAAGCAAATACAAATAGATAATATATCCATCCATGTAATCCATTTCATATTCATCGCACTCCTGCTGTAAGGACACACTACAAATGTTTTTTCTAAGGTGACTACTTCAGAAGTTGATTTAGAAATATCTTTGAACTGCGACGTATGACTAGCCGTTTTAATTTAAGGTAACGCATCTTATTTGAAAATGATTTTATTTTAACTTTACCGGTCATTTTAAAATAAGTTACACACCTTACTTTAAAATGTTTTGTATATTTTATTTATTTTTATGAAACAGAATTCTGCAAACCTCTAAAATTGTACAAAAATATTATATGTATTCAACTAGACTTGAGGAAAGTTTGAGAAAATACACATATACCACTAAGAAATTACCAATGTCTGATATTTTGTATAAAATAAATAATTCATTAAAATTTAACTCCTAACTAATATATCTCTAATATAGAAAATACTGGAACAGATATAAACAGAAACGAAATTCAGGTCACTGAAAGCTGCAGAATTCTAAAAAACGAAAGATAAGAGAAAGAGTGTCGAATTTTGACTTCCTGAATATATTCTGAAATAAAGTAATTCGAAAAGACATTTAAACGACAATAATGATTTATTTACAAAAAGAACTCGTACATTTAAGTCCTTAGAAATGCTTATCACATGAATATCACCAATACATTTCACTGTAATAATATAGTTCTAAATCAAATTTATAGAAGAAAACAGTAATTCCGGCCAGATACCGAGTAACAAAATTACGCTTTTATGATCAGAGTTTTTCGTTTGGGCTTTTCGTGTTCCATTACAAAATGTAGTTGTGTAAAATTAAGTATTTTGAATACCCACACACACATTTTTCCTCAAACATTCATAAAATATTTATATTATGGAAAAAAAATCAGTTCAATCATAATTAGAATTTTAAATTGTTTAAATATAATGCTTTGTAAAAAATTGTTTTTCAAGCAATACTGGTAAAACATACTGAGCTGCGTACCGCAATATGCTCAATGTTATTCCTATGGCAATTTCGAATTGTTTTTAGACCCCTCTGCACATCTAGGTAAAGGAGAATTGGGGTTAATATGCATCCTAGGATACTCGCAGGGTTCAAAAGAATATGTGTACCAAATTTGGTGTGGATTGGTCAAATGGTGTAGATTTGTATAGAGAACAGACAGGAAGACCGACAGATGTCAACTCTGATTCATATATAGATATGTCAAAGGCAGACCTTTCATTCATAACCTTTATTAATACCTACAATTTCAATATAAATTTCTCCTTTAAGTCACAAAATCCCTTGGAGTCAAAATACGAAAGCCAACCCTGTACGAATATAGCATTTATTTTCTACAATTAATTTACACCTTTAATGACTTGTAAAAATGCGTTTTGGACTATAATTATTTCCAGATTTGTTGATAGACAGCTTCTAAATAAAGGTCTTGATAAAGAATTGAACAGAACTCCTAATGTCATAAAAAAGTACCCAGAAAATGTTTATTTTCCTTGTGTCTCACAATTGCCTCAAGTGTTTTGGCAAGTCCTAATTTTCGAGATATTCAAATTTTCACTTCACATATACAACCAAAGAAATGTCAATAACAAATGCCTTAAAAAGATGTCTTAAGACAAAATGCAATACATTTTATATTTTACAAAATCTCAGTGCTGCCATTATCTATAGTATATATATTGGTGTATATATCAAAGCATTTTTAGTAACACTAAAACAGGATTTTCACACTACCATTGCATGCAAAATGCATGAAAGAGCTGCATATATTACACCACCAACAATATAAGGCTGATCAGCTTTTGTAAATGATATGATCAGTAAAATAAGTTATAACACAAAAGATATCAGATCATGTATATCACATAGATTAAATGCAAGGAACAGTAGTATATATTAAAAGCACCAATATAAATAGGCTGGTCAGCTTTTGTAAATTACATGATCAGTAAAGTAATCGCACAAAAGATATAGGATATCACATTGTAGATTTAATGTGTGTGCACATAATAAAATGATGATAAATATGCAATAAAAGAACAATCCTATACACAATAAAACTTCCTCCAGTTTTTTAACACAAAAAGGAATTGCAAGAAATTCCTCACATTGAAGGCTAGTCTCACGGATAAGTAGTAATTCTTTACTCAAATATTTTAAAATTTCATACATTATGACCAGATTTCACATCCTATAAAAGTTCAAACCTAAATTTTGCAATAAACAGAGTAAAAAGGCTTTAAAGAAACCAAAACTTTCAGCAGTACTAGCAACAATTCCATCAATTTATTTCATTTTAAACCTTTTGGCAAATCAGATGTCTGATTTTAATGTTTTTCTACTAAAAGCATATCTGTAAGAAATCTACAAATGTGGGTTTAAAATGTGTTCAATGATCTTTTTATAGCCTTTCACTGTCTTTTAATTTAGATAATTAAAATTTCTTAAAATTTTACATAAAAATGTCATTACAGGGTTATGATTTAAGACTTGACGGTTTCATTTATTCTGTACACAATAAAAGATTGATCAGATTAACTATCCGACTTGTCTTTGCACACAAAATTCCCATAAAATGACAAGCTTTAAGGTCAATATAATGCTAAAAATATCTTATTGACTAGTTTGATGTCGTTGAACAAAATACTAGTCATTTAACACATTTTTCACTTCATTGACATTTTTTAGAAATGTGAAAAAAACTTTGCAGTGCTCAACAGCAATTTTAAATAACGTCCAAATCAATTAGGAAATAAATTCCAATGTTTGAAAACAAGATTTGTTAAACACTTGTATCAATTATAAAACATCATTGTTTAAACATTTTGTACAATAGAAATCATGTATAAAAAAGAAAACATCATGCAAGACATTTTTTAATTTACAATTTGGACCCATCTGAACATAATGCTTTTAGCTCAAAAGTTAACTACATAACTGACATACTACACTGAGCTAACTGATCACAGAATTGTAGTTACTAATTATACATAGAATGAAACATCCCATAGATTCTTCCTTTTTAGACAGATTTAAATTGTATAAAAATAGCATCTAAGGAAAGGAAATGTTTATGAAAAAACTTATACTTAAAAAACCAGGCCAAACAAAACGTTTCTCTGGTAATATTTTGAACACCATGCAGTTAGGTATGTAGAGGAAAAGTTTTTCTGCTCACCAGGCCTTAAAAATCCTTTTTTTAATTAAATAATGGAATTCATAATCTGCTGAAAATTTCTATTTTCAGTTAGCCAAAATAGTGTGAAAACTATAAAAATTCTTAGCATAGTTTTCTTTTTCCAAGACATTGGCACATATACAATTTGCAGGACATCATAAGAATTTTTTTCCTGTACAAAAAGTTTTCATTCATTAACTAGTCCTCTACAGATGAAAAAGCAAAATTATGTAGCAGGGCATTCGTTCCATTAGCCAGAAGTAGCTATCAGTGATCAAAGTATTTTAATGCCCCCATGATATGTGTTTATTCTGATAGCCTTAACACTAAGAATCATTCCAACTGTTAGCATGTTAAACTTGCACCACAGGTTTTATTATCTACATATATATGTATATATATTTGCAAGTAGCAAAACTGATTTCATTTTGGAAGAGTCCACCGTCATAAGTGCTAACCAAAAAGTAGCTTGACAGTGACTCGTTATGGAGTCAGGACAGTAAAAATGCTAACGCTGTAAGTCAGGGGTTACCCGTACCACCTTCAAATGAGCACATAGTGGCCCTTTTTTAATTTTTAGAAAGACTCACTGATTAAGATGTCTGTGATATATTTCTATATGTGGCAATAGCAATATTATCTTGCATGTTGGCAACAACATTTGTTTGTTTACATCTACTCCTCTCGATATTGTGACAAGCATGGTCATACTCACTTAGTCTTAATCTTAGTTAATAAAAGCTTACTCTAAGCCAATTATGATTTCCAATTTTATTACAAATTTTATTAACTAAAAGATTCTTCAACTCTGATTGCTTGCACCATGGAGCAACTGCTAAAACCAGAACGGTTTGACGTGGATCCGACGAGAGTGGATGCTGAGGCGAAATGGCGGCATTGGAACCGAACGTTTTCCAACTTCATTCTTACGGTAAGGGACTTGAGGGAAGAAAATAAACTGCCCCTGTTATGCAATTACGTTTCTGCAAGTGTGTACATGTATATAAATGACTGCGCCAGCTACACTGACGCTATATCGGTTTTGGATGCTCTGTATGTGACGAAAAGAAACGAAATCTTCGCTCGACATTGTTTAGCGTCGAGATCCCAACAAGTTGGAGAAAACATAAATGAATACTTACAAGTTCTAAAACAGCTCAGTAAAGATTGTAATTTTCAGGCTGTAAGTGCTGAGCAAAATAAAAACGAATATGTAAGGGACGCCTTCATTCGTGGATTACGCAATTCTCGCATTCGTGAAAGACTGCTGGAAAACTCAACTATCACTCTTCAAAACGCTTTTGATCAAGCTAGAACTCTAGAACTGGCAGAATTGAACTCAGCTTCGTACCTCGGTCAAAGTTCAACAACTGGAGCAACCCTGGAACCACTAAATGATGATGCTCCAATGATAGCAGCAGCCCCTAGTCGCTCGAGCAAGTGCTATTTTTGTGGAAACAACTATCATCCTCGGAGTACTTGTCCAGCTAGGGACTCAATATGCAGGAGTTGTGGCAAAAAGGGACACTTTCAGAAATCATGCAAATCAAAATCCCAGCATCCCAGTGCCTCTACTTACCTCCTGGCCTCTGCTTCCATCTTTCCTCATTGTCTTCAAAAATCAGTAACTGAAGTAATTGTAAATGGGGTGAGGTTAAATGCTTTAATTGACACTGGCAGTTCATTAAGCTTCATCAATGCATTGCATGTGAAGAAGTGTGGTATTCATGTCGACCCATACTATGGCAGAATAACTATGGCCAATTCATCGCTATCCACAGATGTTTCTGGCTGCTGTGCTGTCTCAGTGGAGTTACAGGATCACAAATATGAAAAGATTGAGGCATTGGTCATGAAAAATTTATGTGCGGATTTTCTTATTGGTCATAACCTGTTAAGTGATCATTCACTGGTTGAAATCAACTTTAAAGGTGACAGGCCCCCCTTGCGTATATGTTCCCTTGCAGTGGCCTCAGTGAACCCTGTATCACTATTCTCTAACTTAATGCCAGACTGTAAACCTATTACAACTAAGTCGAGGCGACAAACAAGTGAGGATAGACAGTTTATTTCTGCTGAGATTGCCAAACTCTTAAGTGAAGGGGTGATAGAACCTAGCCACTCTCCATGGCGTGCCCAAGCATTTGTGGCTAAGGGGGATAATCACAAGGATAGGATGGTTATTGACTATTCGCAAACTATAAATAAGTTTACCCTTCTGGATGCCTATCCTCTCCCTAAAATTGAAGAGTTGATTTCACAGGTGGCTAAATACGAGATATTTAGCACAATTGATCTTCGGAGCGCATACCATCAGGTGCCGATCATGGACTCTGAAAAACACTACACTGCCTTCGAAGCAGATGGGAAACTTTATCAATTCTTACGTGTGCCTTTTGGTGTTACCAATGGAGTGGCAAGTTTTCAGAGGACAATTGATCAAATAATTGCAGATGAAGGGCTAGAGGGTGTTTACCCTTATCTTGACGATGTAACCATCTGCGGTAGAACACAGTCTGAGCATGATCTTAACTTAGATAAATTCCTGGCTGCAGTTAAGAAATATAATCTAACTCTGAACGACAACAAATGTCTTTACGCAGTTAGGTCCATCAAATTATTAGGATACACCATTAGCAACAAGGTTATTAGACCTGATCCAGATAGACTTGCTCCGTTGACTGATATGCCTGTACCTAAAGATGCTTCCTCATTACAACGAGCATTGGGAATGTTTGCACATTATTGCCGGTGGATCCCCATATTCTCTGAAAAGTTACGTCCCCTCTTGGCAAAGGGACCTTTTCCACTTCCAAAAGAAGCTGTTGAGGCATTCAACCTATTAAAAGCTGATATTGCCAACGCCTCCTTAGCAGCAATTGAAGACAACATCCCATTCAGAGTGGAAACTGATGCTTCCGAGTATGCAATAGGTGCTACTCTCAGCCAGGCCGAGCGTCCAATTGCATTCTTTTCTAGGACCCTTAGTCCATCAGAAAGGAAACATGCATCTATTGAGAAAGAGGCCTATGCCATTGTGGAGTCCTTACGGAATTGGCGGCATTACCTGGTGGGCAGACATTTCGAGGTCTTCACTGACCAAAGATCGGTTGCCTTCATGTTCAACCAGCATCATAGTAGCAGAATTAAGAATGAGAAGATTATGCGTTGGAGATTAGAGTTGGCATGTTTTAAGTTCGATATCATCTACCGCCCTGGAAATAAAAATGCAACAGCTGATGCTCTTTCCCGGGTGAATGCTGCTACTCACCCCCAAATTAATTTAGAGGAATTGCACGATTCCTTGTGCCACCCTGGTATCACCAGGATGTATCATTGGGTTAGAACAAAGAATTTGCCTTTTTCTCTTGAGGACATAAGAAAAGTAACCAACTCTTGCAAATGCTGTAGTGAAGTAAAGCCTCGCTTTTGCCAAAATGAGGGCAAATTAATAAAGGCAACTTCTCCTTTTGAAAGGTTGAACATGGATTTTAAAGGCCCTTTACCTTCTACATCAAAAAACCGTTATCTACTTACTGTGGTTGATGAGTTTTCTAGGTTTCCTTTTGCTTTTCCATGCCCCAATGTATCTGCGGACACAGTCATTTTCCACTTACGTAACCTATTCTCGGTTTTTGGAACTCCTGCCTTCGTACACACTGACAGAGGAGCATCTTTTATGTCCAGGGAGCTCAAAACCTTTTTAACTTCTCTTGGTATCGCCACTAGCCGAACTACCGCTTATAACCCACAGGGAAATGGCCAAGTAGAGAGATATAATGGCATCATATGGAAGACCATACAACTGGCAGTTAAATCGCAGGAAATTGTGATCGAGCGTTGGGAAGAGGTGCTCCAGCAAGCTTTACATTCTATCCGATCTTTGCTGTGTACTGCCACAAACCTCACTCCTCATGAGCGAATCTTTGTTCATCCCCGGCGATCATACCATGGTCGGTCTTTGCCTACTTGGCTCTCGAACCCTGGCCCTCTGCTTCTTAGGAATCATGTACGAGGAAGCAAGTACGAGCCCATTGTACAGGAAGTGCAGCTCTTGGAAGCAAATCCTGAGTATGCCCATGTGAAATTTCCAGACGGGCGAGAAACAAGTGTTTCTCTCAGACACTTGGCACCTAGAGGAGAGGATTTGCTGAGGGACAACCCACTGCGATTCCCTCCCTCCCGGCATAGTGAACCGGCTGCAATACAAGAAACTAAAACTGCTACCACTCCAGAAGGTCCTCCAACAGCTCCAGGTCCACCAGAATTATGTGAAGAGACCAGTGAAAGTGAGACAGTTCCAAAGTTAGATTGCGGAGATCCCCTACACCCTGGTCGGCAGAGACGGCAACCTGCATATCTGGCTGACTACATTACAAACTAAGAAGATGTGACTGATTTATTTTTTTATGTTGGGAGGGGGTGAATGTGATATATTTCTATATGTGGCAATAGCAATATTATCTTGCATGTTGGCAACAACCTTTGTTTGTTTACATCTACTCCTCTCGATATTGTGACAAGCATGGTCATACTCACTTAGTCTTAATCTTAGTTAATAAAAGCTTACTCTAAGCCAATTATGATTTCCAATTTTATTACAATGTCAATTAAAAAACAACTGATTAATGAACTATAAATTAAGGATTATTTACAGGTTGGAAATATAATTTACAGAATTTTTTTAAGGACTGGGTAATTTAAACTTAAAAATTAATTAACACATTAACTATTATCCAAGTACAGTGTCCTCTGCTATGGTCACACTCTTCAAAAACCCGTTGGTTGGCACACAAATTGCTAGTTGTCGATCTTTACAAGTTTCTTGGAGTTGAACTGAACCAAACCACCTATACAAGATTATATTCATGACACTTTGTTTGAAAAATGGTGTCTTTCAATGCAGCAAAAACAAACCTAATGCTTTGAGTATCTGAAAAAGAGAAGTTATTAACATGAAAATAACAAAATTTTATTTCTGTGGAATCACAGTACAAGAATTTAAAATGAAAATATTTTCAGCTGAATATGCAAAACTAATGAAGTTGAAGTCAAGTCAATTATAGTCATTAAAGTTTTTTTAAGTTTTAGTTGAAGGTTAAATGATGCCCAAGATTCAGACCAATAAAATATATTAACATTTAAAATGTTTTTATAAACCCTCAAATTATGAACATAATAGATGAACATTTAATTCCAATGTTGGTGTATTATGTTCATATTTAAGGGGAAAAATTTGAAGACAATGTTCTACCATTTTTGCTTACACAATATTCCAACTAGAGTTAAATGAAGTCATTCGTATGATATAATAAGATTTTTTGCTTCTAGACAATTTGAAAATAATTCATCTAATTTCTCTAAAACTCACATACTACTAGGACCAGTTCAAGGCAGCATACAAACGTGGTATACAAATTGAGTTTTATGTGTTACTTTTGGTGTTATCGCTTTCCTAGTAAAAATATTTCTTTAATATTTTAAAAATACATTACAGATCTGAAGATCTACACTTCCCATTAAAAATAAAATGATTCATTTTATTTTTATGGGAATATTATTTCATTTTATTTCCTAGGTTTATAAATAATTAATATTCATAGCATGAAAATATTTTTAGTTTTCCAGAGTATTTCTGATAAAATTCCTGAGTTAAAGTCAGGAATTTTGTGGAAAAAAACTATTTAAACTAATTTCCCAAAGCAAAAATGTTAACAAAATCAGATGCATTAAGTAGCCAACTTTTATGAACTCTCAAAAATTTAAGGAAACGTTATTTAGAATAGTGGGGTTGTTTGGTTATTGACTTGAAAATGAAAATTCACATATTCTGAGAATTCCATTTTCCTGCAAACACATTCTTTGTAAGGAGTGCATGAATCTCACATTACACACAAGTCAGGCCATTCCATTCATTCATATAGGCAACACATTCATGGAAGAAAACTTGATCATACTGATTTAAGTTGTAATAGTAGTTACCACTAAAATTAATAGAGCACAAAAAATTAAATATTTTAATAATTTAGCCTAGAGGGAGTAAAGCTTTAATTTAACTGGAACACACTTTGCAAATAAAATATTCTAAAAACCAACAAAAGCAAAAATAAATTTTATCAGGAAAACAGAATTCAGGTAGGTATTTTAATTAATGTCACAACAATAGGCTATTGGTGAAGGTGCGGGATCATCCCAAAGGAAAGATCTGAGGTTGGATTCGAACTCGCAACTCTCTGGTTGCTAGTCCGTTACTCGTCCAACCAGGTTACGGTGGCCTCCAGAACTATTGGGAAGCCCGACGGTGAATGACGCAAAGTCGAGTGCTTGGTATTTGTTTCATTCTTTTTAATTTTTAGAATTTTGTTTTTACTGTCCAACAAATTTGAAATCGAAATGTTTGAAATAAAGATACAATTATAAACTAAGAGTATAAATATAATCAATAATTACATTCTAAAAAATTGACGAATTACATGGATATGTATAAAATGAAATAAAACATAGAATCAGTGCTTTCTTTCAATTGCTACTTAAAAGGACTGTTACTTACAGTAGACTGTTAGTAGCAGTATCACACTATGAATTCTAAAGGAAAAGTTCTTTTAAAGTATAAATGCTGCATTAATGTAAAAGGAACTATAATTGAGAAACTAGTTCTAAGGGGATTGTAAATACTAGAATTCCATGGGGTATTATCAGCATCTAAGTGTGATAGATGTAAAGGTAAAATTCTGAAAGTGAGAATTTATGTGAATGGTTTACCTGTAGGATGCATATATATGGGTTTAAATAACATATTTAGAGATACTTGTGTGCATAGAAAATAGTTTGTTTCCTGTCTGTCAGACAAGATTACATTCTTTCAAGTTGTTTTGAAGAATTGTATCTTTTATGGCACAAAATACCAGCCGAATATTTTCCGTACCTATACACATTGGAATCAGAATGCAAATGAAAGGTACAAAAATTAAGTACTTAAAAATATTCGTATTTCAAAGAATAGAATTTTTAGTAATGAAATAGACTATTTCAATTTTTAGTCACATATTTGTTTTAAAAACAAAGCTAATATAATGAATTGCTAAGTATCATTACACTTTATAGATACAATATCAAATCTAAAAGCAGTCTGAGTGAAAGTATAACGATATTCACCAAAAATTTCTGCTCAAACCTAAATGTTGGTTATTAGAGGATATGAAAATTCATTACTATTTTTAAATTTGTGTTGTGGATCTACGATAATTTTTTTGCTACTTAAATGACACTCCTTTTAAATTAGCTTCGGTGTTGCCTCGTCATCTGACTGTGGTTCAAAATCACGTGGTGTTGTCCTCGGTTCTTTCCCTTCGGGATTGATCCCGGACAGTCACCAATAGGCCGCTGTGTTGCTCCAAGTGTGACGTGCATTAAAATACCTACCTATCTTTTAAGTTACAAATTGACGACAGGTTACTATGTTGTCCCAACAAAACAGGCCATTTTACTTTCTAATTTTTAGTGTTTTGAATATCCTAAAAAATTGTTGACAGTTCAAAACTTATTGACAATTTCAAAACATTTTTCAATCCGATTTGCCATTTATGGCTCCCCTAAACATTCTATTAGTGCACCCTGTATAATTATAAAGGATTGTGTGATTTCAATTAACTGTTCTGCTTGAAAATTTATCATGGTTTCATGCAATCAGAAAATGTTTTTCTAGACTAAAATATTTGAGTCTACAATTACATCTTACTCACCAAATTACGTTGAAGCCGTAGGTTAATAGAGAATAAATCATTCACTTGACTTATTAAACCATTATTTGAGAAGTCACAATGTATTTTGTTTAGAAAAGGAAATGCAAAGCTGCATGCACTTCTGCACAATATTACACATAGATAACACGCTTCTATGGCAAGAATGAAATACAAATTTATGATAAATTGCATTTCTCGTGTGAAATCTCTTAAGTGGTCATCAAATTCAGGTACATTTGAAACATGTCTAAGTAATGGCAGATCAATCGCACTCAAAAAAAGCTTAAAAACAAGCGGAAATTCTGAGAATATAATCAATACTGATAATCTCTCAATATGAAGTATCAAACACTTCACATTCCCTTTACATTAACTTTTCTTAACATATGAATCAAAATACTTCTAGAAATGTAAGAAATGGCAAAATAATTCCCTTTTTATCTTTGAATAAAAGCTTTCATTTCTTATTTCTTTTCTTAAGCCACAAATTTTGAGGCTGAAATTGAAGCCATAGCCCAAGCCATTTCTAGACTTTTTCCATCACTTATAACAAAGCAGTCATTCTGGTTGACTCACAGGCAGCAATTTTGGCCTTATGCTCCTATAAACAACCTCATTGCGTTCGCTTGGCCAGAGTTCTTTTAATTGCCAGTGACATCTTGAACTCTGGTTGGATCATGGCCTTCCAATGGATACCAAGCCATTGGGATATACCAGGAAATGAGAGCGCAGACAAGCTAGCTAAAAATGGTTGTCTTCTACTCCAGCCCTCTCCCTTACCTCGTGCTTGCAGGTCGATAGAGCGAAAGATAAATAAGTCCGTCTGCGATCATCAAAAGTTTGCCACGAACAAAACATGGAGCAAGCTTTTGTCTGACCCTGCTCCACCTAATTTGCCACGACATATTGCTAAGGCAAATTTTCGAATTTTAACTGGACACTACTTTTTAAGAGGACACTTGCACCGTATTGGTGTGCATGCTTCTCCTGATTGCTCTCTTTTGTTCGACGGGGAGCTTTATGGAATTTAGTCTTCTTATATCTTGTACTTTTTTATCTGACGATCACATCTTAGTTCACGACTTTTTTTGTCATGCTAATTTGTACTGGGCGGCCCGTAGGAAATTATGGTCCCTGGACTTTTCCTGATGTAGGAAAAAAATTTTCTTTCCTAAAAATCTTTTTAAACATATGAAATATATTATAGCAGGATAACAATAAATAATGTTTAGAAAATTATTCTCCTATTCAAAATAATTGACAATACTTTACCTGTTGCACAAGTAAAATGAGAGTAAACCATTCGATAGGGATTAGGATTTTGAGCACGATACATACGGAGGATGAATTCTCGGGCAGCAATATGATCTTGTTTAGGACCTGTGACAATTTTCAAAACAGACATAAATCATGGAATAGAGAAAAACACAAAATAAGTCAAATAAAATCTAACACAATAATCATATAAATGTTTTCAAATTCATCCTAATTGCCTTATTCCAAAGGAAATGAAAATATCATGCCCTTTAAACCCTTGGTGATAAGAAAATGAGTCTAATTCTACCTTATATGATAGAAATAGGATAAAAAGTAAAATCCTAAATATCATAGCAGTATTTAAAATTAATTGGTAATTTATACAACACATTGTTGTATTGCCTTGGTAGACTATTTAGTGAAGTTTTCTAATAATTATATTTCTGTAGAATCTAGATCACAAGAGTTCAAAATTTAGTCCTTTCATTCTTCCAAAGTAGAAAATATTAAATTATACGCAAAATTCTTTTTTACTGATATGGGATTGATAAAGAATCTTACCATCATATTCGGGAAAGTAGTCAACCAGAGGAGAGACCATTATTTTCTCTTCGAAGAGATCTTTTTTGTTGAGAAAGAGGAAGGTATATGAATTTTCAAACCATGGATATGAGAGGATTGTTTTAAAAAGAGCTTTACTTTCTTCCATGCGATTCTACAAAATACAAAATAGGTAAAATCTTAAACAAAATACCTAAAAATCATCTTCAGCCTTTCGAAGCAGTTATTTTGACAATTTAGAACAAGAGTAGAAGAGAGAGAAGAGAGAACAAGAGTTCGGAGAATTGGCATTTTGCCAATTTGGAGAAGCTTTAACGCATTTTACAACAGATTTATGAAACATTTAGAATACTTATGTTGAATACTTTGCCCCTTTAACTCTTTGAGGTTAGGTGGGTTAAAAACTGACTCACCTTTTGCTTAGCTTTTTATGCATGGTGGGATATTTTTTAACCCACCTCAAAAAGTTGAAATGACTCATAGACATACAGTTTAATATTGTATTTAAAGTTTTTCATTGAGTTGGCAATGCCATAAACTAACGCTAAAAGTGTAAATAACTGAAAAAAATTTATACAGATCAAAACGCATTAGTAAGTTGTTGACACTGTTGTGATTAAGATCGGCGATTGTATGGTGCAGTGAATTTTTGTCTTTCATAACAGTAAATGTCTTTTGTAAAAATTTATTGAGTGAATAAATCGTTTTATAATAAAAATATTACTTGGTGTTTTATACTAATTTTGAAGCTGAATAAGTGAATAAACAATTCTGAGAAACTTGGATTTTTTTTCTTTAAAATCGTGTGCCTGAAAGAATTAACAAGTACAATTAATCTCCAATTATGATAGTTTTAATAAATTCATTCATTACCCACTGCAATGATTAGCAAAATTTAGTACACAATTTGGAAATCTTAAGATCTGACAGCATAGTGATTTTAATAGGAATGACCCCAAAAAACATGAGGTATAGAATCATGGACAGTTTATAAGTGCAAAGTAATGTTTGAATGTAAAACATCTCTGGATTTAAAAAGTAAGAAACTATTCATAATAGAAAAATTAGTCTTGTTAAAGGCATCATTTGCTTAATGAAGAAAAAATTCAAAAAATACATCCACTTTTTGACCTGAAATTACTTTCACTCAAACCAATGTTTCTACATTGCGTATTAAATTCATGAATTAAAAATTAAAGATGTTTTTATTGAGTAAAAGTAAGAATGCATTGATAATTAAATGTGTCTGTAAAAAACTTTTTAAATCTAAAAAACCTTCCATTTCAACCTGCCCCTTTTAAGATTCCAATCAGTTTTGCAAATTAATTCTCCAAGTGGCACTCCAGAACACAGCTCTGAAAATTCAGTTCAAATACCACCCAAACAAATTCATGCGAGAAAATTCTGAAATATTCGGACAATCCGCTCCTTTGGGACACTGCACACAACCCCCTCCGAGCTGTACTCGGTCATGGTGCTAGTAGGGTTACGGCAAATCGATTAAAAGAGCAGCATTTCTAGACATACAGCTTTAAGTGGATTCCAAGCTACTGCAAACATCCATGCCAAGACTAAGGTTTGAACTTGGAGCCTGTTGAACTAGGGTAAGAGCACTAACCACTTGGCTACAAGGCCTAACATTTCTTTAACTGCATCACAGCAGCCCTTGGCCAAATCTGTGATACATAAATCCCTAGGAATGCAGTTTATAATAGAAAAGCAACCTTGCTGTTCTTTTCTGCCTGGCTTCAGTCTACGCTACTGACATTTATTGGGTTGATGCAAAAGTCCGTACCATTTTTGGCTCCAGCTGGCATTGTATCGCAAAACCGAAACGTTAATTTCAGCAAGTACTTGGGAAAAAAATTGTGTTGTTTTTTAAATTTTGTTAAGCATTCAAAATGGCAGAAAATAAGGAGCACTTTCGACATAGTAAGCTTTTTTTATTTCCGAAAAGGCAAGAATGCTTTCACTGAAAGAAAAGAAAATATGTGTTGTGCAGGGTGAGGATGTAGTTGACGATTCCACGTGCCATTGATGATTCCATGTACTGTAAGTGGTTTGGTAAGCTTCGTCACCTGGATCACTTCTTTAGCCTCGAAACTTCTATGAGCGCGGGATTATGCAGCTACCAAAGAGGGAGAAGGGTCATCGAACAAAACAGCATATATTAGAATGATTCAATGCAATTTTTAGTAAATTCAATTTTTCTTCAATTTTTGTCATAAAAAAGGGACGAACTTTCGCATCAACCCAATAACATAGAAATGGCACCCAAAGTCAAAAGGTATTTAACCTTTTGAATCCGACCGCCTTTGCACTCCAGAAACGCCGCATGTTTTGCTGTATGTCAAATCTTATACTGATATTTTTTTGTGCCTACACATTTATAATAGCTGGAAAAGATATATTGTGTAAAGAATAGCTCCGAAATTGAATTAAAATCTAGAAATACTAATTTCGAGATTTATTTAGTGACAGTGGGGTAATTTAGTGGCAGTGGGGATTTATTTAATGACAGTGGGGTAATTTAGAGGCAGAGGGGATTTATTTAGTGACAGTAAGAATGTGGGACTTATGTTTCTAACAAGTAAGATTTTCTCGCCCCTGTCGGCTTTATACCCTCCCCACCCTAAAGTGCAATACAGCGAAGTATTGATGTCACTTTCACACTTAAAAGTGTGCCTATTTTAGTGTTTTTAGAAAAAGATTTTGAAAAGTGCCCACAAACCAATAAAGCCTCTATTTCAGGAATCTAATTGGGCCGTGATTCTAATGAAAGTTCATTGATGTACTTAGATGTTTTGGATCAACAATTGGAAAATAAAACCCATTACCAAACATTTCATGCTGTTTTGAGATTCTATTTACAGAGAAGAATTAGTGAGAAATGACCATCTCTATCATATTGCATTATTTTTCAGATTTTCTTTTTCAAACATCAATTTCAAAGGAAAAGATATATTTTTACTTTAAAAAGTTATGATTTTCTTATACACTGCTTTAAAAATAGAGTAAATACAAATTAATTCCTGATAGCACAACAGAAGAAACAGAACCCATTGTATTTCTGTAGCGAGAGCTTTGAAATAAAAGACATTAGAGGGAAATAACTTTTTGAAAACATTTATCATTTACCATTAAACATTTATTAAAAATATTGACTTAAAACTTATTCTTAGAATAACGTGTTTGATCTAACAGAAAAATATTTTCCTAATTCTATTTATAAATAGTTTCACATTGTTTTAATTTTGCGTTATACTTCATCGAAAGAAAGTGCTTTTACATGGATGGATAAAATTGTTTTGTAAGTTTAAAGTTTAAAAAATGCTATGCCAAACATCAACAAACACGAACATGCCTAATTCCAAATTTGACATAAGCTGAAAAGACCACTTTATGTATGACCCCCTCAAAGCAAATGGGGTTTTCGGACCCTGTGTGTAGTTCCCCGATGCGAAGTTAAATAAGTTGTAAAGGAGGGGAAAGAATTTGTTGGTGATTATACTAACGATACTCGGCCGTTTTGGGTTTTTGACGACACGGTCTTGAGTTGTGTATGCGTGTCAGAGGGTTAAGCCAGAATTTTAGTTTTATTTATAACAAATCATGGATTCAATTTCGGTAAATAACCAGTTTTTTCATCAGAACTTATAATTTGATGCACATTTTCTAAAAAGTGCTTTTTTGGAGCAGGATAAACACCACTGTATCGTCGTGCTTTAAAAGATAGGTTGGGTTTTATGACACAAAGGTCTGAGGTTGAAGAAAGGATTTGAAGGATCACATGTAAAGATTGCAAAAACTCTAGAATTAGGAGAAAATTAACAAGTTTTCTACACAGCTTTGCATTTAAGAGTATTCAAAACTTCAAAAACATGATGTTTTTTAATAAATCAAATGAGCAAACATTGCATTTCGCAACACATAATCTAGCTTGTAACCATGGCAAATGGCTTAAGAATTTCTTAATTTAAAAAGTCAAACATTAAAAATCTTGACTAATAGGTCTTCTAGATGTGATAAGGGATTTTTTACTGTAGACTAAATCTCTCCTTACTACCAAATTCACTTTTATAATCTCTTATACTGCTTTTGTGATCATAATACGTTTTCTATTTTACAATTTGCAACACATCTAATGTTGCATTTTGAGACATTCAATTTTAAATTGCTCTAATTTTAATGAAAATACACATGTCTTAAAAAGAGTTGGTGTAATATTCAACCTCATTCAATTCACTCAATGCAGCTAAAAAGATAATCGCAGTAACGTTTTCGAAGTAATGAATCCATTTGCGTCTTTCCGAACGCTGACCACCCATGTCAACCATCCTGAAAACAAATTAATTGAAAAATTACAATAAGACACAAAATGGTGAATTCCACACTAATTGTAATTTTCTTGAAAAATGACAGGTAGTTTGTAATACCTGTTGATACTTGTTATAATAACAATATTTTAATATTTATGAATGAAAATGAGTTCCACATACCTAAATTTAATGTGATCCAAATCCAATTTGCATTCATTAATTCCAGTTGTGGGCAATCTTATTCGTAGAATGTCCTGTTGGGTTGGTAAGTAATCGGGAAGAGCTATTCTCTCCAAGTCACTAAGAAAACTAGATACGAAACAAGCAAAGATTATTAATGTGATATTGTGTGAACTTGAGAAAATACTCGATTACAAAAATACAGGAAATCAAGGAAATATACCTTATTACCAAAGGTATAACCAGTTTTCGATTTCAGCTGCAAAATTTCTAAAAGGAACATGATAATGGGATACATAATTAATTAGAGGGGTAGTTGAATAAACATTGTGATGGAGAAACACAACGGGCTATTGATGACGATCCTGGGTCAATCCTGAAGAGAAAGGTCCGAGGACCATACTTCGTAATTTCAAACCACGGTCAGATGACGAGGTCAACACCTGAACTAGTTTATTTGAAGAACCTTTATATATATAGGTGGCTCTCATAGTCACACGACTAACTATGTGCTATTGCAGTCACAGAAATTCCGCATGATGTGCATTTTATAGCATATCGTGAATGTTAAAAACTACCAGTCTTTTTTTTATCTGCTTCTTACCCTTGGAATTTGTTTCTTATAGCTACTTTCTGGAGAATAAAGAACGGCTAATTTATATCAAAAATAATTTAACAAAAGAAACTTACATATGGCTCTCGACCTGTCAAAAGGAAAAACGTAGAAAGTCCTCTAAAGTTTTAATGTTCTAAACTTGAAGCGATCAGAGCGGTTGCCACCACAGATCGTATCCATCTCGAAGCGCGGTGGATGCTTTTGAGAAACACCAGGCCACTGTTGATGGTGCAAGATCAACTCCAAAAGGCTTCTCAGCTTGGGGCACATTCAGCTAAAACTCCCTTTATTTATCCTTTATAAATTTCTGGTTTGTGATAAGTAAAAAAATATCAGATTTGCATTAAACCTTTTTTAAATTGAATGGATCAACCCAGGAAAAATAAGCAAAATTTTAAAACATGCAAGTTGTATGTTATACTAATGTGTATTTAGATTTTCTTATTAGAACTTTTAAAAAATAAGAGATGTTTACCATTATTTTTTTTACATTGTCATAAGGGAAAGAGATGATGCGTAAAAAACAATTAAGAGATATTTTAAAACAATCAATGGAGGTCATTTTGCCATGTAATATAACACTTCCAAAGCACAAAACCATTTTAACTAAATTCAAAAATATAACCTGTTAATTTTACATTAAACTTTAAATAAAATAACAATACAAAAAGATCATCAAAATTTACTAATTAAAGAAACAATTCCAGTGGAAGTAAATATATTTACAAGGTTTAATAAACTATAAGTCAAAAATTTAATTTACATAAAAAATAAGCTGTACATCAAATATTTATTTGGCAAGAAAATCTCCCAATTGGCCATTTGACCCAATGATCTTATAGGAATTGCAAAATATTACATCTATTTTTACTTACTACTTAGCCGAATCTGTTAGTTGATATTCTCTTCTCCTACCATAACATTCCTGTATACCAGGATCATTCCATAATGTTCTAATAGCATTTACAAATTGAATTTCAAATGTGGTAACAGTTTCAATGGCAACACTTAGAACAAGAGCAGCATTATCCTGTAAAAAAACATTTATAAATATGAACAAGAATTTCACTATTCAAAGAAAATAAGAAATAAGTTTGCAACCAACTGTTCTTTCAATAATAACTTTGCTAATCAAATATAGTTTAACAGGGTTGGTTCTTAACTATAGTTATTGATTTAACTCCCAATAATATATTGTTAATGAATGCAATTAAATTGAACAAATCAACTCACATGATTGGATGGATCTTTGTATTTTATCTTGAGTAAATCCATTGAATTAATCATGCTCTGCATCACCATAAATATATTTTGATACACAAGTTTGATAAAACTTTTTTTGTCTTCATCAGAATAACCTTCGCCATGAATAATTCTCATCTGTTTGATAAAAGTACTTTTGCCTGATTCTCCAGTTCCTGTAAAAGACATTTCATTCAATATAAATTGCAAGAGGAGAAAACTTTTTTACAATACCAAATAAAGAACAATATACACATGCTTGTTAAAAAATCGGATTTAATGGATTTAAATTGAATTTTTATGACATAATTTCATTTGTTGCCTTTTTAGTATAAATTTGTTAAGTATTATACATGCATATCACAGCAGTTTCAAGCAAAAATTCAATTATGCTAAACATTAATACATACCTCTGTTCCCAAAGAACAATGAGGAAAGGGGAATTCATCAATTTATTCAGAAAAAGAAAACAAAGAATACTGTTCATGATTAATATTAATTACAACATGCGAGAAACTTGGATGGCAATGAAAGTGGGTTTAATAATAGCATATTATGTAACTTTTAAATGCCACTCATGCAGGAATATCTTTCAGGTTTTTATCTAAAGACACAATTTTGCAGTTACATCGCTGTTCTTCGGGGACAGCAAGAAGAGGGTTTAGGAAATTGTATAAGGCCAAATCTAAAAACATACTTCCAAAACACAATTCAACAAAAATATAAATTTATTTACATTTCATAAATGTGTTTTTAAAACTTTTGAGATTAAAAGGGTTTTAACTAATCTTGAGATTTTAATATTTCATTCAAGTTCTTTCAATAATACAAATTACAAATAATTTGAAATTCCAAATTAAAAATTGACAAACAATTGAGTAAAAGATCCAATTAAATTTTAAATTTCCCGCCTTTTCATTATTAACATGTTTCTTAGTTTCAAATAAACAAAACGCATGTTCCCTTTTAAGCAATAAAAATACTTACGATTTTTAATACTGAAATCATCAAAACAATTTGGCAACAAGATTAAGCAAAATTTACTTTTTTGACTAATATTCCATAAAAAATAAAAATCACCTGCACATCATGATTGAAATCAGTAGTTCCTAAAATGTGTGCAACTGCTTCCCTACACGCAGTATAGAATTTAAGAACGCAAGGGGGCATGTGGAAGAAAAAGGTAAAAGAAATCCTTACACCAGCAATTTTCCTGAAAACTTTGAATAAGTTATGTTCCCTGAGAATAGTTTGATCTTTCTATCATCTGTTACTTAGCGTTCCTAAAAATATTTAAGACTTAACGCTAGAAAGACAGGAAATTGCCTTATACCTAGAAAGAAGGAGCCAATTTGGCCCCTGGCTTTCATTGAATGTTAGATTATATTAAACACAGCTTATCTTGGGTTTCAAATGATGGATAATAATTAATATACTAGTATTAAAATTGAAAAATTTTCACATTGACCTGCTTTTTATATTATTTTATTTTGTTCATTCGTTGAAGCAATCAGTACATTTTACTTCTTTCGATGAGCATTTCCTTTTGCTTTTTTATACTGCCTTTTTGCAATTCTGGTTATAAAATGTAGTTTCTGGTGTCTTCTCATTATTATCGATGGTAACTGTAGAGTGAAGAGAACTTAATAACAGAACGTTCATCTTTCTCTGATAAGAAGCAAGCGTTATATCTGTGCCTTTTCTGAACAATATCATGGAATGAAGAGGTTGTTCCCCGAACTTTGATGTTGGTGGCACCTCTTTGAGGTTTTTCCTTGGTGTTTCTACGAAGCATTTTGATTTCAATTGTTCACACAATTTTCAGGATGTAAAATAATTATCTGTGGTTATGTTTCTCCTTTTTTCCAGTGTGTCACTACTAAATCACATTCATTGTTACTAATCTTTGTTAAAAGTTGGGGAGGGCTTTTAATACTGTAGACAGGATGTAGAAGGGAAGACAAAATGAAACTACTTTCAATGTCGTTACGAGGTAATTATAACCATCAATCAGGAAAAATTTTCAAGCTATCACTGCGAAATACGAAGGGGCTATTTTGGCCCCTACCCGTCTTTTAGGGTATACGGTTCATTACCCCCGTTTCTATGACAGCTAGGCCAGTGATTCAATACGCATTAAGTATGAGCTAAGTAATTAAAAGTCATGAAATATCAACTCATTCAAACCATAGGCAAAGGAGTTACAGGGAGGGAAACGACAGGGGCCAAAAAGGCCCCTTTCGTCTTTCTAGTGTTAAAAAAAGACCTGGAGGTTTAAGAAAAGAGACTTCTTCCTATTTAATTGGAGTTAGAAGGGAAAATTATTTTGGTATAAATCGGCTCAAGGGAAGTCCCCATTTGAAATAGATGTAAATCAAAGAATTCACATTTAGTTCCAGTTTTCAATTTGGTTTGATATTTGCAATTCAACACCTCAAACACAGGACAAACTTCACTGGGCAGGAACTTCCTATTTTTTACCTTAAATTTCCTTTTTCTAGCTATAGAAATTATGTTTTTCTGAGCAATTTACCATGAAATCATGAGCATGTCTGAGCACTATTTAATAAGTAATACATCTCTGAAAGATTTCATATTTTAAAACTGCTAAATTGCTTCATTGTTTGATTTATTAGAGACAAGTGCTTATTCTGAACTACTATTAGACTAGCATATTAGATTAGTTGTTTTGGTTTGGAATCAATACCCTAAGTAATAACAAGTGTGTGTACAATAATAGAGGAGGCAGAGCTAAGAATATTATAGAGCTTTCAAATCTATATGGACCATAGTTTGAAAAAGTTTGGTAACGACTGATTTAAATACTGTCGACTGATTAAATAAGCCTAAGTTATATATATTTACAATAACTAAGTGGTGAAAATAAGATTGACAAGATAATTAATAATGATAGAGTAAAAAGATTAAAATGAATTTTAGACACTCTCTTTGACAAACTATTATCGATATAAAAATACTGTAACTTTTCGTTCAAGCAATGTTATCTATTGGGTCGGTGCGAATGAAATGTCCGATGAGAAATAGCTTTGGGAATGATCCCCATACCGCTAATAGTAATTACCTACAAGCTGCCGGCAAACACACAGCTACTATAAACCTACAAGCTTACGTCACAGAGCTACTATAAACAGCTATCGCGCGTGTGAAGTACAAATTCCAGATTTAATTTGTTTGAGCGTAAGGTGCTTCCAATTCGACATGGAAAACTCAGATTTGAGTCACATTCCTTTACGAATTTAAACAGACATTCTGTGGTAGTTGCTGCTCGAAACACTAACACAGCATTCGGGAAGAATACAGCCAATGAACGAACCATTCGGCGATGGTTTGCGAAGTGGAGATATGGACCTGAAAAACAAACCACATGGTCACCGAGAAGTTGCAGTTTCTGACGATGTTCTGCTAAGTATGGTTGAAACTGAACCGCAGAAAACACGTCGTGAGATAGCGGCCGAGATAAGTGTCCACCACACTACAATTGTTCGCCGTCTGGCTGCACTGAATAAGGTCAAAAAGATGGATTCTTGGGTGCCTCATGAATTGACAATTGCCAACAAGATGGAACGTTCTGCGCATCGCTCCTTTCCAGGAATGAAAGAGAACCTTTACTGCAGCGAATCGTTACCTACGACGAGAAATGGGTCCTTAATGACAATTGGAAATTATCTGCACAATGGTTGAGCAAAGCACAGCCTCCTGGACGCCCCCCCCCCATCCCAAGCCATCCTTACAACCCAGGAAGGTTATGCTTCTTGTATGGTGGTCTACAGATGGAATAATTCATCGGAGTCTCCTGATAAGTGGTCAAACCATCACTTCAGAACGATTTTGTGATGAATTACGACAGATGCACCGGAAATTGATGGTGAAACAACCGGCTTTTGTAGACAGACACGGCGTTCTCCTCTTGCTGGATAACGCTCGTCCTCATGTCGCACAACGGACGACGCTGACACTACGTGAGTTGGGCTATGAAGCGATGCCTCATCCCCCCATTCCCCTGCCTTGTCACACAGATTTTCATCTGTTTCGTCACCTGAATCGCTTTCTGTCTGTCAAACGGTTCACCCGAGATACGGAGGTTCACCGTACAGTTGATGACTTCTTCACATCCCAGCCACAAGACTACTTTTCATTCCTGTAGCATGAACTTGTCAGACAAGTGGCAACAGTGTTAATTTAGAGGGAGATTATTTTGAGTAGGGTCAGGTACTATATTTTTCAGTTATCGCCATCGAAGTGTGATGGTCATTTTCCGGACATTTCATTCGCACTGACCCAATAATTTAATAATTAAGTAACAGACACTAGAATCTCCAAAAATTCTGTAACAGTAGCAATGATGTGAAAGATATGTTTGAAACTGTAGCCAACTACTCTAGACTCAAAGTTTTTGAAGTCTTTTATATTAGTAAAATATTTAATTTTTTCAATAGAAAATAGATAACTTCAAAACTGATTCTTGTCTGTAAAAACTGCTTCTTTGATCTATCAATCGTTTTTATCATTTCTTGAAATCTCTTTCTCTTCGCATTTTTTAATAGTTTGGGATACTTTCACACGTCTTCGCTGTATACCCTTATATTATAAGTTCTAGTTCTGGCAAAGAAATTAATCATGAATGTACATTTAGCTATATGAAGAGCTTAGAATGCTACTACTTTAAAGTAAATGCAATTCATGTGTACTGCTTATCATCCTTGAATGGTAGGTAGTTAATTAACAACGCAACGGGCTAGTGGCGACGGTCCAAGATCGATCCCGAAGAGAAAGATCGAGAACAACAGCATGGAATTTTGAATCACGGTCAGATGACGAACATAATTAAATGTAAATTGAAAAATGTATATAGATTTATAAAAGTTTAATAATTTAAGGGCATTTCAATTTTTGACATAAATAATGTACAATTCTGGATACCAGGCTAAGATAAGAGAATTATGTAGTAGGGTCAGGTATAAAAAACAGTGTTTTCAATTTCAAAGTAGAATTTAGCAATGACATGTTTTAAAAAGTGGAGGTTTTTTACATTATATATACATTGCATTATTCAAGAACATGCTGCACATGTTTTTCTTCATATTTAAATGTATATTTTTAGTTGAGAGGTTATTTTTATACCTACATTACCCCATGGTATGGGGTAAAGTGGGTAATTCATAGTAAATTATAAAATCATTAAATGGTGAAAAAATTATTAACACAGTATGATAATTGATAAGTTAATTAAAAGAACAAAAAATTTTTGTTGAATGAGCTACTGTTAAATCAACTATTTTTGTTCAATGAGCTAAACTACTACTAGTTGTCTTCTAAATCTCAAACTTATAATACGTAACAATATTTTGAGCTTGTAGCTCAGGATCTAATTAAACAATGTTCAAATGTTCATTTCACTGTGAAAAACAGCCAAATATTCTGCACAATACAAAACATTTATGTTAACATGATTTTCGAGAAAGATTTAGCTTTCACATATCAAAACTGTGTCCATGATTATCAAATGTAGTTTATGGCAATGTATGAATAGTAAATACTTTATCTCTTATGCCCAACATCCTCCTTTATTAAAAAGTATACCATCGACTAACTCTAATTTGTTTTCTTGGGGTTTTATGGCACAAGGGCCATATTTGGCCATGCTGTGCCAGACACAAGGCATACAATATCAAGTAAGACAGATACAATGAAAGTTTTACTGACACAGAAGATAGAAATACCCACGGTGTAATGCACGCGACAGGAATCAAACTCGACTAACTCTAGATTTTTTGAAAGATTACTTAGACTGAATCTTTACCGACTTCTGTTACTTGCTCAACAGTTAATTGAACTAATTTTTTGCTTGCGTATTTCCGAAGAACCTTGCTGAATATTGCTGCTGTCAATTTCACTCTGGTTCTTCAGTATTTTCTTCTAGTTCCGTAACTTTTTTTTCAATAAGAGCCTGCGCTGATATTCTCGCTTTTTCTTTTTATTTTACTAGATTTATTTTATCTTTCTTGAAATAAATGCTCTAGGATGCTAGAGCCTCTGTTAATACCTCACCTATTTTCTGAATCGTTTCCTTTTTCTCAATTAATTCTGTACAGCATTTCTAAAATCAGTTGACATAGGAGTTGTGAGGGTAGTTAATATTGCTAATTTCAGGTCCTCTAACATACTTTTATCTGGTGGGTAAGTTGCTTGAAAATTAGATTACATTACTTCCTATTAGGCTTGATTTCTTCATTTTACGACAAGCTGACAAAACACATTGAACTTCATTCTGGGAAATTAATGCCTTGTCTATACTGAAATCCTTTTACACAACAGGGTGGATTTTAATGATTCATATAACCATTTCAATACACATAGGAATGTGACTTTAGAAACATTTTGCAAACCGTTTTTCCCTGTGCCATGATTTTGAAATTCCTTTCCATGTTATTTTCAGTGGTGCGAAAACCCCAACATCTAAGGGCTGTAAGGCATACCTTGTAATTGGGGTAGCCATAATATTATGCTTTTTTTACATTACATACATATTTATATATTATTAAATACTTATATACCAATTCATTTTTGCTGATTTATAAATTACCTTTGATATAAAAGACCCCCAAAAGAAGTTTCATCAATGTTTCTGCTCAGCCTAAAGCTGTACCTACTTTACCCCACTTCATTTAATACATCTAGCATTAAAAATAATGACGTAATTTTTTGCCTGTTTATTGGAATCCCATGAAAACAAGTCCTTGATCAAGCTCAAGAAAACAAAAAATATATTGCCTTCAGAAAGGCATACATAAATGGGAAGTTTCCCAGATAATTACAACCCACAAGACGAAAGAAACAAGACGCCACTAGGATCTTCTAAATGTTATCATTAAAATTTTTTCAATTGAAAAACTTCTTAAAGAACTCAAATATACTGTTGAATTCTACTTTCCATTTTAGCAGGGTTTATAATTAATGAGGTAGCTTTTGCATCGACTACTCACTTTATCCCACCAGACCCTAGTAAATAAATATTTCAAACGTTTATATTTCTGAACAAATAAACAATGCATAAAGTTAGATGTAGTCGCAGAAAACCCCCGAACCACCCCCCTTATTTCAAGCACTATTCATAGTAGAGCAAATTGAAAGATATCATTCAATAGGGAATAATGTCCTCTACAAATTCAAATGCAAAAAAATTAAAATAAGGACCGTCTTCATATCAAGTTTTGCACGAACAAAATTTCCAATGGAAATGCCATGTTTTGATGCCTTAATCAGATTCAGCATTGTGCCAAAATGTGTGTTTTCATCAGGGAAAAATCCATCCAAATTTTACGTTACAAACATTTATTACGAACACACAACAACACAAAGAAATACACGGCTGGTCGCCGGATCAATGGTAAGGCACATCCTTACCCTCCAATATCCGTTCTTAATCTAATCTCTCCCTCGGGGAGGGGAAATCCTTTCACCTTTTTCCCTCTTGGGGATTTTCATCCCAAGTTGGAACATTCTCCCCCCCGATGAAGACTTTCATCATTTATCAAAATTAGAAAACATAGAAACATTTAACACAGCTTAACATTGAAATATAACATAAATGAATACACTGTACTAAAATAATTTTACATTCTCTAAAAGAAATGTGACACAAAAATACTATCAGGTAAAACATAAACATAAAAGTGCTTTCAAAATATACAAATACAGAAAGTATAATCAAATAGATGTAATTTATAAGTACTGAAAAACTATAAACAGATGAATATTGCTAGTATAGAAAATACTACAAAACTATATGAATAAAAATGCAATATCAGACATGGACATCAAATAAGGACATAAATATAATATGCTACCTTATATTCTGAATACAAACTTAATCCATTCTTGGAAGTTCCAGATGGTATAACAGTTGAACCGGTCGTTTTATTATCCCTGAAGATGTTTTCAAAGTAACACTCCTTACTTTGTAATCACGACCTTTGTGAATTTCCATCACTCTAGCTAACTTCCAAAATTGTCGAGGTAATTTCTCATCACCTATCAAAACTATATCATTTATATTAAATTCACAAGTTACATTAATTGGTTTGACACAATTTGCACCTTTTAGTTGGAGAAGATACTCCCTTTTCCATCTTTTCCAAAAGTTATTTAAAAGTTTTTCACGATACATATACCTTTTAATTAAAATTCTTTTGTTACTTGGCATAACAACTTCCTTATCGTGACCAGCCCGGTGGGGTAAGGACGTCAGCCTTTTTCCTGTCAAGAAATGAGCTGGGGTGAGAGGGAATGGTTCTGATGGTTCATTATAAATATAGGTAAGAGGTCTAGAATTTAAAATCGATTCTATTTCTGCAAGAACCGTTTGTAGTTCTTCAAAAGTAACCAAAGCTCTTCCTAGCACTTTTCTCAAAATAATTTTTGTCATTTTTACCATTCTCTCCCAGTATCCACCCCACCAAGCCGCTCTTTCAACAATAAATCGCCACGTTATACCATTTTTACCAAAATAATTTTGTACGGATGTGTCCGTAATATTAGCATACAACCTTTTCAGTTCACAGTCTGCTGCTTTGAAAGTTTTGGCATTGTCCGAGTTAATAGTTCGGCAGACTCCTCTTCTTGAAACAAATCGTCGGAAGGCCAATAGAAAATGTTCCGCACTCAGACTTGATACCACTTCAAGATGCATTGCACGAGTGACTGCACAAGTGAATAGGGCAATATAAATTTTGTCACTGTCCTTTGTATACAAAGGTCCCGCGAAATCAATCCCTGTTACTTCAAAAGGGTTTGCCTCAGCTATTCTATCAGCTGGTAGTGGAGCCACTACCTGTTTACCAGGTCTGGCCTTGAACCTTTTGCAAATAAAACACTTATTCAAGCAGGATTTTACAGCCTGTCTGCCTCGGAGTATCCAGTACCTTTCTCGAAGTTGAGTCAGTGTATCTGAAACACCAGAATGATACAAGTGCTGATGTTCCTTAACAATAAGCAATTCGGTGAATTTAGATTTGCCGGGAATAATCCAAGGATGCTTTTCCTGAAACTCAAATTCAGAACGTTGCAATCTACCGCCGAGACAAATTAATCCATCAGCAGATATGCTCGGATTCAGACAGTAAAGTCTCGACTCAGAGTCAATAGGAACTCCCCTTCTCAGCTGAAGGTATTCACGTTGGAATTCTGTTCTTTGCACAAAACAAACCCAATGTTCTTCAGCCTTAGATAGTTCTGTGGCTGTAAGTGTACCAGTTCCTTTTTTAGAATTCGGTTTAGAGTTTTTCACAAACCGCATGACGTATGCAGTTATCCTCAAAACCCTATCCAAATCACTATATTTGTGGAAATCAAACAATGTATCCGAAGGTTCAAAACACGTTTGTAAGGTAACACAGTTGGTTCTTTTTTCTTTCTGGATTTCCTGAGAGTCCGTGTCCAGTGTTGACACTGTATCACCACAGGACATCTCGTGTTTTAAAAGCCAGTGAGGACCGGTCCACCAGATCTCGTTATCGATGAGAGAACGTGCACTTACTCCCCGAGTAAGTTTATCGGCTGGGTTGGTTTTCCCATTGGAATGATTCCAGTTTAAAGGAATGGATTTCTCTTTAATTTCCAAGACTCGGTTGCGGACAAACGGTTTCCAATCATCAGCAACACCCTTAATCCAATGTAGACATATCTGGGAGTCAGTCCACAAGAAAATATCACTTTCCTTCAATGAAGGAAATGTGGATTGCAAGTAAGAAGACAACCTCACTGATGTCAAGGCTCCCAACAGTTCTAAACGTGGTAGGGTCATTCTCTTAATTGGAGCTAAACGAGACTTAGAAATTATAAAACTAGTCGCACACTTATTTTGATATTTGATTTTGAAGTACGCAACAGAACCGTAAGCCTTCGGACTTGCATCTGAAAATATGTGTACTTCTAATTGATTCACTTGTATTTCATCAAAATATGGTCGGGGTATGACGAGTCTCTTGAATTCGTCTATTTCATTGAGCCACTCTTTAAACAATGACTCTATTTCCACGGGAAGAGACTCATCCCATTGGATGCCTCGCTCCCAAAGAGTTTGCATCATTAACTTTATTCTCACAGTGAAAGGCGTTATCAGTCCTATAGGATCATATAACATTCCGCATGTACTCAGCACAACACGTTTCGTTGGAGTTACACCTTTCATTTTCGAGAATTGATTGAGCTCAATCCTCAGGGTGTCCCTTTCATTGTCCCATATTAAACCTAGGACCTTAAGTGGTAAGTTTAACTCATGCGAAGACTGTCGACACTCCATTTGATTGTCCTCCCATATTTGGTTTAAGGTCGGAGAGTTCGAAGTCCATCGTCGCAAATTCATACTTGCTTCGCTTAATATATAACTGGCCTCCTTTGATATCGATGCGGCTTCTTCAACAGTAGCTGCGCCCGTAATTAAATCGTCGACATAGAGGTCTTTAAGAACAGTACATGCTTCAGCATGCGAGTTCTCATACTTTGTAAGATGCAGTCTTATAGTAGCCGTCAGGATAAAGGGACTACATTTCACTCCGAAAGGAACTCGTCTAAATCGCAAAACTCTGATATCACGACCACCGAAATCGAGATCAGTTCCCCTCTTTTCCCATAAAAACTGCAAATACTTTCTGTCTTGCTCAACGATGCCAACCTCTAAAAAGGCTCTTTGAATATCTGCGCAAAATGCTATTGGATGGTATCGAAATTTCAAAATAATTTTCAGTAAATCTGGATTGAGACTTGGCCCACTCTCTAAACAATCGTTGAGAGATTGTTCCCCTTTAGTTTTTGAGGACGCGTCGTAGACAATCCTAACCTTAGTACTCTCTTTTAATTCTTTTACCACTGCATGATGGGGCATAAAATATCCTATATTTTTATAATCATTGGAAACAATTTTGACTTGTTCAATTATACCGTCTTTTAATTGTTCGTCAATAATTTCATTATATTGGAAATACAACTCTGAATTGTGCCTAAATTTATTGTTCAAATTAATCAAACGTCGCCTTGCAACCACATAATTAGAGTTTAATCCCTTATAATTATCTTTCCATAGCAACTTAGTTTGATACCTCTTGTCCTTAAAAATTGTGTTTTGTTCAAACATGTTCATGACATCCGTATCTGATCGAGAAATTTCTTTATCCTGATTTATTCCAATCGCTTCCAATTCCCATAAACTTTTAACCCTTTCATTATCTGATTCTTCTCTAAATACCGTTGCATAATTTACACAAACATTCTCACTGTCATATTCCATTTCCCTGCCTTGAATTACATACCCAAATATACTATCAGTTACTACTAAACGTTTGCCTATCCTTATATTTTTTTCATGTAAAATCTCCCATATATAATCCGATCCGATCAGTATATGTATCTCATTTGTGGTTCCAGTATCGGCTAATTCGATTCCTTTCTCGAAAGCAATGTTTCTAACCCACTGAGAAGGAATTTCAATATGGCCATGCGTAATGGACTCAATGACCACCGCTTCTAATTTGATATGTTGATCAGGTTTAATTCTATTCTGCAAATCGAACTCAACTATATCATAAATTTGTTTGGTCTCAGCTCGAATCCCACCGAACGCATGTATTGTAAACACTTCTTGGCGAATGACCTTCAACCCCAATGAGTCAGCTATTCCCCTTTTCACGAATGTTCTATTGCTGCCGCTGTCTAGCAGCACTCGAACCACTCCTATTTTCTGGTCTGTTTTAACCACTGCAGTGAATGTCTGTAATAAAACTGACTCTAATTTATCTCTTTTTTGTTTATTTTCTAAGCAATGTAGTGAAGATACAGATGTCTCAACTTGTTCTGGTTCGTTGTGTATGGATTCGTTTGGATTTTGTGCGCAGTATGCCTTTTCACATATCAAATAATTATGAGGCTGCTTGCAATTCTTACACATCTGATCCTTTTTCCAACAAAACTTAGATATATGCCTACGTTTTAAACATATGAAACATCGACCATGGGATTTAAGAGAATTTTTTCTTTCAATTACTGTCAATGGACATTTTTGACTTATATGCGATCTATCGGAACAAAAAATACAAATTTCATTCACAGCAGTGGTTAAGGCTGCTGCAGTAGGTATGTTTGATACTGGTGTGTTTCGTTTTAGGCTTACATAATGCTTATTTTGACTATTTTGATTTATTGTTCTGTTACGAAAGGACCATTCATTTCCACTTACACCTTTAGGATTAGCTAATAAAAAGGACGTCTCTCGGCACTCTACTTCCTGTCTTAAAAATTCAATTAAATGTTTGATATCAAATAATTCACTCATTTTTCGTTGTCTATTATAATTTAAATTTAACTCTTCCGGGATTTTCTGTAATATCACGGGGCAAAGGAGATTACTATATGTGTCAGTTGCAACTTCAAGAGATTGTAGCGATCGGATCTGGACCTCAATCGCGTCATACATTTTTCTCAAAGCTGACACATTGGAACACGTTCTTACAGGTTCTATCGTTAGAAGTTTGTTCATATGTGAACTGATTATTAAATCTATTCTTCCAAACCTCTCCTTTAACAATTGTATTGAAGAATCATAATTGTTGTTAGTTAAAGAGAAACCCGAAACGGCTGTTATAGCTATCCCACCTAAATAAGTTTTTAAATAAGCGAATTTCTCTATTTTGCTTAAATAATCATTCTTATGAATAGAGACTTCGTATGAGTTCCAGCCAATAACTACAGTCTCCATAAAATTTCGCGATATTTAGTTTTGGGAGTTTAACATTTTCATTTCTGTATCTTTCCGCTCTATTTGGCTCGATACCTTCATTTAAATCATTTTGCGGTGTAGCTTCGGATAATTTTTCTATTTGTCTACTTAATCTCGTTTTCCATTGAATCCCGCGTTCCTGATATTCCTCACTCACAGTAATTTCGTTTTCGATTTCATCAATTGCAATAATAGCTTCTATTTCACTATCTAATTTTTTAAGGGTTTCAATTTTTTCTATTAATTGATGTTTTTGATCATGAAGATCATCAAGCTTTTGGTCTTCAGTGTATCTTTCACTTAATTGTTCATTTATAGTGCCTATTATTTTTGTAATAAGCTTGGTAAAAAGTTGTCTGACACTACTTCTTTTTCGCTTTAATGCATCAGGATTCATGATTGGATCAATTATTCAATTTCAATTAATTCAGATTAAAAGGGGACCTACCTCAAATTCCACGTAGCCGTGAATCAGAGCACAATTCTTCATAACACAAGGTCCGTCACAATCCAAAATTAATCGCGTCCGGGTCACCAAATTCTGTGCCAAAATGTGTGTTTTCATCAGGGAAAAATCCATCCAAATTTTACGTTACAAACATTTATTACGAACACACAACAACACAAAGAAATACACGGCTGGTCGCCGGATCAATGGTAAGGCACATCCTTACCCTCCAATATCCGTTCTTAATCTAATCTCTCCCTCGGGGAGGGGAAATCCTTTCACCTTTTTCCCTCTTGGGGATTTTCATCCCAAGTTGGAACAAGCATCGTTAAATTAGTCTAAATATGAAATTTCACGACTACTATCTTTATATCTGGATATTCAATGTTAAAGTTCCTGTCAATTTCAGGGATCATCTCTACATTGAAAATTGCTATTCGTAGATCGAGATTAATTGGTAGTAGTATACCCCCCCGTATAGGACACGGAAGTGACGTCATACCACGTGACCCGAAGTGGGCGGGGCCAAGTGACATCACAGCGTGACGTCATCGAAAAGCGGAAGTGACGTATGGTTTGTTTACATTTTGGACTTGGAATTTTTTTTTTGTCATCGACTTCGTGCAGGCGTTGAGTTGTTTCAAGATGGCGTCGTTTTGTTACCATGGTGACGAATCACTCGCGTAGTGCCATCTGGTGGAGAAATTCGAAACCCTATTATTTTTAATTAAAAAGGAGTTTCTTGGATTCGAACCCGGGACCATAGGATCCGAAGTCTAGCGCGCTATCCGTTAGGCTGTAAGAGAGTTATCTTAAGATGGTGAATTAATGTAGTGTTTCTCTCTCTTTTGGACTTGTATTTTTTCTTAGTATTAGGAATGGGTTATTTTTAGAAAATGGTTTGAATAATTGCATAGGGGTTTTAATAAATGCTTTTACAAAATGACTTATGGCGCCATCTAGTGATTTTAAAAGTAATTAATCTAAGGGACGAATTGATTTCTTAATGTTTTTACTTTATTCATCACCAGTGACGTCAGTGTGTTTACGTTTGGGACTTGGATTTTTTTTTCCTTCTGAGATTTCGATGTGACGTCACGATTATGTCCATCGAGCAAGTCTGAACTTGAAAAAGTCTACTCACAATTCTTTATGTTATGAGTATGGTAAATTGTTTACAGATCGTGAAGGCTAGGCATATTTCCGTCGATTGGAAAACGAATTAACGTATTAAAAAAAGACGAAATTTAGAAATTTTAGGTCAAAAATATACTGTGCCTTGTAAACTTGTAGCATACGAAGACGAAGGAATAAGCTATACTTTTAGCGGGTCTTCTATTGCAGCCAAGCCTTGATCTCCTAAAGTATTGGAAATAAAGGGAGAAATGGAGCGAATAATTGGTGCAAGGTTTAATTTTGAGTTGGTGAAGCGTTATAAAGATGGTAAGGACTGCATAGTTGCCCATAAAAACAACGAGAAGGACTTGGAACTTTATGCACCCATAGCGTCTGTTTCATTTGGACAGAAAAGGCAATTTGTGTTTTCTAGAAAGAACTACAATTCTTTAAAAATTGTTCTGGAAAATGGAAGCTTGCTTGAGATGAAGTATCCAACAAACCAATTTTGGTTTCACAGCTTGCCCCGTGCATTATGCCCTAGAATAAATTTAACGTTTCGTAAAATTCTTGTATAAAGCAGCGATAAACCACTTATGTGCCCCCGAACTAGAACTCAGTGTCGTACACTAGACGATATTTGGACAACGTTGCAATTGATCTTTGCCTTTCAGAATAGTATTTTTATAAATGCTTACATCTCGTTTTTAAATAAATTTTTAGCGTGTCTTACCACATATACTGTATTTTGGATTATTTGGTTTTTTTTATTACATGGTTTCATAAATTTTCTTTTAAAATGCAAGATCTGAAATGAAATTTTTCTTTGCTATATAGATTTATGTTTTTTTTTTAAGTTAGATGTTTTTACTCAAAAATTAATTATACATTAGATGCTATAACACCTATTTTATAGCAGAAATTTTGTTTTAAATAATATACACTTAAGTAAGAGTAAAATTTTTGAAACTTTACAAGACAAATACTATGAATATGTTTTCTTGTACATTTGAAGAAGTTATAATTTGTATGAAAAAAAACCATTTATTTTATAAATCTAAATTAAATGTTATTTTTTAATTAATCTTTCCTTGCATATTATTCTTACTTTGAATAAATCTTCATAAATTTTAGTGATTTAATTTATATTATATAGATTTACAAACCTGTTTTTGGATGAAATATAAGGATTTAATATTTTAAAAATTAATGTTTTTACTTAAAATTAATTATATATTAAATACTATTACACATATTTTTAATGTTGAAGATTTTTAGAAAACATTTTACAATTGAAACATATACATTAAATATTATGACAAACACTTAAATGCAGATCCATAAGGGAATATTGGAAATCTTTTTAATGCTTACACCTTTTCTATTCTAAATAAACTTTTGCTTGTCTTACCACATACACTGTATTTTGGATTATTTGTTTTTTTTTTATTACATGGTCTTATAAATTTTCTTTTTAAAATGCAAGATCTGAAATGAAATTTTCCTTGATTTTAAGATTTATGTTTTACTCAAAAATTAATTATACATTAGATGCTATAGCACATATTTTATTGCAGAATTTTTTAATATTATACACATAAGTGAGCGTAAAATTTTTGAAACTTTACAAGACCCATATTATGAACATGTTTCCTTACACATTTGAAGTAGTGAAAAATAGTATTAAAACCCTTTATCCTGTAAAATATAAATTAAATATTATTTTTAATTAATTTTTCCTTCCATATTATTGTTTACTTTAAATAAATTTTCATTCATTTTAGTGATTTTATTTATATTATAAAGATTTTCAAACTGTTTTTAACGAAATTTTCTTTGATATAGGGATTTATATTTTAAAAGTTAGATGTTTTTTACACAAAAATTAATTATATATCAAATACTATTGCACGTATTATAACATTGAAGATTTTTAGAAAGCGTTTAACAATTGAAATATATACTTTAAATATTATTACAAACATTTAAATGCAATTTGCTTTTTATTTTTTAATTTTACAATTGAGACATTTTTAAAAGTTTGGTTCTTAAAGTGCGTTTTATGCATAGTAAAAAAATTATTATAAAAACCTGTAAGAGTAAAAAGAATTTTATGCATTAATTTGAAACTTTACAAGACCCATACCATGTTTCCTTGCACATTTGAAGTAGTGAAATATAGAATTAAAAACCATTTGTCCTTGAAGATCTAAATTAAAAGTTCTTTTTCTTTAATGCTTTTGCAAACCACACATTTTACTAAACATGAACTTCCTTTTATTTATTTGAAATCCTTATGCACATCGTACAATTTACATTGCACAGCAAAATACCAATACTGTACGAAGCTATGAAGTATTTTACAAGATACTTTGTACTGTTTTCTTAATTTTAAGTGTTCTACATTGCTATATTAAATGGATAGTAAGTGGGTTTTCTGTTTTTGAAAATAATGTGTGCACATCTGTGCTGCTAAGCAAATTAACTTTTGCCCTTTTCTTGATATTTAATGCATAATCTAAATATTTACTCACACCGCTGATAGTTTTACCCATGAGTAAAATTAAATAATAACTGAAAATTTTAAGTATTAATGTGAATTTTAAAATGAACAAAAATTATTGAAATAATGGATTAAATCTGAATTCTATGTATTCTTAAAACAATCTCTGCAAATCCAGCAGACAATTCTTAAACAGATTGAAGGAAGCCACATGGAAACAAAGTAAATTAGAACACTTTTTAATAGTAGAAACATTATGATTAATATTTTTACAAAAATAATACATTGTAGTAAAAAAAGAACTTATTTTTACATACTTACATTTTTTTAAGAGACTTATTTCCGACAAGCCAATTATTCAATGCCATCACCTCAGCTATGGGGCAATGCAAATTATTTTTGTGATGACCACATTATAGTTTTTGGATATCTTTGTTGCTACTTAGAGCACAAAATGCATCGAATTTGGGAAACCCATATTGTTCTAAGTTGATATTCGGAATATTCAATGCATCTAAGCGTTTCTTTTCCACACAACCACCTTTGTAAGCAATTAGGTACTGAGTGACCCTCTTGGTCTGCTCGCAATATTCTAAAAGCTTAGAGTCTAGATTTTCTAAGGGAGCACAATTTGCTGTCATGGGACAGAAATGAAGTGCACATACGTAATTTTTAACATATCACACAGTTGTACGATCTTTGGCACTCAGTTTATGCTTAGACGATAAGTTAAAACGAATACTTGAAGCTACTTGTGATTTTTACAGCGATGTATGCGTATTTACGTACTAAGAAACTTTATTGAATCTGAAATCCATCAAAATCCACAATTGCACAAATATTAATCATTGCTATTGAAAAGCGTTAGCTGTTCTTGGAAAAATAATTATAAACTGGAGGCCACGAAGAACTGGACTATATAACACCATACACTTACTAATCAGTAAAGTTAAAATTTATCTTTTGCGTTCCATAGTTACTCACAAAAGATAAGACTAAGTAAAGAATGTACATACTCAGAAAACATGTGTTTGTGATAATGCGCGAAATAAAATTTTGTGTTGTAATACAAGATTTTAACGAAAGGATATACTTAAATGTGCGTGTGATTTTTTTTTACTCTACCACGTTTATGCGCTGAATGCAATTCAATTCTACGACTAAACTTGAGCAAGAAAAAAAATATAACCAAATATAATTTATAAGAGAAACGTATTTTGACTCTTTAAAATGAGAACTTTAAAGTATACTGAATTCTCTTGATTCTGCAGTTTTATTTTTTCTAAAATTACATCAACAAATTGAATTATTTTATTTGTGTGCACACACAAGTCTTTGCCTCTGTTGAAAGGAAACTAGTATCTTTGACAAGTATCAGATTTTTAAAAATTGATTCAGAGAAGAACCTTTTTTCATGGGATTTAACTCAATCTGCTCCATAATTTTACCCTTAAGAGTAATAGAGCATATTATAGTTTTAAGGAAAATGAATAACCATTATGCAAATTTGAAGCCAAAAGTTCCAAGCATGTCTATGCGCCTATCTACGTTTAGAGATTGACCAACGCACAGACGTTGACATTAGGGACCTAGCCGTAAACGGATCGTATTATACCGGTGTCTTGGACGTGATCAGGTGCTATTGGTGTGGCGAAGGGCTTGAAAATTGGTAAAAAGATGTAGTGAGACACAAACACAAAGTTTTATCCAAAATGTTTGGTAGCCCATAGATGAAATTGTACAGGTGCTGGATGAAATCAACAATACCTGTCGAAGACAAAAAAAAATCCAAGTATTCACCATCTTAAGATAACTCTCTTACAGCCTAACGGATAGCGCGCTAGACTTCGGATCCTATGGTCCCGGGTTCGAATCCAAGAAACTCCTTTTTAATTAAAAATAATAGGGTTTCGAATTTCTCCACCAGATGGCACTACGCGAGTGATTCGTCACCATGGTAACAAAACGACGCCATCTTGAAACAACTCAACGCCTGCACGAAGTCGATGACAAAAAAAAAATTCCTGTTTAAGAATTGTCTGCTGGATTTGCAGAGATTGTTTTAAGAATACATAGAATTCAGATTTAATCCATTATTTCAATAATTTTTGTTCATTTTAAAATTCACATTAATACTTAAAATTTTCAGTTATTATTTAATTTTACTCATGGGTAAAACTATCAGCGGTGTGAGTAAATATTTAGATTATGCATTAAATATCAAGAAAAGGGCAAAAGTTAATTTGCTTAGCAGCACAGATGTGCACACATTATTTTCAAAAACAGAAAACCCACTTACTATCCATTTAATATAGCAATGTAGAACACTTAAAATTAAGAAAACAGTACAAAGTATCTTGTAAAATACTTCATAGCTTCGTACAGTATTGGTATTTTGCTGTGCAATGTAAATTGTACGATGTGCATAAGGATTTCAAATAAATAAAAGGAAGTTCATGTTTAGTAAAATGTGTGGTTTGCAAAAGCATTAAAGAAAAAGAACTTTTAATTTAGATCTTCAAGGACAAATGGTTTTTAATTCTATATTTCACTACTTCAAATGTGCAAGGAAACATGGTATGGGTCTTGTAAAGTTTCAAATTAATGCATAAAATTCTTTTTACTCTTACAGGTTTTTATAATAATTTTTTTACTATGCATAAAACGCACTTTAAGAACCAAACTTTTAAAAATGTCTCAATTGTAAAATTAAAAAATAAAAAGCAAATTGCATTTAAATGTTTGTAATAATATTTAAAGTATATATTTCAATTGTTAAACGCTTTCTAAAAATCTTCAATGTTATAATACGTGCAATAGTATTTGATATATAATTAATTTTTGTGTAAAAAACATCTAACTTTTAAAATATAAATCCCTATATCAAAGAAAATTTCGTTAAAAACAGTTTGAAAATCTTTATAATATAAATAAAATCACTAAAATGAATGAAAATTTATTTAAAGTAAACAATAATATGGAAGGAAAAATTAATTAAAAATAATATTTAATTTATATTTTACAGGATAAAGGGTTTTAATACTATTTTTCACTACTTCAAATGTGTAAGGAAACATGTTCATAATATGGGTCTTGTAAAGTTTCAAAAATTTTACGCTCACTTATGTGTATAATATTAAAAAATTCTGCAATAAAATATGTGCTATAGCATCTAATGTATAATTAATTTTTGAGTAAAACATAAATCTTAAAATCAAGGAAAATTTCATTTCAGATCTTGCATTTTAAAAAGAAAATTTATAAGACCATGTAATAAAAAAAAAACAAATAATCCAAAATACAGTGTATGTGGTAAGACAAGCAAAAGTTTATTTAGAATAGAAAAGGTGTAAGCATTAAAAAGATTTCCAATATTCCCTTATGGATCTGCATTTAAGTGTTTGTCATAATATTTAATGTATATGTTTCAATTGTAAAATGTTTTCTAAAAATCTTCAACATTAAAAATATGTGTAATAGTATTTAATATATAATTAATTTTAAGTAAAAACATTAATTTTTAAAATATTAAATCCTTATATTTCATCCAAAAACAGGTTTGTAAATCTATATAATATAAATTAAATCACTAAAATTTATGAAGATTTATTCAAAGTAAGAATAATATGCAAGGAAAGATTAATTAAAAAATAACATTTAATTTAGATTTATAAAATAAATGGTTTTTTTTCATACAAATTATAACTTCTTCAAATGTACAAGAAAACATATTCATAGTATTTGTCTTGTAAAGTTTCAAAAATTTTACTCTTACTTAAGTGTATATTATTTAAAACAAAATTTCTGCTATAAAATAGGTGTTATAGCATCTAATGTATAATTAATTTTTGAGTAAAAACATCTAACTTAAAAAAAAAACATAAATCTATATAGCAAAGAAAAATTTCATTTCAGATCTTGCATTTTAAAAGAAAATTTATGAAACCATGTAATAAAAAAAACCAAATAATCCAAAATACAGTATATGTGGTAAGACACGCTAAAAATTTATTTAAAAACGAGATGTAAGCATTTATAAAAATACTATTCTGAAAGGCAAAGATCAATTGCAACGTTGTCCAAATATCGTCTAGTGTACGACACTGAGTTCTAGTTCGGGGGCACATAAGTGGTTTATCGCTGCTTTATACAAGAATTTTACGAAACGTTAAATTTATTCTAGGGCATAATGCACGGGGCAAGCTGTGAAACCAAAATTGGTTTGTTGGATACTTCATCTCAAGCAAGCTTCCATTTTCCAGAACAATTTTTAAAGAATTGTAGTTCTTTCTAGAAAACACAAATTGCCTTTTCTGTCCAAATGAAACAGACGCTATGGGTGCATAAAGTTCCAAGTCCTTCTCGTTGTTTTTATGGGCAACTATGCAGTCCTTACCATCTTTATAACGCTTCACCAACTCAAAATTAAACCTTGCACCAATTATTCGCTCCATTTCTCCCTTTATTTCCAATACTTTAGGAGATCAAGGCTTGGCTGCAATAGAAGACCCGCTAAAAGTATAGCTTATTCCTTCGTCTTCGTATGCTACAAGTTTACAAGGCACAGTATATTTTTGACCTAAAATTTCTAAATTTCGTCTTTTTTTAATACGTTAATTCGTTTTCCAATCGACGGAAATATGCCTAGCCTTCACGATCTGTAAACAATTTACCATACTCATAACATAAAGAATTGTGAGTAGACTTTTTCAAGTTCAGACTTGCTCGATGGACATAATCGTGACGTCACATCGAAATCTCAGAAGGAAAAAAAAATCCAAGTCCCAAACGTAAACACACTGACGTCACTGGTGATGAATAAAGTAAAAACATTAAGAAATCAATTCGTCCCTTAGATTAATTACTTTTAAAATCACTAGATGGCGCCATAAGTCATTTTGTAAAAGCATTTATTAAAACCCCTATGCAATTATTCAAACCATTTTCTAAAAATAACCCATTCCTAATACTAAGAAAAAATACAAGTCCAAAAGAGAGAGAAACACTACATTAATTCACCATCTTAAGATAACTCTCTTACAGCCTAACGGATAGCGCGCTAGACTTCGGATCCTATGGTCCCGGGTTCGAATCCAAGAAACTCCTTTTTAATTAAAAATAATAGGGTTTCGAATTTCTCCACCAGATGGCACTACGCGAGTGATTCGTCACCATGGTAACAAAACGACGCCATCTTGAAACAACTCAACGCCTGCACGAAGTCGATGACAAAAAAAAAATTCCAAGTCCAAAATGTAAACAAACCATACGTCACTTCCGCTTTTCGATGACGTCACGCTGTGATGTCACTTGGCCCCGCCCACTTCGGGTCACGTGGTATGACGTCACTTCCGTGTCCTATACGGGGGGGTATACTACTTAAGGGACGAAATATATGATGATATAACAACATTTTGATGATAAATTGAACTTTTAGTATAGTGGTAAAATGTTACTTTTTTACATCTTAAATTTAGCATTCAAACATTTTTCAAATTAAAAGTCCACAATATTGAAATAGATCTATGGTTATTAATTGCAGGTAGGTGGGTATTTTAATTAACGTCACATTGGAGCAACACAACGGACTATTGGTGACGGTCAGGGATCAATCCCAAAGGGAAATCCGTGGACAACACCACGTAATTTTGTACAACGGTCATATGACGAGGCAAAACCCGAGCTGGCACCCCACTCTCCACACTTCCGCACCACGCCAGCGTGAGGAAATTTCAGGCCACGACAGGATTGACGTGCACCAGCCCATTTTTACATGCCGGTCTTTGGTAGGACGGAGTTTCGAACTCGCAACCTTCCGGTTGCTAATCCGTTACTCTTCCAACAGGGCTACTGCGGACCTTATTAATTGGAATGAAAAAGAAAATACGAATGAAATACGTACTAAATTGTCTACAAAAATGATTATAAAAAAATTGATTTTTTTCACCTAAATTTAAGTATTTTCTTTACACAAAACAAAGTTTTCAAATTTTTGATCTCATGGAACTGAGATAAAATCATGAAAGATTCACATTTTGGTTGTGTACACCCCTGGTAATAGTAGCTACTAGATTAAATTTCCCCATTTTTACCAGTGATAAAATCTTGGAAAAACTCGAAACACTCCTATTTTCTAACCCATGAGCAAAATCAACTACCATGGTGGTTTTTGTAAAATAAAATTTATTTCAGAGTTTTCGTCCCTGCGCCATGCAAATTTGCCTTTGAAATTATAAAAGGCATTGCAAGTTTCAATCAATAAAGTTTATAAACACTTCACAATCAAAGTGAAGGCCATGTAATCAACATTTTGTTCTGAGTAAAGTGGGTTTAGTATTTTTTGATTTGCTCAATCTGGGGGAAGAGTCAGCATTTTGTGTACTCAATTGCAAAAATGGAGGGATTCAGTTTCCTAAACTATCTGCCAAACAGCTACGAATTCTTTAAATGTAAACTTGGTTTCGAATTTTCAAAACATGCATACAAAACTGTGTAAAAAATGGAAAGGTTTAAAAATGATACAACACCACTCAGTTAAGATAACATTTTTCGAAAGCCGGAAGAAAGATGGCTCACTAATAACTTGGCTGAAAAGCTTCGAGAAAACGTTTCGCACAAACATTTGACAAGAAAGCGATAACTTGTAAAATGTGGCAAATACGATGATTTCAAAGAGCGATAAATTGAAAAATGTGATAACCCTGAACACACGCATCGGGCATAGCTTTTCGCTCTCTTGGACTCGCTACTCGAAGTATGAAAATGTGGTCAAAAATGTAGGAATGTGTGAACCAGGCTATTTGAGTGTGGCCATTCCACCCCACTCCTAAAGTATATTTCTGATCAGCATAATTCTAGGATAGAATATGACACAAATTTGCTTGTGATAGTATTTATTTGGACGAAATACTTGCCGTAACCAATGGTATTCAATTTTCTCAAAATGATATGAGAGTATTAAATTATGTTTCTGATTACATCGCTAAAAAGGTTGTCAGAAATATTAACTGCTCAGAATGCTAAAATATTCTCTACATAAATAAATCGTTAGAAATAGAATCTGATAGTAATATCTTCGATTATTTAGATATTTTAGATAGAGGAGGTTTATTTTGGCCAACTCCATTTACTATAAATATTGTCACAGCATTGGAAGTTTTCCAGACATGTATTTCGCAGCAATTTGAGGATGAATTCCTTAAATGCATGGACCAGAAAAACTTACTGACCAATATAATCGAAGAAAGACTTAATTCTAGTTCCCCTTTTCTTGAAGTATGCTCTTGTGGATTACGGAAAAAGCGCTCAAAGTAAATTATATTTCAATAATAGTAAATATACTCTTAAACAATTACAGTAAAGTTAGAAATGATATATTTTAAACTAAGTCCAGTAAGAAAGAAGATAAAAATTTAAAAACATTAAATCAATAATTCTTTATGCTGATAAAATACTTCATGTAACGTGACTGAGCTTTCATTCAAAATATATTCTTTTGTTTTTTAAAACAAAGTTATCAAATTATTGGAATGTGTTACTTAATTAAGCGGAATTGTAACAGTGCATTGTTAATAAATGGTGTAAAAATGATACAAATAAAAATATATTCAAGGCAAAATCATATGCCTCGTTTATATCTTTAAAATTCAGAGAAATTTTTCCGATCAAAAAGCAAAGTAAAAGTAATAAAACGTAAAAGAAACTTCCCATCTTTAAAATTAATATACAAATAGTGAATTAAAACTACCGACCTCGCTCGTGTCGTCACAAAGGGTTGTATCAGCCTGTGCCCTGGTCTGACCCCTTAAAGGTATTTCGATAAAAAGATTCCTTACAGAGTGGTCTCCAAACTTTTTCACTTGAGGGCCAGATTGAAAAATCCTGGAAGTCAGGCGGGCCAACAATGACCCTTCGTGGGCCCGGTATGGCTCGCGAAGGGTCATTGAGATCTACATGAAAATTGTAGATCTCATTGATGTACTTAACCTTGATGGGCTGCGGTAGGGAGAGTAATTTGGTTGGAAGGGTAATAAATTTTTAATTGGAGGGTTACGAGTTCCAATCCTACCCCAGATCGCCGTGTACAAAGGGGCCGGTGCCTGTCTCGTGGCCTCAAATGATCTCACGTTGGCATGGTGTGGCAGTTTGGAGAGTGGGATGCCAGCTCAGGTGAAACCATGTGATTTGACCGTGGTTCAAAATAACGGGTGTTGTCCTCGGAATTTCCCATCGGGTCTAATCCCGGACCGTCTCCAATAGACCGGAAAGGGAAGATTTACTTCCAATGTTCAAGTGGTCTGAAATTTATTGCTGTTTCTGCGGAAAGGACGTTCAATCTAATTGGTATTGACTAGTCGATTACTAAGTTTGGTAGGTAGGAATTTAAATTAACCTCGCATTGGAGCATCACAACGGGCTATTGATCCGGGATCAATCCTAAAGGGAAAGAACGGAGGACACCACCAGGTAATTTTCAACCACGGTCTGATGACGAGGAAACACCTGAGGTGGCACCTAACTCCGAACTTCCACTCCAAGCCAACGTGAGGACATTTGAGCCCAAGATAGATTTAACGTGCCCCAGCACCTTTTGTACCTGACTCTGGTTGGGTTCGTGGGCTGCGGTGGCTCGGTGGGAAGAGTAACGGAGTAGCAACAGGAGGGTTGCGAGTTCCAATCAAAAGACCGTCGTGTACAAAGGTAAATCTGCCGTGACTTCAAATGTCCTCACGTTGGCGTGGTGTGGAAGTTTGTAGAATGGGGTTCCAGCTCAATTCTTGTCTCGTCATCTGATCGTGGTTCAAAATTACGCGGTGTAAATTCCCTTTTGGATGGATCCCAGACCTCGTCAATAGCTCGTTGTGTAACTCTGGTACGACGTTAATCATACCATTGATTGGATTTAGACTCGCAACCCTCCGGTTGCAATTCCGTTACTCTTCCAGGGGCCGTCGTGGCTCAGTGGTATGCCCACTGCGCTAGCAACCTTCGAGTTGTAGGCGGCGCAGGTTCGATTCTTGCCACGTGCATTCCTCCATGGGTGTACTTCTCTCTTCTGTGTCAGTAAAGCTTTCACTGTGTGTCAGTTACTTAATATGGCATGTCCCTTGTCAATTATTTGATATTGTGTTGTGTCTGGCTCAGCATGGCCAAATATGGTCATTGTGCCATAAAGCCCCAAACCCAACCAACCGTTACTCTTCCAAACGGGCCTACGCGACCTATCCATTCTTTGGTAGGTAGGTATTTTAACGTCACACTGGAGCAACACAAAGGGCTATTCATTCTTTGGTAGGTAGGTATTTTAATTAACGTCGCAGTTGAGCAACACAATGGGCTATAGGCGACGGTCCGGGATCAAACCCGAAGGGAAAGATCGAGGACACCATGTAATTTTGAATCATGGTCATATGACGAGGTCACACCTGAGCTGGCACCCCATTCTCCAAACTTTCACACCACAACAACGTGGGGTCATTTGAAGCCACTGGATGTTTAACGTGCACCAGCCCTTGTGTATACTACCCTTGAAATAGAAGGTCCGCGGTAGCTTGGTTGGAGGAGGAATGGACTAGCAACCGGAGGGATTGCGAGTTCGAATCCAACCAAAAGACCGTCGTGTACAGAGGGGGCTGATGTGCGTTAAACATGTCTTGGCCTCAAATGTCCTCACGTTGGCGTGGCGTGGAAGTTTGGAGAGTGGGGTGCCAGCTCGGGTGTTACATCATCTGACCGTGGTTCAAAATTACGTGGTGTCCTCGATCTTTCCCTTCGGAATTGATCCCGGACGGTCACCAATATCCCGTTGTGTTGCTCCAGTGTGACGTTAATTAAAATACGCTCTTATCTTGAAATAGGTATTTGGATGTAGAAGTACGGTAGGTAGGTATTTTAATTAACATCACACTGGAGCAACACAACGGGCTACCTGTAGAAGTACGGAAATCGTTTTAAAAAATAAGCATTTGACTTCACATTAAAAATTGTAAAGGGAGCCCGTATCGGAGATCACTACCACCTACATTTAGCTATACAAAAAATGCTTCATGGAACTATGTTATTTACCTTCTGTATATGTTACATCAATTTTAAAGAGATTCTTTCTTTGACAGGATGGCAGATAGCAACATCGAGTCCCGAAATGTCTCTCAAGCGCCAAGACCAGGAAGTTCAAGGTCTAATGAAGAGAACGATACACCTTCAGGCGATGTTTCCGACATCCTTCGGATGGAATCCACCAGTTGCCAGATTGCGCTTGGTGTCCTCTCGCTTAGCGTTCAGGTTCGTCGTAGTTTCGAAGGAGAGTATCTAAATCTGAAAAAGTTTGAACTCGACGTCCTGAAGTCCACATTTTCATTACTCGTGTTATATGAAATCTCGCCTCACGACACGATAGACGACTACATCTGTGAAATAAAAGACCTAGCTGCTACACTGAAGAAGTATTCTGAACACATTGAAGAATATTGGAAGATTATTGATCATGCCTCAGCACACCTACGCCGGTTTGAAAACAGACGAATACGATGTGCTTGTATGTACACATCCTGAAGACCTTGTAAGGAGACTTGCAGTCCAAATATACCATAATGTGAAATCAATCAATGGCCTTATACGTAATCTTTATGATATGAAGAAAGTGTATTTCGCTATGAAGTGTTATGTTACATCTAATGTAGTTCAGAACTGAATACGGTTTTCCTTCTAAGTTCTGACTTGCGTGAAGTTCGCTCAGCACTGTTTGAAATCAGTCTTGAATTGTGTATTTGTAAATTGGTACTCTGGTGTCTGGAAAGTATTAAGTGCTCATGAACGCTTAATAGGTGATCTGTATGCTACTTTGCATGCTAAGTGTAGTTGGTGGAGGTGATTTTAACCATGCCCATGTGCGGTATTTTATGATAGCGCTTTGTCTGAAATTATTGAGTTTTGATTGATTACAGATGTAAATTTGTATTGAATTGTTTTAGACGATTTTAGATGTCAGATTAATATAAATGATGTAAACTTAAAATTGTGTGTGAAGAGGTATTGATTGAATATTTGTTATACTTTAATATCGAATTTACCTTTTAATCGACTACAGATAAACTTAAATTGTACGCGTTTGGTAGTCTTGGATTGCGTAGGAGTGTTAATTGAATGTTTTCCTAAATTGTGTAGGAATGTTGATTTAATATGGTGCCTCCTTTAATTGAGTAAGAGTTCTGACTGAATACTGTTTTAAAATGTATTATGTTTGTTGTCTTAATTTGGAAGTGTTTTTTAAGTATCTTAATTGAATCACTTATTGTAATTCCTTTCAATATTTGTAACTTGTCAATAATCAATCAGTTTTGGTAAATTTTGTATAAAAAACAAACTAGTTTATAAACGTCTCGTTTTGTTCTGAGTTCTATCATCAAACTACGTAAAACATGTTAATACAATTTACTGCATTTTAATCGGTATGAATGAAACCTGTCATTTCTGAAATAGAAGATGGTAGAAGTGAAGAAAATAGATTTGCTTTTATGCGGTAAGCAGTTATCTTACAAAGTGTTGGATTTTGTAAAAAGCAGGGGACACGGTAACTTTTGAACAATTTTTTTTATTTTCATATGTGTAGCAAATTTTTTTAGTATACTATGTTGAAATGCACATAAAATGAATATTTCAGAAGAAAAAGTTTAATTTTACAAGAGCAATTCAAAAATTTATTTTTTTTTGAAAAAAATCAACAGTTTAAAATCCATACTACTTTTTTAAATATCATCTTTTTAAATTTCTTTTTACACTTTTCTATTTATTGCAGTATTTTACACAATTCTGGGCATGGGTTTGCATGTATTCTGATTATTTATTTTTCTAGAATTTTTTTCTTAAAAATACTGTGAAAAACTAAAAAACAAGAATATTTTAGTTTGTCAATGAAAAAAAAAACCTTTCATCCAAATTCTGATCCCATGCACAGAATTGTCAAAAACACTTGTGAACCACTACAAAAAGTTCCAAAGATCTAAATTAAATTTTAAAAAAGACTTAGCAATTTGAGTACTTCATAGTCATTAAAAATAGAAAGCTGAGAAAAAGCCATTTAAAGTTTAATTTTTGGTTTCGGTATTTTACATCCAAGATAAAAAAATTAAAACAACTTCTAAAATAATGTTGCCAGAGCTATGTAATTTTGCACACATATTCAGAAGGGTTGTATAGTTAAAATAAAGCAATAAAAAAAATTCCGATAATCTGGTCATTTTAAGAGTACCGTGTCCGCTTAATTCCAATAAATTCCTCTTACAATTTTGAGAAGGAAAAACAATTAGTAGCTTTAGGCATACTTTTGTGATACCACTGAAGTTAAGTTAATTTTTATGTTATAGACCAGTCAAGTATCAAATTCACTTGCGAAAGTAATTCAGAGTTGTAGGTTTATATTACTTTTACAGGTTAAAAAAATTTCAATAATGGAGAAAAATAAGAAATTTAGCTAGTATAAAACGCGGATTACCAAAAATTTAAAGACCTGAACTGACTTACATACTACGTTGGTTAGATATCAACACAATGACCACGTTTGGCAAAACTGAGTCAAACAAGCAAAACACCGAGTGATGGTAGGTAAGTGAGTACTCACAGAAGCAACACGACTACGGTCCGGAATCAGTCCCGAAGGGTAGGTACGTAAATAACGACGCACTGGAGCAACAACGGAATTTTTATATTTACAGAAATGAGTGGGCTAACAGTGCCCAAGACATAGATTATACAGTAAGAGATAAAGGGATATAGTTATAAAGAAAAGGTTTTTTACATAAAATATTCAAAGGTTTGAATTAATTAAGAAATAATTGAGCAACACGGCTCAGAATAACGTATATACAGAGATGATATATAAAGGCTTGAAATAGAGGGGGTTTTTTTAGGTAAACAAAAACCATAGTATTATGATTATGTTTTACAAATCAGAAAAATATAACAGAGACATAAAATTCATAAAAATTAAATTGTTAAAGAATTATAAATTTATGGTCAAGTTAGAGAAAGGATTTAAAAGTTTAGTTACAATTTGCTATTTCAGCTGCAAACTTTATGCATTTCCCAAGCATATAAAGTGATTGTGGATTGTTTAGCATATTATTTAGTGAACTTTCTTTATTTTCGTTAGATGGTTTGGTTAAATGCCATTGAGAGGTTGAGGGGCAGCTGAAGATGTAATGGTCTGAATCGCCTATTGCACCGCAGGAACAGAGGTTGGATCTTTTAAGTTTGAATCGGTGCAAATAAGCAACAAAAGGGCCATGACCGGTGAGGAACCAGACAATATATCTGTTGGAGATGAGTCGATTGGACTTGACATGGGGGACAAAAGGTTTAGCTCTAAGTCCTTTTATAGAGTTATTATAATAAATTTGCCAATCATTATTGGCTATTTTTTCGAAGGTTTTTTTTAAATGATTTAGGAGCTGGAATTTCAAGTGACTCATCCCCAATAGTCCCCAACTTTGCGAAATGATCTGCTACCTCATTGCCATGGACATTAGAATGGGCTTTGACCCAATTCAGGCTAAAATTAGATTTATTACTTAGATAGGATTTGATAAAATTAATATAGGTAGATTTGATTTTTGGAGATTGAAGTGCCTGAATTGAGCTAAGGCTGTTGCTATAAATATTAATTTTTTTTTATTTGTAGCCCAAGAAATTGCTTTATAAATGGCTGTAAGTTCCGATTGAAATACGGTATTAAAGTGGCAAACTTTGTAGAAAAAAACAGTACAACGAACCCCTTTAAATTCAATATTTTAGAAATATCGAATGAATAGTAAATTTATTACTAGATAATACCACGCTGAGACAGTCGCCATTAGACCATTTTTAAAATTGGTTATATTAAAGAACATCGAATACATAGTAGGTATTAATAGTACGAATACATTTAATCACATAGCGTATGAAAATTGGCTGCATAATGCCTTGCCGAGGCTTAAGTCACTATTATCCACCTATGATAAATTAAACGTTACCCAAAAATTTAGTAATCAAGAATTTTGTCAAAAAAGTTCAAAGTATTTTAATGAATGAAATTATATTAATAAACCGCGATAACAAAATCAAAAATTGACATGCATTCAAAGGGTCGAAGTTCCGTATTTTTTAAAATTTTATTAAACTTTGGTTGTCTAGACGAGGTATATCACCAACAGCAAAACTGATTTACTGAACTGCATGGACGAGATATATCGTCGAAACTATTTGGAGGGTTCAGTAAAATTCTAGAAATGAGAAATTTTATTTTAATAAAAAGGTTACAAATCAAAAGGTAGGAAGTTAATTAACGTCACACTGAAGCAACGCAACGGGCTATTGGCTACGGTGCAGGATCCATCCCCAAGGAAAGATCGGAAGACAACGCGTAATTTTAAACCACGGTCAGATGACTAGGTCACATGATCTGGAAACCCACTCCAAACTTCCACACAACGCCAACGCAAGTACATTTGAGGCCACGACAGTTTAACATACACCAGCCCCTGTGTATACACTGATCTTCGGTTGGATCTAGTTTCGAATTCGCAACCCTCCGCTGCTCTTCCAACTTGGCTACCACGGCCCGCCGGTTGTAGAAAGAATAGCAATTTAGCGACCGAAAAAAATTCCTTTCTCTAAGGTTTTTTTGACTAACTAGATGCAAGTTTCCGTAATGTTTCTGAACTAGCAAACGGAGGGTTGAGTTCAAATCCAGCCAAAGATCATTGTGTACAAAGTGGGCTGGTGGGCGTTAAATCTGTCGTGGCCTCATGTCCTCACGTTGGCGTGGTGTGGAAGTTTGGAGAGGGGTGCCAGCTCAGGTGTTGCCTCGTCATCTGACCGTGGTTCAAAATTGCCTGGTATCCTCGATCTTTTCCTTTGGGATTGATCCCGGACCGTCGCCAATAGCCCATTGTGTCGCTCGAGTGTGACGTTAATTAAAAATTACAAAATACCGTAATGCTTCTGCTGAGTACGTGTTTCCTGTGCGTATTCTTGTTCAGGTGTGAAGTCTTCATTGCCCGTTGTGTTGAAACCAGTTAATTCAAATACTTAATATACCAGTGTATGCTCGTTATAATGAATATTTCGAATGGAAGATAGTAAATATTCGTTCCCTCTTGGCTGACGAAACAAGTCAAATGACGAGTTCAGCACCCGACCTGGTACCCTACTGTCCAAACTTCCAAACTAAGCCAACGTGCGGACATTTGAGGTTACCACTCTTCCAACTGGGTTACTGCAGCCTCCAGGATAGGTTTGCTCACTACGCAAATAACCTGTGCGCTGTTGGCGTCCCAAATACGATTCTTGAAACTTACCTTGGGTAACTTTCTCTTTTCTGTGTCAATAAAACTTTCGTTTGAATTGAATGTCCATTACTTGGCATTGTCTGCCTTACTTGTCAAAACTCTTGAGCCGTCAAACCAACCATTGTATACCATTTTTCCTGTAAAGAGCTTCTAATAGGTGCTTTTTCTGTCAAGCTAAATGGCTCGGGTAGCCCAGTTGGGAAATTAACGGATTAGCAACCGGATGGTTGCGAGGTCGAAAGTCGATCCCTCCAACGACCATGGTTCAAGATTACGACGTTTTGTCCACGCTTCTTTCCCCTCGAGATTGTTGTCATCTGACAGTGATTCAAAATTATATACGAGGTGTCCTCGATCTTTCCCTTTGGGTTTGATCCCGGACCGTCACCAATAGCCCGTTGTGTTGCTCGAGTGTGACGTTAATTAAACACCCTCCTTCGGGCTTGATTCAGCACGTCACGAATAGCCCGTGTTTTTGGTTACATTTTGACATTAATTCAACTACCTATCTTCCTGCAATGATGTACAGGCCATGTGGGCGGAGTCTCGTAATAATCTCAGAAGGTAGGTATTTTAATTAACGTCGCACTGGAGCAACACACCGGCTATTGGCGACGGTCCGGGATCAATGCCAAAGGGAGATTCTAGGACACCACGTAATTTTGGTCCACAGTCAGATAATATGTCGGAAGGACGACTCAAGTATACTTATGAGTCGAAGTGCAGACTAGTATAATACTGAAATCACTTGAGAAATCAGTAATTTGTCCACTCGGGTTTATGGCGCCAAGGTCATATTTGGCCATGCTGCGCCAGACACAATACGATATCAGATAATTGACACAAGACATCAATATCAAGTAATCAGGCTTTCTTTACTTGACACTGAAAGTTTTTACTGACACAGAAGAAAGAAATACACCCAGGGAGGAATGCACCTGCCAGGAATCGAACCTGCGCGCCTAAAACTCGAAGGTTGCTAGCGCAGTAGACATTCCCACTGATCCACAACGGCCCCAAATTCAGATATGGAAATCGAAAATGTGCCCTGTGTGATGGTTTATCAGATTTGAGCTTATATAATGGAGAAGAATTAACTAGGGTAGTTGAGTGACCAATCCACTTCACTCCCCCAACATTCTAGGAATCGCGTTAACAATAGAAAAGAGAGGATGAACCTGTCCTAATGTGGGGTCGTCTCCGAAAGTTCTGCCTAGGTCAGGGGTTGGCAAACTTTTCAGACGGAAGAGCCAAACCTGTACCTCAGAACAATTTTAAAATGATTCGAGAGCCCTAAATATATTTTTACAAATAAGGAAAATTAGATAACATTATAACAAGTTGTAATATGAATCATATCTTTAATAAATGGAGAAAAATCACACACAAAATTGATTCCCTTAGTTTTAATCAGTATGAGCAATGAACTTGTATTTCCTTAGGAAGTTTCTGCACGTCCGGGTTTTGTAGGTAGGTAACAAATATTTTTAATAAAAAATACATAATATGGGTTCAGTTTATCAATCTGAATATTTTTTGTTACACAAGGCTAATGAAACAGGGATCTAGGGCTTAAAGTGAATTTTGAATAGCTGCGAACATCGGGTTTCGAACACAGACTTTTGAACCTAGGGCCAGATCCCTAAACACTCAGCTACCAGGCCGGTGTAAGATGATTGATTGGTTGGGGTTTTAGGGCTAAGGACCATATTTGACAAAGTTGGGCCAAACGTCAAGTATTGAATGTACACACACAAGGAAAGCTTTAATCAGAAGATAGAAATGCACCCAAGAAGGAATCGAACCTGTGCCGTTTACAACCCGCAGATTGTTAAAGCAGAGAGCAAGCCTATTGAGCCAAGGCGACCACACGGCTTAAAATGAATTTTTTCGGGGGGGGGGGTATTTCAATTAACGTCACACTGGAGCAACACAACGGGCTATTGGTGACGTTCCGGATCGATCCCAAAGGGAAAGATCCGAGGACAACACCACGTAATTTTGAACCACGGTCAGATGACGAGGCAAACCCTGAACTGGCAACCCACTCTCCAAACTTCCACACCACGCCAACGTGAGGACATTTGAGGCCACGACAGATTTAACTTGCACCAGCCCCCTTTGTACACGACGGTGTTTGGCTGGATTCGAACTCGCAACCCTTCGGTTTCTTGTCCGTTACTCTTCAAACCGGGCCACCGTGGACCCTTCAATTTTTAGGAAATCTAATTCTTATCTAATTCTTAGCGAACATCCGAGGAGCGCTTGATGAGCGGGAAAGAAATATGAAGATTATGTCTGACAACTTTGGTAGTGCACTTGAATCTGCACATAATGTGATCAGGGAGTTGAAAATAACGGTAGCTAATCCCGAGGAGCCGCCTGCCCTGACCAAGGAAATTCTTACCGAGATCAAGGACTTGGGGGTTAAGATTGCCTCCAAACCCACCTATGCCGAGAAATTGGCTTTGGGCCCACCAGTCCGAATTGTACCAAATAGACAACAACAGCCCAGACATACCGTTCTCCTTAAACCTAAAAAAGAGTCTAATTTTGAAGATAACAAAAAAACAATTCAAAATGTAATTAGAGATAAAAATTTCAAAATTATCCAATCTAGAAAAATCTTTAACGGCGGAGTTGCCGTCGACCTGGGTTCCCTGGAAGAGGCGGATCAATTGAGGAGCTTGTTGGCGGGGGTGGAACTGATGAATGACTTGTTTGATATTGCGATACTCCAGTTTTTTGAAAAACTAAAAATTGGCAAATTGGAAAGGGATTAAGCAGCAACTGATGCAATTCAACCTCAGCCATCTGGAAGTCGTGGACCAGGCTTCGTGTCCCAATCTCAACAGAACCCGGTTAAAGTTTCGAATAAAAGAATGAACTATGTCGAATCTTTTTCAGGAGCAGGAGTAGGAAATATCCCAGACCAAACCATCCCACCCTCAACGCTGCAGCCGTGGTGAATCATGGATTCTCTCTCTATTCCTCGCTTGGTGGAGCTGAAGCAGCCAAAGGCCCACCTAGAGTACTACTAACTGCTATAGAGAGGTCACAGGATCTCGTTGATCAACTAATTACAATTAAATTAATAGTACGAATGCATATTTCACTACTTGATATACTAGAAAATTATTAGTGGGCTGAGTCTTACTAGTTACCATAAGACCACCTTTAAAATTTGCTATATTTTCAAGAGGTAGTTAGCACTGGAGCAATACAAAGGGCTATGGTGACGATTCTTAATCAAAATCCCTAACTATAATTTAAAGAATATTGGACGAATAGGATGCGCGAATTCTATAACTAGGTGCAGATGAAACCTACTGGGTCATTCTATGTTTAGAGATTTACTGACCATCGGACAATCTTTAAATTTAAAATGTTCATTACTTTTTATTGTCTGTCTTGAGCTTGGCCCAGTTTGGCCAAATATATCCCTTGCTCTTTAAAACCCAAAACGAACCCCTTTAAACTTAATATTTTAGAAATATCAATGAATAGTAAATTTATTACTAGATAATACCACGCTGAGACATTAGACCATTTTTAAAATTGGTTATATTAAAGAATATCTTTGGTATTTGGTATTTGGTATTTTCAATTAACGTCACACTGGAGCAACACAACGGGCTATTGGTGACGGTCCGGGATCAATCCCAGAGGGAAAGATCCGAGGACAACACCACGTAATTTTGAACCACGGTCAGATGACGAGGCAACACCTGAGCTGGCACCCCACTCTCCAAACTTCCACACCACGCCAACGTGAGGACTTAAAGAATATCGAATACATAGTAGGTATTAATAGTACGAATACATTTAATCACTTAGCGTATGAAAATTGGCTGCATAATGCCATGCTGAGGCTTAAGTCACTATTATCCACCTATGATAAATTAAACGTTCCCAGAAAATTTAGTAATCAAGAATTTTGTCAAAAAAGTTCAAAGTACTTTAATGAATGAAATTATATTAATAACCCGCGATAACAAAATCAAAAATTGGCATGCATTCAAAGGGTCGAAGTTCCGTATTTTTTAAAATTTTATTAAACTTTGGTTGTCTAGACGAGGTATATCGCCAACAGCAAAACTGATTTACTGAACTGCATGGACGAGATATATCGTCGAAACTATTTAGAGGGTTCGGTAAAATTCTAGAAATGAGAAATTTTGTTTTAATAAAAAGGTTACAAATCAAAAGGTAGGAAGTTAATTAACGTCACACTGAAGCAACGGGCTATTGGCTACGGTGCAGGATCCATCCCCAAGGAAAGATCGGAAGACAACACGTAATTTTAAACCACGGTCAGATGATTAGGTCACGTGATCTGGAAACCCACTCCAAACTTCCACACAACGCCAACGCAAGTACATTTGAGGCCACGACAGTTTAACATCCACCAGCCCCTGTGTATACACTGATCTTCGGTTGGATCTAGTTTCGAATTCGCAACCCTCCGCTGCTCTTCCAACTTGGCTACCACGGCCCGCCGGTTGTAGAAAGAATAGCAATTTAGCGAACGAAAAAAAAATTCCTTTTTCTAAGGCTTTTTTGACTAACTAGATGCAAGTTTCCGTAATGTTTCTGAACTAGCAAACGGAGGGTTGAGTTCGAATCCAGCCAAAGATCATTGTGTACAAAGTGGGCTGGTGGGCGTTAAATCTGTCGTGGCCTCATGTCCTCACGTTGGCGTGGTGTGGAAGTTTGGAGAGGGGTGCCAGCTCAGGTGTTGCCTCGTCATCTGACCGTGGTTCAAAATTGCCTTTTATCCTCGATCTTTCCCTTTGGGATTGATCCCGGACCGTCGCCAATAGCCCGTTGTGTCGCTCGAGTGTGACGTTAATTAAAAATAACCAAATACCGTAATGCTTCTGCTGAGTACGTGTTTCCTGTGCGTATTCTTGTTCAGGTGTGAAGTCTTCATTGCCCGTTGTGTTGAAACCAGTTAATTCAAATACTTAATATACCAGTGTATGCTCGTTATAATGAATATTTCGAATGGAAGATAGTAAATATTAAATATTCGTTCCCTCTTGGCTGACGAAACAAGTCAAATGACGAGTTCAGCACCCGACCTGGTACCCTACTGTCCAAACTTCCAAACTAAGCCAACGTGCGGACATTTGAGGTTACCACTCTTCCAACTGGGTTACTGCAGCCTCCAGGATAGGTTTGCTCACTACGCAAATAACCTGTGCGCTGTTGGCGTCCCAAATACGATTCTTGAAACTTACCTTGGGTAACTTTCTCTTTTCTGTGTCAATAAAACTTTCGTTTGAATTGAATGTCCATTACTTGGCATTGTCTGCCTTACTTGTCAAAACTCTTGAGCCGTCAAACCAACCATTGTATACCATTTTTCCTGTAAAGAGCTTCTAATAGGTGCTTTTTCTGTCAAGCTAAATGGCTCGGGTAGCCCAGTTGGGAAATTAACGGATTAGCAACCGGATGGTTGCGAGGTCGAAAGTCGATCCCTCCAACGACCATGGTTCAAGATTACGACGTTTTGTCCACGCTTCTTTCCCCTCGAGATTGTTGTCATCTGACAGTGATTCAAAATTATATACGAGGTGTCCTCGATCTTTCCCTTTGGGTTTGATCCCGGACCGTCACCAATAGCCCGTTGTGTTGCTCGAGTGTGACGTTAATTAAACACCCTCCTTCGGGCTTGATTCAGCACGTCACGAATAGCCCGTGTTTTTGGTTACATTTTGACATTAATTCAACTACCTATCTTCCTGCAATGATGTACAGGCCATGTGGGCGGAGTCTCGTAATAATCTCAGAAGGTAGGTATTTTAATTAACGTCGCACTGGAGCAACACACCGGCTATTGGCGACGGTCCGGGATCAATGCCAAAGGGAGATTCTAGGACACCACGTAATTTTGGTCCACAGTCAGATAATATGTCGGAAGGACGACTCAAGTATACTTATGAGTCGAAGTGCAGACTAGTATAATACTGAAATCACTTGAGAAATCAGTAATTTGTCCACTCGGGTTTATGGCGCCAAGGTCATATTTGGCCATGCTGCGCCAGACACAATACGATATCAGATAATTGACACAAGACATCAATATCAAGTAATCAGGCTTTCTTTACTTGACACTGAAAGTTTTTACTGACACAGAAGAAAGAAATACACCCAGGGAGGAATGCACCTGCCAGGAATCGAACCTGCGCGCCTAAAACTCGAAGGTTGCTAGCGCAGTAGACATTCCCACTGATCCACAACGGCCCCAAATTCAGATATGGAAATCGAAGATGTGTCGTGTGTGATGGTTTATCAGATTTGAGCTTATATAATGGAGAAGAATTAACTAGGGTAGTGGAGTGAACAATCCACTTCACTCCCCAAACATTCTACGAATCGCGTTAACAATAGAAAAGAGAGGATGAACCTGTCCTAATGGGGGTCGTCTCCGAAAGTTCTTGCTAGGTCAGGGGTCGGCAAACTTTTGAGACGGAAGAGCCCAACCTGTACCTCAGAACAATTTTTAAATGATTCGAGAGCCCTAAATATATTTTTACAAGTAAGGAAAATTAGATAACATTATAACAAGTTGTAATATGAATCATATCTTTAATAAATGGAGAAAAATCACACAAAAAATTGCTTCCCTTGGTTTTAATCAGTATGAGCAATGAACTTGCATTTCCTTAGGAAGTTTCTGTACGTCCGCGTTTTGTAGGTAGGTAACAAATATTTTTAATAAAAAATACATAATTTGGGTTCAGTTTATCAATCTGAATATTTTTTGTTACACAAGGCTAATGAAACAGGGATCTAGGGCTTAAAGTGAATTTTGAATAGCTACGAATATCGGGTTTCGAACACAGACTTTTGAACCATGAGCCAGATCCCTAAACACTCGGCTACCAGGCAGGCGTAAGATGATTGATTGGTTCGGGTTTTAGGGCTAAGGACCATATTTGACAAAGTTGGGCCAGACGTCAAGTATATGAATGTACACACAGAAGGAAAGCTTTAATCAGAAGATAGAAATGCACCCAAGAAGGAATCGAACCTGTGCCGTCTACAACCCGCAGATTGTTAAAGCAGAGAGCAAGCCTATTGAGCCAAGGCGACCACACGGGTTAAAATGAATTTTTTCGGTTTGGAGGATAAAGTATACAAGATCATGTGTTTTAAAATATTTTTCTTCAAAGGATATTTATATCCTTTTCTGTTTCATGAGATCCTGTCTTTTAAAAAGTTTTGCAAAAAAAGCATGTAAATTTGGGTCAAGCAATTTTAATAGGGGTATTTCAATTAACGTCACACTGGAGCAGCACAACGGGCTATTGGTGACGGTCCGGGATCAATCCCAAAGGGAAATCCGAGGACAACACCACGTAATTTTGTACCACGGTCATATGACGAGGCAACACCAGAGATGGCGCCCCATGCTCCAAACTTCCACACCAAGCCAGCGTGAGGAAATTTGAGGCCACGACAGAATTGACGTGCACCAGCCCCCTTTATACATGACGGTCTTTGGTTGGACCGAGTTTCGAACTCGCAACCTTTCGGTTGCTAATCCGTTACTCTTCCAACAGGGCTACTGCGGCTATTATTGATTGTAATGAAAAAGAAAAAACAAATAAAAAACGTACTAAATTGTATACAAAAATAAATAGAAAGAATGGATTTTTTTTACCAAAACTTAAATATTTTCTTTACACAACACAAAATTTTCAAATTTTTGATCTCATGGAACTGAGTTAAAATCATAAAAAATTCAGACTTTGGTTGTGTACACCACTATTAATAGTAGCTACTAGATTAAAATTTCCCATTTTTATCAGTGATAAAATCTTGGAAGGATTCGAAACATTCCTGTTTTCTCACTCATGGGCAAAATCTGCCATGGTGGTTTTTGTAAAATAAAATTTATTTGAGTGATTTAGTCCCTGCGCCATGCAAATTTACCTTTGAAATTGGAAAAGGCATTGCAAGTTTCAATCAATAGTTTATAAACACCTCACATAAAAGTTAAGCCCAAGTAATCAACATTTTGTTCTGAGTAAACTGGGTTTAGTATTGTTTGATTTGCTCTATCAGGGGGAAGAGTCATAGCATTTTGTGTACTCCTCAATTGCAAAAATGGAGGGATTCAGTTTCCTAAACTCTCTGCCAAAAAGCTACGAATTCTTTAAATGTAAAATTCGTTTCGAATTTTCAAAACATGCATACAAAACTGTGTAAAAAATGGAAAATTTAAAAATGATACACCACTCAGTTAAGATAACATTCTTCTAAAGCCGGAAGAAAGATGGCTCACTAATAACTTGGCTGAAAAGCTTCGAGAAAACGTTTCGCACAAACATTTGACAAGAAAGCGATAACTTGTAAAATGTGGCAAATACGATGATTTCAAAGAGCGATAAATTGCCAAATGTGATTATCATGAACACACGCATCGGGCATAGCTTTTCGTTCTCACTGGACACACTTCTCGGAATCCGACAATGTGGTCATCGAAGTTGGAATGTGAACAAGGGTAGTGGAGTGACCACTCCCCTTCACTTCCCTAACTTTCTAGGAATCGCGTTAACAATACAAAAGAAGGGATACACCTGATGTCGTGTGGGGATGTCTCCGAAAGTTCGCCCAAGGTCAGGGGTCGGCAAACTTTTGAGACGGCAGAGCCAAACCTGTACCTCAGAACAATTTTAAAATGATTCGAGAGCCCTAAATATATTTTTACAAATAAGGAAAATTCGAGTAACATTATAACAAGTTATAATATAAATCATATCTCTAATAAATGGAGAAAAATCACAAAAAATTGCTTCCCTTGGTTTTAATCAGTATGAGCAATGAACTTGCATTTCCTTAGGAAGTTTCTGTATGTCCGGGTTTTGTAGGTAGGTACTTGATTAACGTTACACTTAATCACACTGGCCAACTAAAAAGAGGGAGCTCTTTGAAAGTCAGAAAAACGATCCCTGTGAAGGCGGATATCAAATTATCAATCTTTTCAAAATATACACTCTTGAAATTGGCATTGAACTCTTAAGAAACTTTCTTGTAAATAGGAAAATGGACGCCACATCTACTTTGATGTGGGCATTTGCAATTTTTGTGTATGCTTTAAAGAAGTTAAGCTATAAATAAGAGTGCCAAAAAATAAAAGACCGATTACATCGCTATTTCTTTTTCAAATATTGGACAAAGTTGTCTGCGTTAAAAATTAACTACTTAACCATATATTAAAAAGGAATTATTATAATGAATGCATTCCTTACAGAACTCCAAACAGATATAGATAACCAAGGCTAAGGTTTTGATGATTTTGCATCCTTTAGAAAGACAGACACGATTTATAATAGAAACGTGTTTTGAAAAAATTAAGCTGATTCAAACGCCTTTGATTTCGTGAATCATCGAAGATTTATTTGTGGAAAAGGGTGAAGAAAGAATTAATGAAGATTCCGATGAAGAAATGCAATAAGCGTGCCTCCTTTAAAAGAAGCTACTGCCTGGTTGTAAATTATTCACACTTTTTTGGAAGTGAAAATTCCACTGCTCAATTAAACAGCGTTGACCGCATCAAAGATTTTCTTTACAAAATTTTACAAAAAAACACAAAAATCGGTAACAGAAATATTTTAAGGCAAAAGTTGTGTAACAGAGAATTATCTGTAATCAAGGATCGTCGGTATAATCAAGAATTATCGGTAAAGACTTTGTGATAAAGAATACCATTTCTGTGATACAAGAATTATACGGAAAGTAATGTAAACGTATTAAAGCTTTATTTTATTGTTGAAATAAAGCTTTTTTCTGAATTCGGATAACATGAACTTCGGTTAATACGATTTTTTGAACGGTCTGGTGAAATTCGTCATAACGAGGTTTGACTAGTTATTTTTTGATTTCAGGCTTTTACTATCTCAGTTTTGAAATAAGGATTATTTTTGGCCGATTTTCCATAGAGCCTCATTGTCACCCCTGTCGGAGAAATATGTTTTCTTTGCTGAAATTTCAGAAGACAATGTGACTAGATTTAATCTCTTCTTTCATTAGTATCCGCCCTTAGCTTATTAAAAGTATTTTTTTCATTCTCCGTTGTGTTGCTCCAGTGCGACTTTAATTAACTACCGATCTACCTCTTCATTCTCAAAACATTTGCTGTCATAAAATGTATTTATTAATTCATGCTGCCAAATTCAGCTAAACCATGTGTCGGCGAACTGCGGCTCTTTGGTTACATACATGTGGCTCGGATATAAAATTGAAAATGAAAATAAAACTATCATAATTTCATTTATAAAATTTTTAGAGGGTTTTATTCAAAAACTAGCTGAATTACCCGGCGTTTCTCGGGTTGAAATGGTTAAATGTTGCTTGAAAATTGAATTAGAATAATCACACTTCTTTCACAGAAAAATGCAATCATTTAAGTTGTACGGAAAATACGTTTTAACTTTCTCATAGCTTCTACAATATACCTCGGACGCAAATATATACATTTCATTCCTGAATATATTGCAATGTGTAAAAGATTAAGACATAAATACAAACAGAAACGAAATTCCGACGAAAAAATGCAGAATTCTAAAAAATGAAAGATGCGCAAAGTGTCGAATTTCGACTGCCTGAATGTATTCTGAAATAGATAATAAATGTAATCGGTGTAGACAAATTAAACTGAGTAGATAAAATATTTTCAAAAAGCAGATGGTCGATTTTACAGAATTTTTCAGAAAGAAAATCACTGCTTTCAAAGGAGGATTCACATGTATCTATTCCGGAAATTTTAAAATAAGTTACACGCCTTATCTAAAAAGCTTATGAAACAGAATTCTACAAATCAATACGTATTCAATAAATTTTTTAAGGAAAGTTGGTCGAAATATACACCAACTTTCCTTGAAAATTATCTTGGAACTCCTGAAAAACCATTTCCTTGATATTCCTTGGAAAATTAATATTTCAAAATATTCTTTCTTCATCAATAAAATATCTATAATTTATTTACATCATGAGAAGAACTAAAAAGTCAATTCAAATATAAATATTGTAATTTAATTTGTTTCGGAAAAATTGGTGTGGATTGGTCAAACGGTGTAGATTTGTATAGAAAATATACATATATACACATACATTCATACATACACACACATCCTATTTTATATATATAGATATAGATGGTGTTTTTGTTTTATGGGTCTCGCCAAAATGATTAAGCGAATCTAGCTTTTATTACAAATCCTCTTAATGAAATGTGAAGGAATTAAATTTTTCTCCTTTTGATATTGATGCGGCTAATAGAGGTATTTGAAAAATATTGAAAAACGATAATGATTTATTTAATTAAAAATGGAAGACCAATTCAAAGAGCGGATGAATGAATCAACAAGAAACAGTGAGTCACAAACAATAGGATGAACAGCAGTGTTTCAGACTTACCATAATTTAGAATATACGAACATTTTTGCGAACTTAGAAAATTCGAGAAAAGATAACTTTGCAAAATTCCCACCTGTTTAAAATCGAAGTATACAAAAATTGCAATGTTTCTTTTAAAAAAAAAAGAACCGAGAACAGGTTTTTGTAAAAAGTGGGAACAGGCTGTTCCCGTTCTTTTTGAAGAACAGGTGAAAGAGAACAGTTCGTTCTTTTTCCCCAACCTTAATTCTGTGCTTAACATCCATACGTATTGGACAGCCATCCAGTACTCTGTGTAAAAGAGTTGTTTTTTTGTGGTCGAGATTTATATTTATTCATACGTTTGGATTAAACCTGATAAAAGGATTACTTTTCTTCCAATTTTAAGGTAAGATTTTAAAAAATACTTGACTGGATAGTATTTAGCTAGTATTATTGTTTTAAACAGTATAGTTAGGCTTAGCATTTAAGCTATCATTGTTGTTTCAAGAACAGCATAGTTATTCTCTATGGTTTTAAAAATTTGCTGTTTAAACAGAAAAAGATGAGTAATAACTAGAAAAATGAGCATGAATTTCTCCATTAAAGACCATAATTTTTAATTCATAACATAAAAATATAACTTACGGCTAACTATCGATTTCATTATAAATGTGTAGTTAATTTTTGAACGTATAAAGCATTTTATTTATTACTAGCAGAATTACTCGGCGTTGATTGGGTTGAATTGGTTAAATGTTGATTGCAGTGATCAGAATAATCACTTATATTTCATAGAGAAATGTAATTTAAGTGTACGGAAAATAATTTTGTAACATCGCTTTTACTTTTCGGTACAGCTGCAGATTTTTTTTGGCGCGGTTTTTGGCGCACTTTTTATGTCGCCACGGAAATCTTCCAAAATTGAATACATACTGCATACATATGGATTAAATATATAAATCTTGATAAAACAACATTTTGACTAGTAAAACACTGCAAATCTGGATTAAATATACACAAAATACAAAAAAAATTTAACGGAATTAAAGGTCGAGCAGTCGCATCATCTTGTATTTTTCCTGCCAATTTTGTTTTATTAGTTATCTTATTATTTCTAGTATACCTTATTTCTTAAAATGCCTTCTATTTTTAGTGTAGTCGATAAGTTTCAAGATAATTTTTCTAGCAACTTAACTTTTTCTGGTGGTAGACAAACTTTCGGGACTGAGGGAGTTGGTAATCGTTTTTTTTGTTGCGAGTTGTGTCGCGATAAAGAGCTTTTTTTAACTTTTTTGAAGGAATCGGGATTAATTAAATCTAAATTTTCTTGCGATAAATTCAACAGGAAAACGACGTTTTCTGTTAGGAATTCAGCAGGGAATCTAGCTTTTATTACAAATCCTCTTAATGAAATGTGAAGGAATTAAATTTTTCTCCGTTTGATATTGATGCGGCTAATAGAGGAATTCGAAAAAGACATTAAAAATATTGAAAAACGATAATGATTTATTTAATTAAAAATGGAAGACCAATTTATCAAACTTAGAGATGCTTAAATATGACAGCAACATTTCGCTGTCTTAACTCAAAAACACAAACACGAAATTCTAAATCTTATTTATCAAATAAAACATTAATTCTGGCATTGCCAGATACTGATTTGCAAAATTACGCTTTTATGGTTAATGAGCTTTTCGTTTGGGCTTTTCGTGATCCATTACAAAATGTATGTTGTGTAAAACTAAATATCCTTTTTTCATCAAATATTTATAAATTGTTTATATTATGGAAAGAAATAAAAAATCAGTTCAAACAATTAGATTTTGAAATTGTTTAAATATATTGTTTTGGAAAAAATTGTTTTTCGTACAATTTTATTGGAAAGTTTGATTTTCGATCAATACTGGTAAAACAAACTGAGCTGCGTACCGTAATTTTTTTATGCTCAATGTTTTCCTATGGCAATTTCGAATAGTTTTTAGCCCCCTCTACACACCTCTATTTTTATATAGAGAGATTTTCAGATGGGTCGCAAATGTAGTGTTCCGGGATGTAAATCAAATTATGTTGCAAAAAGTCCCCATGTAAATACGTTCAAATTCCCAAATGACGAGGAAATGAAAACAAAATGAATGAGAAGCTTTTCCCACAGTTTTTAAGGGGCAACCTAGCTATTCGTCCGTTTCCTTACCTGAAAAGAGAAAGACACCAGAGGAGAGGGGAAAGGAAATTTCTATATCATGGGATATGACTTTTAAAAATGGTGTGATGACGATAGCAAATGATTTTTCCGAATTTTCTGAAATGCTACTCATCCAAACTGAATGAGCATGGACAGCAAAAAAATCTCCAGATAGAATAATTTTTTTTACCATTGATACCATCTATGTGCCTAAAATAATTTTATCCTTTACTATTAAAAATAATCTTGAAATTATTCGACATAATGAAGTAGAAATAACTCCAAGTTATACATGGTTATTAGGTGAAAAATTCATTTGTAACAGCTGGTCAAAATTGGAAAAGATGTAGTTGCACTGTTTCCTATGAAAGATTTAAAAAGCCGATCTACCTAAAAATTTGACTGCAAGTTTTAATCTATGTTCATAATTGTAGTTATGTTGTAAGGTTAATTTCCGATAACAATAGAATAAATAGAAAAATGTTTGAAATTTTTTGTGGAGGGAAATTGAGGCCTTCAATTGAAGGGGAAAAAATTTCATTTTTTTATACCGTTCATGTTCTTAAGTGCATTGGGAACAATTGGCTAAATCAAACTGATACCAAAAAAACTTTCATCATACCATCTTTTAAAGGAGTAGATGAAAACATTCAATATGCTAGCTTGTTACACTTAAGGAAGTTGCAGTCTTTCTGAATATAATGCTTTAAAAATAGCTCCTTCATTTTCTCGAAAAGCTGTTTCCGACATCTTTGGAGAGGCAAAATGTGTCGAATTGAAACACTGAAATTGTTTCATGATAAAGTTTCGGCAACATTACAAGTAGAAAGTGTAGAAAATCAAACTAATTTTGGGAAGGATATTTTGGAATCGAAAAATTTCATTAACATAATATCAAAATGGTTGAATGTTAACGTGAAATTTCCAACAAACAAAATAGAAACTTCACGTCAATTGTATCCAATGCTGACGAAAAGCTACGATATTTGCAAAGTTTTATTCTTTGGCTCCAAAGGTGGGACAAATAAACACGAATAACCCAGGAAACAGGACCAATGAGCTAAAACGTAAACTTTCCAATGAAACCTTTTTGGCATTGGAACATACCACTATTACTCTGATTGAGCTGTCTACATATTTATTTCAATACTTAAACTGTATGTTTTATTAAGAAAATTTCATACTGACAATTTAGAAGCTAGATTTGGACAATGCCAGCGAATGAGTGGCTCTAATTATAACATATCTTTAACTGAAATATTAGAATCCGAAGGAAAATTAAAATTAATCAGTATTTTAAAACTGAATTCATCCAAAAGTGGAATATTTTTATTGAAGTGTATTTCTCATCAGCATAATTCTAAGATAGAATATGACACAAATTTGCTTGTGATAGTATTTATTTAGACGAAATACTTGCCGTAACCAATGGTACTCAATTTTCTCAAAATGATAGGAGAGTATTAATTTATGTTTCTAATTACATCGCTAAAAATGTTGTCAGAAATATTAACTGCTCAGAATGCTAAAATATTCTCTACATAAATAAATCGTTAGAAATAGAATTTGATAGTAATATCTTCGATTATTTAGATATTTTAGATAGAGGAGGTGTATTTTGGCCAACTCCATTTACTATAAATATTGTCACAGCATTGGAAGTTTTCCAGACATGTATTTCGCAGCAATTTGAGGATGAATTCCTTAAATGCATGGACCAGAAAAGCTTACTGACCAATATAATCGAAGAAAGACTTAATTCTAGTTCCCCTTTTCTTGAAGTATGCTCTTGTGGATTACAGAAAAAGCGCTCAAAGTAAATTATATTTCAATTATAGTAAATATACTCTTAAACAATTACAGTAAAGTTATAAATGATATATTTTAAACTAAGTCCAGTAAGAAAGAAGATAAAAATTTAAAAACATTAAATCTTCTAATCTAATTAATAATTCTTTTTGCTGATAAAATACTTCATGTAACGTCACTGAGCTTTCATTCAAAATATATTCTTTTGTTTTTTAAATCAAAGTTATCAAATTATTGGAATGTGTTACTTAATTAAGCGGAATTGTAACAATGCATTGTTAATAAATGGTGTGAAAATGATACAAATAAAAATATATTCAAGGCAAAATCATATGCCTCGTTTATATCTTTAAAATTCAGAGAAATTTTTCCGATCAAAAAGCAAAGTAAAAGTAATAAAATGTAAAAGAAACTTCCCATCTTTAAAATTAATATCCAAATAATGAACTAAAACTACCGACCTCGCTCGTGACGTTACAAAGTGTTGTATCAGCCCTGTGCCCTGGTCCAACGCCACCTATATACAAGGCCGAAGTACAGGTTTCGTGACGTAGCCGAACTTGGGCCATGTAGAATCCATACGTAATTTTCCCAACACTCGCTGCTGTAAATGAAGAGACTACACTTCTCCAAATTACTCTCAAAAAAGGTTTTTTTAGCCCAATCTATAAAAAAAAGTACACTAAAATCTAGAGTAGGGCATTTTTCTTTATATTAAGATACGAGTTCCTCGGTAATTGTTTTATATACGTTTGAAAACCTTATATTAAAACACAAATATTAATAGCTTATTAAATTTGATTTAGTGACATCAGCTGATTAAAGAGCAAAGTATATTAAATTTTTAGATAACATTTCAAACGTGAAATTTCGGCAAGTTTCAATCTGTTTTGGAAACTAAGATCAACGTTATATAAATTTGATAATAGTGTCATTTTAGTGAATTTTAACTAAAACAAACAAGTTTTCTATTTTAATCAGTATGCGAAAGAAAAAGTCTTCTGATACTTAAATATAAAGGAACTTTAAAAAAATAAGTATGAAAACACAAAGTTTCAAATAAGTTGTTTATTTACACAAGCAAAATATAATGCAGAAACTGCATTACAAATCAATTGCTGTCACATTTAAATAATGTTTCATAGAAGATCAAATAATTTATATAGAAGGACTAAATGATTTTATATACATGCAGATCTTTATATACACCCTTCAGAAAAGGTAACAAAATAGTGTCCTGAGGTTAACATGGAATAAATTGAATTATTATAAAATGAAAATATGCTTATATTTAACTGTGTTTTAAAGACGTTTTAAGACTGAAAAGGCATTAGAATGGTATACATATAGTATATAAAGTTATAAATACATATTTATATTTCAAAATGATTTGATTGGGAAATTGTTGCAATTATTATTTTTGCAACGTTTGAAGTTTGCGCTTTTTTCTCAAAAAAGTTGCACCTTCTTTTTGTTTAATCAAGTTATCGTTTTTATTTTTGCACAAATTTTTTAATAATATATTTGAAGCAGACCAAATTATGCATTTCATTACATTGTCTCCTAAATGATTACAAGGGCAACCATCTGTTTCAATGAATATTTCATTGGAACACAAAATCCTAAACCGACAAGAACAGAACGTTGGTTATTCATTTTTAAAAATCCAGTTTCTTTCGAACGTGTAACTAACTTATCAATTATTATGTAAGTATATAAAATTATATTTATTATATCCTCACATGGATACTTCAATTGTCCTCTGTCCAGGTTTTTAATTAATTTAAATCTATCATCAATTTCTAAATCATCGTCCATTAAAATTATATTTCTGCAAAAATAACAATTTTTCAGTCTTTTGAGAGCTATATGACAACAATAACCTGCTACATAAGTTAAAAGAGGACACATAGTTTGATAATTAGTTAAATCTTCAACTGTAATTAACAGTAATTTTTCTAAATGGTCAATGTCACACAAACAAATATTTTCTTGCAATTGACTTACTGACTGATCATCATCTGGTTCTCTCATTAAAATACTTGACAGACTCTGTACTCTTAACTTATTTTCAGTCTCAAAAATTTGTGTTATAGAAATGTTATAATTTAACCTGCTAATCGCCTATATTTTCCAAAGCGATCTTCTAGCTCATCTGTTTGAAGCTTACCTGTTAAAATATACTCATGCTTTAATTCTTCAACACAATACCTTGTCATTTCAATAACTGCATATGTAGTATGCTTTAAAGCCATTTGAGTTTCTCGTGTGAAAGTACCGCTTCCTAATTTTAAACCCTCCCATGTTGTCAACCAATTCAAAAGGGAATCTAAAAATTTCATTTTGTGATCATCCTTCAGGGTAAGGGGTTCTTGAAATACATTACGTTTGTGCTTTCCCTTAAAGGGCGTTCGCACATTCATAATATCAAACCAATGACAGATAACTTCAATGAACATTGAAGTGCCTACATAATCTGCAATGTGTTTTTCTTCACCCGCAATTCGTAAGCCTTCTACAACAAATATATTAAAAATTTGCAGAGCAAATTTTACATTCTGCCGTTCTAAATTACTTGGATTTAATCCTTTGAGCGTTAAACCATAGCCATATTTTATAAAGTTTCTCTCTTCATAGTTATAAAGTTGTTGAAGAGAAGCTATGGATGCTGTTTTAACATCTGATGCATCAATATTTTCTAAAGAAAATGATGGAAAGCATAAACATTTATTTTTTTGGTTCAACCAGTTATTTCGTACACATTTAAGTAAATGCACTGGGTCAACAATATAAAATAATGAGCGTTTTGGATCAACAGGATGTGGATACACGATACTAACTTTGGGAGGGGATGCAAAATTTGTAATGGCTTTTCGATTAATAGCATTATTATCTGTAATTATGCAACATACAGTAAAGCCTATTTTTTCTAAGCCAGTTATCACTTTATAAATATACTTATACAACAAATCTGCAGTCAATTTCTTCATAGGAAGAACATGCACTACATCTTTGTAACTTGATTTTAAACTCTGAATCATAAATACATGGGCACTTGTAGCAGCATCTTCACTATCAAATGCTAAACCTAATATACACTGCTGGCCACCCAAATTGCAACACCAAGAAAGAAAAGAGATATCACAACAAAATTTATTTTGTAGATAACATGTTGACCAAGTATCAAATGATTAAATTTATAGACTTCTGTGAAGTGTGGTTCCTGCCAAAATCAGTAGCCAGAGTAGCCGCCATTGATGGAGATCACCGCTGCCACACGCCTCGGCATTGATTCAAAGAGACTTTGGATGCGTTCTTGGGGTACAGCAGACCAAGCAGCTTCCACACGTTGCCAAAGTTGATCTGGTGTGGCAGCTGGGGATATATTCTGGGTCAATCGTTGAGCAACCATGGCCACATGTTTTCTATCGGCGAAAGATCCGGAGAGCGAGCTGGCCAGGGAAGCAATTCAATCTGGCGATTGACGAAGAACCCTTGGACAATGCGTGCCACGTGTGGTCGCGCATTATCCTGTTGAAATATGGCTGTGGGCAAGCCCTGAAGGTAAGGAAGGACAACTGGCTCCAACACCTCGGAGATGTAGCGCTGGCTGTTTAAAGTACCGGCAATGCGTACTAGAGGAGTGCGAGAGTGATATCCAATACCGCTCCATACCATAATACCCGGTGCAGGACCAGTGTGGCGGTGCATAACGCAGCTGTTCAGCATCCTCTCTCCACGGTGTCTCCAGACTCGAATCCGACCATCGTGGTGTTGCAGACAGAAGCGTGACTCGTCAGTAAAGACAATTTCATTCCATTCTGCCGTCCACATCCTTCTTTCATCGCACCATTGGCGGCGGAAACGTCTGTGGTTCTGCGTCAAGGGTAGACGAAGCAATGGACGTCTTGCGGACAGACCACTCTGCTGTAAACGGCGTCGAATGGTACGCGCAGTCACTGGATGATGCGGTACAGACTGAATGTGCTGTGCTATGGTTCGTGATGTGGCTGAGCGATCCGTCACTGCCATACGCACAATATGCCTGTCATCACGTGAAGTGGTGCACTGAGGTGGATGCGATCGAACACGTCGGTCCGTCGTACCCTCCTGCATCCAACGATCACATATCCGCATTACAGTTGTTTGGTTTCGTCCAACACGACTACCGATTTCCCTGAAAGATAATCCACAATCTCGGTAGGCCACTATCCTTCCTCTGTCGAACTCGGATACTTGATCAAAAGATGATCGCTGTTTTCTACGAGGCATAATTGATCGTTTTTTTGAAAAAACCACAAGAAAAACACAATTGCCGTACTTGAAATCGTCGAAATCTCCAAGCCTTAAATAGCGCTTTGAAGTGGCGCCACAGGCGCGCGTGATGTGCGTCTTCGCTGAAATTCTAATCATTTGCATATCTCACCTCCGCTAATGCATGTTGTAAATTTCATATTATTTGCATGCTTCCTTCAGGGTGTTGCATTTACGGTGGCCAGCAGTGTAGATACGAATTAACACAATTTAATCATTTAAAGTAATTATTTTTTTATTGCATAAACCTATAACTGGTTGGCTTTATGAAACGAGCCATATTTGGCCATGCTGCGCTAGATACATGCAATCAAAACACAATTAAAATTTTACTGATACAGAAGAGAGTATACCAAGGGAAGAATGCACCTGACAGGAATCGAACCTCCACCGCCTAAATCTTGAAGGTTGCTAGTGCAGTGGGCATACCCACTGAAACACGACGACCCCCTATAACTCTGGAACTAAACTCGTCTGCAGTACACTTAAGTATTGAACGTGTGCGTGAATGATTTTTATTTAAAAAAATTTCTCAAATCGTTCTTTCATATTTATAAAAGGGTAGTCTAATTATGTAAAGATAACTTGAACAATTTACTAGATTTCAAATTTCTTTAGTCGTATATTTTCTTAAACTAACATTGCAGGTTTTACACATTCGTATTCGAGTACTTGCACTTGTTTGCACAACTGAATGCAAAATAAAACTAGATTTGCGTAGGAACTTTAAGGTTTACATTTGATTGCAAAATACTATACAACTTCAAACAATCGATTAAACGTTAATATCAGAGATCTTTGGTTTTACGTGTTCTATAAATTAGCAGCTTGACATTTTTTCAAATGCACCGCATGTTTAAATACGCTAAGTTCGGTTGTAAATATTTTTATAAAATCAAGACTTCCGTTTGATTGAAGTTTCAAACAAAATTTGCTTCCTGCAATTAAAGCTAAGTATTTGAGTGAGAATGAATGGTTTGAAATTTTTATTTTCTCTTATGTAACATAAAATATCTGTTATTAAATATACTTAACTAGAATTCGCGTCCACCATCCCTCCTCCAAACCACCTAAGGTGAAATACTAGTGACAAATCACTAAGCAAATTCGGTGCAGCATTGATAGTTTTGTGGCAATTCTTTTGGCGAGCTTTTTGTAGCGAGTTGTAGTAGGCTAAGGACTGCAAGGACTGGCAACCTCGCTATTACTCTAATCTAATAATTTTTTGTATACCATCTTTTTATTTTACCATGTTTTTATCTTTTTTAGATTCATGTGAGAAAGCCTGGCTTCTTTAGACTTAACTAATAAATTATTTAACTTGGACAAACTACTATAATATTCCAGAAAAAGTAAAAATTTTTAATCAAAGTTAATTGCCTACTATATGTATGATCGGTTGTTTTTCTTTTTAAAAATTAATTTCATTTATTTTTAATAATTTTCCACTGAGTGCTCAAAACAGTGTTTGTTTTTAACAAATTCTTCCTTGGTGATATAAAAAGTTCGCCAAAAGCGCTGCCACAAAAACTATATCAAAGCTGTACCGCAGATTCTACGAATTGTTAACACCGAAAAATTAAACCGAAGGAATGGAGAAACTAAATCTACTTTTAAATAAGCTATACCATAATAAAGTAGACCTTTGTTGAACTAACAAGACACATCCGAATGGTTATTTTAAACAAGATATATGTACCTACATGACTAACACCACATTAAACATAGGTGGCAAATTGATTGCAACTAGGATTTATTACTGATAAATAAAATTTCACAATTGAGATTTAAGTTTCCAATTAAAACCACAATTTTGCACATTAGAGCTGGTTGGTTGATTTGGGTTTCATGGAACAAAGTCCAATATTGGAAAAGCTGCGCCAAACAAGATGAAATATGAAACCAATAAGTGTATGCAATTTCAGAAAATCGACCCAAACTAGCAATAAAAAGTATATTAAAGAAAAGAAGTATAAAACCGTAATACGTGGAGGAGAAATTAAATTTAATCAACGATATGTTAAGTATACGATAAAAATTGCCATAATTAATATAAAATGTATAAAAACAGATGATATGAATGGATATTATAAAGCATGTTGATCAGCAACAAGGTGTATAGTATAAAAGGTATGATTATTAAATAGTTGCGAATGGTAAAAATATCTAATGAAGTTTAAAAAGCCAATGTCTTTTAAAATGATAAGATATTTGAATGGGGATTTTCCCCAATCAAATCTTGTAATGTTAAAATATGTCTATTAATATATTTATGACGGTGATGATTAAAATTTTTAGTCGATTAAAATATCAGGAATTGTAATCGGAACCACACGTAACAAAGGGGGCCCTTCCCTTAAGAAAAGATGCCTCTGTGAAAAACGTGTGCCCGATATGTAGGCGAGTTAAAATCACATTGGAATGTCGGATGGTCAATGATAGCCATAATGAAAGTGATGAGTGAATGCCATGGAGCTTGCTAAGATGTTGTGTGTTCCAATCGTTCCATACAATGTCTCCTACAGCTTGTCATTGTATGGAACATTAGGGCTCAAAAGTGTCATAGCATTCTTTGCTGAATCATCAGCCTGCTCGTTGCCTGCAATCCCGACGTGGCCATGTATCCAACAAAAGGAGACATCGAAACCACGACAGGTGAGCTGGCGATGGATGTTTAATACAAAAAGAGCTAAAAGATGTTTGGGGAATCTGATGTTAATCACTTCAGGACACTTTGAATCAGTATAGATTACAAATATGTCGTTTCTTAGATGAGAAATAAGCTTCAATGCTTCATATACAGCAAAGAATTCGGCCGTAAAAACAGAAGAAACACAGGGCAGGGAGTAGCTCATAGTGGCCAATCCACACACAAAGGCAGAGCCGATATGTTGTGTGCGGACTTCTTTAGTGTAGACTTGTGTGATTTCTGTAATCGTGCCGATGTGAAGCAAAGAGCTGACGGTAGATAATAAAACTGGTACTCGTTTTCTCATATCCTTGGAACGGATGCAAGTTTGAAACATTTAGATGATTCCAAGGAGAATGGAAAAAAATGTGAGTTCAGAAACGGCTGTGGTATTCAAAGATGTATGAGTGAGAACATTATGAACACGTAAATTAAAAGTTGGGATGACTGACGGGCGATTATTAAAAATGCGATCAGATGATGTGTTCAGGAGTGAATCATGCAGTGGATGAGTGGTGTGACAAGATGCAGTAGTATAACCTGAGTGAAAAGAGGAGACGACTGGAAGTCAATGGTGGCTCGTGTCATACCACGTAGAGGCTCTATACAGGTGAAGTGCGAAAAGCACCGGAACAGATCCTCAGTGCGGTGTGATGCAGTTTCGAGCTTTTTTCGAGCTGAAGGACGTGCAGAGCACATAAGGAATGAATTCAAACATTTGAATGCAGTACGAGAGAAATTTTGCTGAAAATCAATTAAGTGAAATTAATAAATCGATGCCTTAAAATTTGATGGTGAACAAAAAAGCATTTGAACACACATCTCTATGTAAATTCTATTAAAATTTTTAGATACAAATAATGTCATATCTAGTGAAAATTCTTAATTTCGAGACAAAAGTGAACTTTCTTGCCATTCCAGAATTAAAACTAATGTGAAGAAATAAATCTTATTTTTAAGACTGGTGAATTTTTATTTTAACTTAAGTAGGGAGGTATTTAATTAACATCACACTGGAGTAACAATGGGTATTGGTGACGATCCGGGATCAAACCCGAAGATTTTAGTTTTCAGACAAACTATCGTATTTCAAAAATATCTACCAAAGCAAATATATTTTCATCTTTAATATAAAGCATCTTTCAGTACAAAATATGATATAAGAATCTTAGGAAGTTTTGTTTATGCGAAACATGGATACTTATGCTGCAAAATAATATATGTACATAAATCATGATTGAAACGTTAGGAGTAAGTTCGAAAAAAGTGTTGCTAGGAATGTAAATCATCCACTTCATTCGGTACTCAAGAAATTCACGTGAGAACACTCAAGATAAACATTCCGAAAATCTTAATTCGAACAAATAAAAAGGGAACATTTTCAACTCCACGTAACATATTCAATACATATTTCAGTTTCGTTGGTTTATTGAGTTTGATGGCACTATGTCCACAAACGGCAAATTCCGCCAAACGCAAGATCAAAGTCTAATAAAAACAGATAAAATGTAAATATAGGAATAACGAATGGTCGTAGAGGTTCAGATTAACAGCGTATTACAAAAATAGAAAAAAGCAACCAAATCAACAGTAGAATTAAAACACATACCTGCCAACAACACAAAGGTGAAATTTAAGTTTTCAATCGAAAGCATAAAACTGCAGATAAATATGTACTTTTGAAAGTTGATTTCAGTTTCTGAGAATCTTTCAAATGCAGGCGATGTGTTTGTAAAATGACATGAGCTGATCAACTGTTAAATGTATTTGAGAAAATATTTAAAAATCGCATACATAATAAAAAATATTTACAATTATAAATTCTTTTCAACTGGAGGGTAGGTAGTTAATTAACGTCACACTGGAGCAATAAAACGGGCTATTGGCGACGGTACGGGATCAATCTCGAAAAGAAAGATCCCAGAACACCTCGAAATTTAGAATCACGGCCAGATGACGAGAACGCCAGAACTGGCCTCATATTCCAAATTTCCATACCACGCACAATTGAGGACATTGGAGTTCACGACTGATCGAACGTGCACCAGCCCCCATGTACACAATGATCTCCATGTACAACCCTCAGGTTTCTAATCCGTTGATGTGGGAGCTAAAACATAAATTAGGGGACAGATAAAAATAAAAAGACCAAAAAAATGCCTCATATCTGTCTAGGCTTTTACAAAAACGAAAACCAATAAATGCATACTCCGAGTTTATAATGCACAATTTGGTAGATAGAAATTCAAATGGCGCAAAAGTCAACTTTGGTTATGCCGAAACGAATTTTAAAGTTACCACATGAAAAATAAACAATACGACACTTGACCACTTTTCAGAACATGCTGATAGAATTCAGTACAAGTGTAGAGCTACGGAGAATATCGTAAAATAGAACGTATTAAGATAGTTTAGGAATGTACATGCTGAATTGATATCAAAAGTGCATGCAACAGATATCTGCCATTTTCCAAGGCAGAAGTCATATAAGAAAAGGAACTTTAGACTTTTATTTTTGATTCTGATTTTACTTAAGTTTACGCATTTGCTTATTAAATAATTCAATACCTAAATCCAATTCGGAAATCTTACTGTTAACCTATGTGTGCTATATAAAAGTAAAACTTAGTTAAATCTCAATAAATTTTATTACAAACTAAATATGTCAATACAATGAAATAAAAACAAGCACCAACCTGTTGAACAGAAGAAAAGCTACGTAACTGTGACAAAGGTTCCACAAGGCACCAAATGATTCAAATTTCAATCACCTGACATCTACTCTACCACTAGAGGTCACTGTGGGCGCTATAAATGGGCGACCACATTTGACATGCAAAATGGCGCCGAGCAGGTAATTATTAAATAAACGTCGCACTGGAACACCGGGCTATTGGCAATGGTCCGGGATCAAACCCAAAGGGAAAGATCCGAGGACATCACTACGTAATTTTGAGTCAGGTAAGATGATGACGTCACATCTGAATTGGCACACCACTCACCAAACTTCCACACCACGTTAACATAAGGACAATTGAGTCCACGACAGATTGTACGTGAACCATCTACCGTGTACCCGAGCCTTTAGCTGAACTTGCAACAATCCCGTTGCTAATCTGTTGCTCTTCCAACTGGGCTACTGCAGCCCTGTCGAAACGGCCTTCTGCTGAACGTGATCACCGTTCCCTTGTACGGCTTTGGTACAAAAATTCCGTCTATTCTTTAAATTATCTCAAAATTCTTATTATAGTATTACTGTTTGTCGGACATCTACTGTCCCATTTTATGGACCCCATGCTTGTAATGCCTTACTTAATGCAATTCACTATATTGAAGTATTATGTGTAAGTTTCTATAATTCTCAATAAATGCTGCACGCGCACACACTGGATAAAGCGATGCATCCCTTGTGTAGCGGGGTGGGCTAACTGTTGGGCCCTTTTTTGCTGGGAAGACTTTCTCGCCATCTCTCCTACTATGGCTACACCTTCTGTTGAGTCGGAGAGGTGTGTCTATGATGTGATGTTCTCGGATGTTTCCTTCGGGACTGATTCCAGACCGCCACCAATAGCCCGTTTTATTACTCCAGTACGACTTTAATTTAACCTATCTACCCACCACCGCTCCCTGGAAAGATTGCAACACGTGGGGCATGGAAAGCCCCCAGAGGGCATCTGTTTCATTAGTGTTGCAGAACACATCCGATTTTCACGAGAAAACTACCTTTCAGTTGTAGCTCGATTTTTCCCGAAGCATCAAAGCGCCCGTTTTAGTACTTGCAGATTGGTGCCTTTGGCATGGTGGTAACGATATAGTACATATTAATGTTTAATAAACGTCAATTTCTGAAAATCTTGAAAATTGGATACATTTATTTACTGTGTCCTATTTTCCAACCAATTTTGTCTTCTGTGTCAGTAAAAGTTTTATTGTGTGTCTATTAATTGATATTGTACGTATTGTTCCTGGAAATCATGGCCAAATATGGCACTTGCGAAGTAAATTCCAGAACCAATCAATTTTATGTAGATATTAAAACACTTCCGTTGTAACGGAAACATTCGGCCCACTTGGTTGATAGATACGTGTCCAGTGTTCGAAAGCAGATGACCAGGATCGAATCAACACGCAACGTACCATACAGACACCCTTTACTTTTTTGTTTTGTAGGAAATAAAGGTATATATAAGAGAAAAAATGTCATAAAAATTAACAAACATGGTTAAAAGAGATTAAAGACAACTTATTCTCTCTCTCTCGATATTAAATTAAAACTACACTAAAATTTGCTGTTTCTCAATCCCAATATAAACTAAATCCAGAGATGTTAGGACATTATATGTACCAAAAATTTTAAAATTTTCTTAAGGTACTGCATCCCCATCAATTCGAAATATTTACAGAATCATGGATAACAATGCACCTAAACATACAATGGGAAAAGTACATTTCCTAATAATGGTTTCTTCATAACAATGCTTTTAATTACTTCTCTACCAATAATGCCATTGTTATATTCCAATAACAGTCTGAAATAAAATTGATTCTCTACATTTGTGATATTTTTGCTGAGCTATAAGCACCAAAGATTTTCACAGCGACTTTAAAAGCGAAAAACTGCAAAACCTTTTATACTTTTTCGTGCCTTCTACGAATCTGAGTGATACAATGAAAGGACGTAAAATCGTCAAGTGGTTGCGGAAGAAACTGTAAGTTATTTGCAAATACCACTTCGAAATCATTTCCAACTTAAGAAATTATTCTTATCTAACTTCAATGGCTTCAATTTGGTTTCTATTTTCGATCCGATGAATTTAGTAGCTTAAAATTTGCACATTTCATTCAATAAAATATGACTAATAGATATCCCTTTCGAAACGCAAAGGGACATGAATATTTTCAAAATATTTTTAACGAATAATTATCTTGCACTTAGTTTTGCTATTAATTGTTGGTATAAGATTTTATTGATGAATCATGTGTTTTTAATATAATTATATGTACATAGTGAGGTAGAAATGTTTCCGATCTAAGGATAAAGAAGGAACATAATCAATTTTTTTTCTATATAATATACTTATATATTTTACTTTTACATTCATATCATGTTCCTTTTTAAAATGGCTAATTAACTTTTCTATAACACTCAAAATAATTTGAAATTTTGTTCTTGTTTATCTCAATTAATATATTTTTGTATCCTGTTATTTATTTACAAACTTTTTTACCTGGAACTTACTTCTCAGAAATAACTCCGTCTAGCCATGGACGAATTGTATATGCATCATTTTAAAACCACTAATTATACATAACCAAACTTAGAGATATCCTGACTAACCCGTCAAAATTGGGGATCACAGCGCTATTGAAATTAAGTCAACTACGCGAATAGTAAAAATGCGAAAGTTCAAAAATGACTCACAAAGATCGAAAACATGAAATATCTTCAAAGGTCATTTAGGTGAAGCATAACGTCCAACATTTCGAGGATAGAAGTGAGCCACTAGGAGGAAATGGGTGTTTAAGTATGCTACTATGGAACAGTATTGCCACAACCCATTTTTTGAACAAGCCTTTCCAAGCGACGTGCACAAACGGGAAAGATCTAATGTCATTCACTAATGTGTTCGAAAACGCAGCTTTGAAATGGTTTCTCCGATGTTTCAACTCGATAACATTTAATAACATTGACATAATTTTTCAATTGTTCACTTAATTATCCTGAGTACTGGAAATGCAGTACCAGGGTACTTGAGCTGCAAAAGATTGTACCCAATGGGAGTAACCGACGATGTTCTGTTTCAGGTTTCCATCTCGTGACCAAAGACTGACGGAGAGAGAAATGTTCTGGATGGTGGCTGACAGGGCCGCAAAACTGACACCTGTGACGAAGTCCAGAAATGGCCACACCTCCGTCCATAAGGTAAGACTTCGTATTTCTTTATACTGTGACCCCATGAAGCACATACGAATATAAATTTCGCAAAAAAGGAAACGACTTCATTACTACAAACATGAAAGGAAACGTAACCTTGTAATATGTAATATAATATTCAATACCCTTAAGAATCCAGAATTTTTTTTTCTTAATCTTTTCAGAAGATAATCTTCGTCTCATAGTTAAACATTTATCTGTTCTTAAAAACATGTTTACACCATTCTAAGACTTGATCTTCCCCAGGACCATTAGCCATGACATCAAACTGATATTTTTTCTTCGTACTTTTCCCAACCAAGAGGCTCACGAGCGCAAAGTGAACGGCCGCGAACAATTCGCGGCTATCCTACTGACTCTCGGATTCTGAGCCGAACTTAAAGAAACTGGAAGCATACTCTGTGTATGTTGTTAGTTCATTCCTGCGCGTGAAGTGTTTTATATCTATTGTCAGATTTACTAAAATTACATTACAGTAGATAAATTGTTTGTGTAATGGGACATGCAACACATAATAACACAAATCACAGCACAATTATCAACAGCAGTAATTAATCTATGTAAACAAAAAACTATTATTCACACACATACAACAAAAGTTATGGAAAAAAAGATGACCAAATAGAACCTCATAAAACCCTGGAAAATACCAACTTGTTTTATTTCTTTAGGAGGATATGGTGCATTGCGCTCGATGTTTCTACTCCTACCGATCTCAAAAAGAACTGAGAGACCACCTACATTTGGATCACGGTGTAAAAATTTCAACTGAGCCAAGTCCTCTAGAATCGTGTGGAAGACCCCACTCAAATCTAGAAGGTCCCGCACCCACACGACGTCAGATGGCCAAAGTATTTGGTGGGTTCCATATTTGTGACAACTGTCCAAACTCCAAGTGGATGTCGCGCTGGTAAGTGACACTTCAGTGCTTCATTTCAAGAGTTATCCAATGACTTTATATTGAGGTGATTCAAAGTTTGTTGGACCTTTCAATAAGAGATTGATCTTGGACCTTTCAATAAGAGATTGATCATGGACCATTGACAATAACCTGTTCTGTTGCTCCAGTGCGACGTTAATTAACTAAATAACTAGAAAGTTTGATTGGTTATTTAAACACAAATACCGGTTTTTATCCAAAGATAATGTTGCGTATGTGGTGGAATTTTGAGATAGGTACGTAGATAATTATCGTCGCACTGGAAAACACAACGGGCTGTTGAAGACGGAGGTATTCATACCGATGTGAAAGATAAAAGGAAATATGCCTAGTTATTTTGAACCAGTCAGATTACAACTGTGGTTGTATCCCACTCTCCAAACTTCCACACTAGGCAAAAGTGAGGACAAAATGAGAAATAAGAATAGAAAGTAAAATGAATATTCCTGTAGGGTGTTTGCTCCAATGTGTAATTATATGTCCATCTTCTCAGGGCTATCCTTATGGGCTGCTGTGGATCATCAAAGCAGAACGATACCATCAATTTGGAAGGAATCCACTTTCTGGTATGTAATAAATATTCTTAATAAATTTCGTCTATTAAATTACCTGCCTAAAATATAGATAAGTAGGTATTTTATTAAAGTTGCACCGAAGCAACACAGCGGGATTTTAACCTGCCCCAAACAGAGCAAATTTAAATTGAAATAAAATTCTTAGGACTTTATACTTGGATAAGACATCTACAAAAATGCGGAAATCTATCATAATTAAAGTACAAATTAGCAGGATAGACAATTAATTAAGATGTTTCCACTTTAATTATCGAATAATGTAGCGATTTTTTTTTCAAACTTTTATCATCTCACGTTGAATCAACTTCCCGCTGTAGGAACACAACGTGCTCTCTGATATTCTTTGGCACACTACAACATTACATTTTTGCTGATCTGACAAATAGATATAAGTTTGATAGATGTACAAAAAAATAGTATAATTATGAACCCTTATTACTCCAACAAGAGGATTTTAAAAATGCGTTCAAATATCTATTTGAGCTGCTTCTAAAAAATACTTTTTATATTTTTTTATATGGGTATTTCTTGAAATTATTTGAAAACACGCTTGCTGAAAGTTCAAAACTAAACCGTTGGAATGAAATGAAAATGTTACACGTTTTAAGCCTTTTCACAATATTTAAGCAAACCAGATAAAAATAGCTTGTGCAACGTATTCTTAAACCCCCAAGTGGCTTTGACGAGATATTTTGTCCAAGATGTCATCGCGTCGAGACACAAAACTGCCCTATTGCTCCAAGTGCAATGAAGATACAAGTAGGAAAAGCAAATTGTACATAGCCTTGATCTGGTGACAATTCGGATCAGGATTTTAAGACGCAAGCTATTACAAGGCAGTTTTCATTGCGAAGATAAACCACCATGAGGGTTAAACTACATCTATTATATTGCAGATATAGGATAAAGATAGATTATTGAGTGTATTTCAATTCCAATCGTAAAAAAAAACAGTATTGTAAAATATGACATCTATATAGCAATTTCGATGTTGTCACGCAATTTGGACGTGCTTCGTTCCAGGAGGACATGATCCATTGTAAAAAGTGCGAGACTTCGTGCCGTACTCGAAAGGGAATGCGTGAACACATGCTCGTGGGACATGGTGATGGCCGAAGTTTAGTGCCCCGCAATATAGATGGGCGTGGAAGGACGTACACATCTTTAGCGGGTCCTCTTCTTTCGTATGAAGAGATGTTCGACATGTACGACTCAGTGTCAGTGTTCCAATAGTAAGTGACTAATTTTTTATTTGAATAGAATTTCTGGAAAATGTGTTATTTTCAAAGCAAACTGTTGAATTATGAAGAATGAACGATTAATTATTTTTTCAGCATGGAAGAGGAGTCCGAATGAACCAGGTGTGATTCAACAAGGAACTTTCAGGGTGGGTGGTGGGAACGAAAGATCTGAAGGGAGTATGAATGTAAGTATCTTCTGGCTCCTTTTAATATCAACAATTAGTTTTATAACACTTTAATCATAGCTCTTTAATTGAAAGTTATTCTTTAAATGAATAGAAGGGGGAATTTACCCTTTTCTTTTTTCAAATCTCACTTCGTTTCAGAAGTTGAGCTATATCATATGATCTCGATGGGAAGTGCTAGTTTGCATTTGTTGCTAATAACGAACGAAATACTGATTAATCAGCGTTCATGCATAGTGCCTTTCGCTGAACTAGAGAAGTGTTCACCTTCTAGAATGTTCTCTTAACGCACTCTACCGGAAGTCGTGGAGTTTATCTGTTATGAGCCAGAAGTTTGATGATTCACGATGTCAACAACGGATATAAATAATGTAAAAAAAAACCCTTTAATTTTTCCGATTCGTTTAAAAGTCCTTGTTTTTTGCTTTGGGGCTATGAAATAATCGGAAGAGCACACTGCTTAAATGAAAATCTTAAGTATCTGATGACAGAAGGCTATGTGGAAAGTGGAAGATGGAAATCAGCTGAGAAAAGAAAATCTCAGCGAATGTTCATTCTAGTAAAACTGATTCCAGAATTTAAATTTTATTACGCGCAAGCAACTGCTACTTTCGTATTTGTAAATGTTATAATATTTATTAATCACCCGCAAATATGATGCAAGTAAATTTATTTATTAACCAGGCACGTGTGCGAACTGTAACAACGATATAGAAAATAGTACGCAAGGAGTTAATAAATGTCTCACTAAAGCAACACAACGGGCTATTGGCGACGTTCCGGTTCCATCCCGAAGGGAAAGATTCGAAAACAACACCACATAATTTTAAAATAGGGTACTCTCAAAACTTCCACACCACGCCAACGTGAGGACTTTTGAGGTAATGACAGATTGAACGTGCATCATCCACCTTGTACAGATTGATCTTTTGCTGGACCAAATTTCGAACTCTCAACTGTTTGTTCACCAGTCCTTTAGTCTTCCAACTGGGCTACCGTGACCCCCGAATCGCGGGACATACAGCAAACATTAAAACAAATCGCAGTACACTCATAGAGCAGCATTAACTATTAATCACAAAAAATAGCAGAAAAAGAAACCATGACCGAAACATACACTCTCAGAGAATATAATTTAAAATTTTCAGTTTTCGAAAGTTTAAGTTATCAAAAGTACTGAATCGTAAAAAGAGTTTCAATTCTAATCCGACAATATAGCAGAACTATCTGCACAGTAAAGTTAAAGCGGTATTGAACAAATATTATTGTGGAGCTTTGAAAAATTTAAATATTTAACTCTCCTGGTAGTTGTCTAGACGAAGTATCTTGTCATCAGCAAAACTGAGTAGACATTGATGGAAGAGATATCTAGTCTTTAGAAGAAAAACTCAATAGGTTTTGATCTCGTTTTCATGAAAATATCGGCAATATCTTGATGACAAGATATCTTGTCATTAGCTAACTTTAAAGAAGGCTGTGTTTGGCTAGAGTTCCCGCTCTTTTACCTTCAATAAATTCAAGGACCGAATTCTATGGAACCTCCGTTTTGTAACGACAAGCTTCGTTTTCAAGGAAGGAAAATTGACAAATAAAATCTAGAAAATTAAAATTGAATAGAAAAATATGTAACAGAGTATTATTATGAATACAAATTTAAAGAAATGAAATTATAGTATCAGCGAGCAATATGAAATATTAAAGAAAAGCCATAAAAATGTACGAATAAAAAAGTTTTACTGTCCAGGCAAACTTTGTAAGACATAAAGTCAGGGCGATATTCAAGAACTAAACTTAATTTTGGTACATTTGAGGTGCTTCTTATGGACTTTCAAGAATCGAGGAACTCTAACAAAGGAATGAATAAAAAAACTGTTTTACCCTCGGTGGTGTAATTAATGCATATTTGTGTTCTCTTCCAGGGAAGCCAAGAGCTGGACATCTTCCATCTGGTGATGACGTCGGATGTCCTGGACCAGAAGAGCTATGCGTGTGCCCCCTTGTGTTCGCCCACCCTCCTTTCTGTAAATATGACAAAATTACTGCGGGCGCAAGGGGAGCATTTCGTAGAGTGTCAGATGGCCAGATGTCTGCACGGACTCTCCTTGTCCAGCTGGTTCAATTTTGGTGCCGTTAGGCTGAAGAACATAGAATGTTTATTGAAGATCTAATAAAAACATTCTACTACCCCAAACCGACTTCTTTATTCATGTTCAATCAACATTCAATCACACTTGGATAAAAACAAATGAGCGTGGTAGCCCAGTTGGAAGAGTAACGAATAAGCAACCGGAGGGTTTCGAGTGCGAAACTCGGTTCAACCAAAGACCATCGAGTACACGGCGGTTCGTGTAGGTTTAATTTTTCGTGGCCTTAAATGCCCTCACGTTAGAGTGGCGTGGACGTTTGGAGAGTGGGGTAGCAGTTTCGGGTTTGATCCCTGACCGACGCCAATAGCCCGTTGTGTTGCTGCAATGCAATCGTACTTAAATACTTAACTGTACAGAAATCTTTTAATACATCTCCAACTTTGAACGCTCCAGATTTTTTATCACGTGTTTAGATCAAAACCTTATTTACATTTACAATTTGGAAAAGTGTATCAATTGCGATTAGTAAAAACTTCCATTAAAAAAATAAACAGTCCTAAAAAAGGAGGGCTGAGGTAACCCAGTTGGATGGTAGGTAGATATTTCAAACAACGTCACACTGGAGCAACACAGCGGACTATTGGTGACAGTCCGGGATCAATCCCGATAGGAAAGATCGGAGGACAACACATCATCATTTTGAACTACGATCAGATGAGGACGGCAACATATGAACTGGTACCCCACTCCCCAAACTTCCGTACCAAACTTAGATGATGTCATTTGACATGACTACCGATTTAACTTGCACCAGCACATAAGAACCCGTTGGATCGAATTTCGCAACCTTCGGTTGCTCCTCCGTTACTCTACCAAGTGGGCTACTAGGACCCAACTGTATGAAATAATTAGTGATTCTAACAGAGATAGCATCACGTGATGAGAGTTCCTTTTCTTTTATCAGATCACCGCTTGGGGAATTGATCCTGGGCGGTGCAGGGCCGTGGTTGGGAGAGCAATGGATTAGCAAACGGAGGGTGGAGATTTCGAAATCAGCCACCAAACACGGTCGTGTACAAAGGGGGCTGGTGCACGTTCAATCTGCCGTTGCTTTTCATATCACTGGCATAGCCAGGATTTAATTTCATAGGGGGGGGGGGTGATTCCGAGGAGACCCTTCCCCTATTTTTCCAACCACGAGCCGCCGCTGATATGGAAACCACGTACCTCTTTAGAATGAGAGATGTAGTTACTTGACTATGGAGTACAGCTTTCAATAATACCCATGAAACATGAAAAGCAAATGCAAATTAAATTGATTTTAATCGTCTTGTAATGAAAATATGTCAAAATATAGGAATATCTTTGAAACGCAACATAAGACTACCCGTTTTGATTAAACGCACCATATCTTATTTTAAGATAACTTTATTATGACTTTAACAGTCATTTTAAAATAAGAAGTTATACTCCTTACACAAAAAGGTTTCCATTTATTTTTAGGAAACAGTATTCTACAAACTATAACGTATTTAACCAGACTTAAGGAACGTTCGTTGAAATATACATATACAACCAAGAAATTACCCATGTCTAGTGGTATTTGGCAGAAAATAAAATAATCCATAACAATTTAATACCTAAATAATATATCTGAAATATGGAAAGTATCGGAACACATAAATACAAAAAGAAACGAAATTGTTGTCATTGAAAAATGTAGAAATCTGAAAAACGAAAGATCTGAGAAAGCGTGTCGAATTTCGACGTCATGACAATATTCTTAAATAGAGAAATTAAAAAGACGCTTGAAAAATATTGATAGACAATAATGAATTATTTACAAAAAGAACACAAATTTAAAAAACTTAGAAATTTTCAAATAAGAACCCAACATTTCTGTTTAAACTCAAATACAGAAACACCGAATTCTAAATCTAATTTAAAAAATAAAACATTGAAGAAACAAAAGACCTTTTCTACTCGCAATCCTAAAGACAGACTTATTTACGACCTAAGTAACCAAGAGATATTTTTCTGTAATTTATGGTAAAAAATCTATCATAGGTTACAAGTCAAACAAAGAGTGATTTAATCGAATGCCTTATATAATGTTACATTACTTGAAGTAGTAAACCTGCTTATAAATTCGTCTCATTACACATGGAAATATGAAATCTAAGTCGATTTTCCGATCATGTCAAAAGCTGAACTGTACTATCACAGGGCACAGAAGGAACTGAACGGAATTCTGTAATTTAATAAATATATTTTACTTTGGAAACGGGTTTTACCACCTCTTTAGAGATCTAGTTTGTAATTACTTTTGATCTTGATATATTTAGGGATGAGGAAGTGGTTTTTACCGAAAACCAAATGAAAGTGTTGTAATTTAGATTTTCTCTGGAAAATGTATTAAATTAAAAGCGTTATTGAAAATAATCACAATTAAGTGATCGGATCTCAGATCGTATAAAAAACGATTTAAAAAATAATCAGGAGGGCCCCATATACTTTAGGATATATATCAAGATTAAAATCTTAATTAAAAAATATTTTCTTATGCTTACGCTAGTAAACGTGCATAGCATGTTCGTATATTTATTGAAAACAATCCTGTGGCATCTTCGAAAGGAAAGAAACACTAGTCAAATGCTTGAAATGTTTCTCAAAATCATTTGACAATTAGATTTTAAAAATTTATATTATGTGACATCAGACACAGTCTGATTGGATCTTAATATCGGTCCCTTAAAAGAAATAAGTCATCTAAAAGTCTATTAAAATTTTTCTTAGCATTTTACTCTTCTTGCCCCTTAAAACTATTTATTTTAAGTGTCAATTTATGTTTTGTTTATTTAATGATATCGAATTATAACTAAAAATAGTGCAAAAATATAACACGAAAACTCACCTACTACAAAAACCTTGCGCCATAAAACCCTAACCATCGAATCTAATCCACCTATTACAAAAATGTAAACAATTTATGTACTTGATACTGGAACTCAAATAAATTCCGATCGTTTCTAAGAAAAATTACAATACTAGATTACAAATTTATGTCATAAAAATTGATTCAGCTTCAGATATACTTCCTGAAATTACACGTCATTACACTTGGAATGTTAAAACTTGCGTTTAATCTTGTATTTTATGATAGTATTGGTGTTGTTTTGAGCTATATTTGAGATTTATTTTCATAATACATTGACTATTTGACTTGTGAAAGTTTTTTTGATCAAAGACGAATGGACGAAGAACATTTTAAAATAAAATACTTCATTTTTTGACTTTTTCACTTTTTCCCCATTGGAGCGATATGCACAATTAAGTTAAAGAGGGTATATGGCTTATGGATTAATACTTTTCGGACTGTCGCTCTATTATTCGGGTTTGAAGCTTAACTTAAACCATCATCTCTCCCCACTACTTTAATATTTAATACTTAATTTACCCACTACTTTAATATTTAATACCATGAATACTTAATATCGTTTATTTTCAACATATTTCAATAGTTTTACATCAATTTCCATTTCAATACAAATTTTTTTTTTAAATATTAAAAAAAGGTGTACAAATACAAGAAACTAAAATCATAAAAAAAGTTTAATTTTAAATATGTAAGTTTGTTTCCATAGATAAATAAAAAAAACAATGACATTTTGGCAATTGAATTTTAGTTAGAGATACATACAAATTCACCTGAAAATTCCAGAATTGAACTAATAATGATATAATTAAAGTATATGGTTAATTATATAGGAATATATCTATTTGCATCCGTGAATGTAAACGTCAGGTAAATATAGCTGTCAGCATAGAAATTAGAAGTTCTATTCCAGGTCACAAGGGAAATTATAAAACGACTGACAAACGGTTTGTCTATTTAAAATAATATAAAACTAAGATTACAGATCACATGAAGAGCTATTTCTAACCAAAGTCGCTTAAAAACAAATGGAATCCTTGATATGTCCTTCTGTATGTCGTCACAAGTATACTTCCGGCAAATGTTTCCAGCACTTTTCATATTGAATTATTTTCGGTTTTTGATACGCAAGTCCTTGTCATTGTAAGTTCGAAGCTTGGGAAAACCTTGTCATGATTACTTTACACATCTACGGCTTCTGAGTGTGTATGCACCTATGTATTTCTAAGGTCGAAGCATGTGAAAACCTTCTCATGCATACATGACACATATATGGCTTCTCTCCAGTATGTATGCGTCTGTGTCTTCGTAAGCTCTCAGGGTGTGAAAAATTTCTGTTACAAATTTCCCAATTAAAAGGTTGCTCACCAGTGTGCATACGTCTGTGACTTCGTAAGGGCCCAATTTGCGAAAAGCTTCTGTTACAAATTTCACAATTAAAAGGTTTCTCACCAGTGTGCATACGTCTGTGACTTCGTAAGGGCCCAATTTGCGAAAAGCTTCTGTTACAAATTTCACAATTAAAAGGTTGCTCACCAGTGTGCATACGTCTGTGACTTCGTAAGGGCCCAATTTGCGAAAAGCTTCTGTTACAAATTTCACAATTAAAAGGTTTCTCACCAGTGTGTATACGTTTGTGTCTTCGTAAGTGCCACATTTGCGAAAAGCTTCTGTTACAAATTTCACAATTAAAAGGTTTCTCACCAGTGTGTATACGTCTGTGTCTTCGTAAGTGCCAAATTTGCGTAAAGCTTCTATTACAAATTTCACAAATATAAGGTTTCTCACCTGAATGGATGCGTTTGTGCATTGCTAAATTGCCCTTTTGCGAAAACGTTTTTTTGCACACGTCACACTCGAAAGGTTTCTCACCACTATGCACACGCATGTGCTCTTCTAAATGCCATTTAGTTCTAAACAATTTATTGCAAATCTCACACTTGACAGATTTTATTTCGTTGTGGATTCCTTGATGTCGTGTCAGTTGTTGTTCCTTTTTAAAACGTATTTCACACTGGTCGCATGCATAACCTTTCTTTGATGAATTTTCCGAGTGTTTCTTTCTCTTTGATATTCGATTCGAAGTATTTGATTTTGATTTTTCCGTTTGTGACGGCTGAGGGTGTTTTTGTGCGGTTTCTCTGTTGTGCTCAGGTAAAAATGGGTTTTGTCCTCTTTCAGAACGTTCCTTTCTGTTCGATTCACTTTTAAACGTTTCACTCTTAACCATTTTCACTTCGGCGTGTGTCTTCGAATGCTGTGTTTTGTGGTGTTTTCGTGGATTAAACCTTTCACTCTGCACGGATAGACATAGTCTTGTCTTTTTCTGTACACTATATGAACGACACGATTTTGAAGAGGGTTTTGCTGAAGGAAGTTGACATGCAAGTTGTTCTATGGTCTGCTCAGATAATTCTGTCTCTTCACTACTATCTTGATGTCCCATGCAATCAGGAAGATACATGGTCCTAATTAAGCCATGTAGATCAGGCATTCGTCTTTGATCTCTTGACTCTGGACTTGCTCCTTCCGGTTCCATTACGTGCTTTAAATTCCACTGGTTTCCTCAAAGGTGAAGTGTTCGTAGCGATCACAGTCTGTTCGTATTAATCCGGTTTTGTGATGAAAGGATGCTCCAAAATTGAGTTGATCTCAGGAAAAATTTTGGTTGTCAGAGCGAACGTCGTTGTAGTAACCTTTTATACTTTTGGACCTTCAGTCCTTATTTCAGGCATGAATCCGATTCATTTTCGGACGAGCTGTTTTGGTCTTCTTTTGTCCGGATGTTGGTGAATTCTGATCAGAAAGGGATGTCGTACCTTCAACATGCAATTTACGTAACACATCTGGTTCTGAATGTGTGTTCCTGATATCTATTCATTTAAAATATTTTTATAATTTTTTAATTAAAATTTAAGACGATATAATTAGGTAAATTTCAAATTATAGGTCTAAAAATTTTGAAGTTTTGCACTTCAAAAAAAAGGCAATTTTCAGAACGAGAGCTCAGTAACCGTATTCAAATGCGTGTAACGAAAGAATTCGATACATTTAAATATGAATTCTATTCATTTACTTCACTTCAATTCGATGAAATCGGAAAGGAGCATTCCATAACAGATAAACATATATTATATAGGGTTGGTTCGGGTTTTTTGGCGCAAGGGTCATATTGGCCTTGCTGCGCCAGATACAAATCATACAATATCAAGTAATAGACAGACACACACAATGAATGTATTTTACTAGATATAAATACACTCTATGAGGAGTATACCTGATAGGAATCGAACCTTTACCTTCTACATGACGAAGGTTGCTAGAGCGTGGGCATAACCGCTGAACCTCGACGGCCTGTATGGATTGCGTAAACTGAAATATAACTCTTCATATGTCCGAAAGTATTTCTAAAAGATCCCAGAACTAATAGTTGTAATTCAGGGTATGTAGGTCTTATTAACGTCCCACTGGAGCAACACAACGGGCTATTGGTGACGGTCAAGGATCAGCACCCGAAAGGAAATATCCGAGGAATATCCAGTGTGAGTTTAATTAAAATACAAATCTACTCTTTAAGTCTGTTTAACAGAATTCAATTCACATGAAAAACAAAAGTTCTGTTTCGTTTACAATTTCTACAATTGGATTCATTACCTGTTTCATTGGAAGTAATTATATTCAATCAGAGGTTGGTAGGTATTTTAGATAATGTCGCACTGAAACAACATAACGGGCTATTGGTACGGGTCCGGAATCGATTCCGAATTGAAAGTTCCAATCCATCAGGTGATGAGTGAAACAAAGAGTGGTATAATCGAATGCGTTACCATAACTTTATAGTACATGAAATTATATACCTCCCTTTGAATTCGTCTCATTGTACATGATTGACCGTGGTAGCCATGTTGGAAGAGGAACGGACTAGCAATCGGAGATTTGTGAGTTCAAAACTCGGTTCAACCAAAGACCTTCGTGTACAAAGATGGCTGATGCACTTTCAATCTGTCGTGGCCTCAAATGTCTTCGTTGCCGTGGTGTGGAAGTTTGGGGAGTGGGGTGCCAGCTCATGCGTTGTTCTCGTCGTCTGACCTTTTATCAAAATAGCGGGGAGTTGTCCTTGATAGGTAGGTGTTTCAATTAACGTCACATTGGAGCAACACAACTGGCTATAGGTGACGGACCGGGATCAACCTGCGAAGGAAAAAATCCGAGGACAACACCACGTAATTTTGAATCTCGGTCAGATGATGAAGTCACACCTCTGCTGGAACTCCACACTCCAAATTTCCACACTACACCAACGTGAGGACATTATAGACCAGGACATATTTAACGTGCACCAGCTCCCCTTTGTACACGACGGTCTTTGGTTGTATGCGAACTCGCAACCCTCCGGTTGCTTCTCCGTTAATCTTAGAAACGGGCCAGTGCGGCCCCAGAAAGAAGCGGGTACTGTAAAATCCTAAATTTCAAACCCTATCTTGAAGAGTTCATTCGCTACCTTAGTGTATGATTCAGATATGCCACGAAGAGTTGATAGTTTGAAATCTGAAGACAGCAAACAGATGACAAATGTGTCAAGAGTTCTGTTACACAAAGTTCACTCTAAAGATATCTTCGTTTCAACAGAAAATATGCATCCAAAACTCAAGAAGTAAAATGGGTCAAGTATTACACTGCATAAATTAAGTATACGTTGCATAAATTAAGTAGGAATTTTCTTGACCGATTAAAAATTCAACTATTTTATTGGAAAACTAAAAGTGTTCAATAACATCCAAAAATGCCCTTCGTTATGTGACCGTGGTTCACAATTAGTGTCGACTTCAGATTTTTTCCTTCGAGTTTCTAATTCAAAATTACGTGGTATTGTCGTCGGTACTTTCCCTTCGGGACTGATCCCGGACCGTCGCCATTACCCTGTCGTGTTGCTCCAGTGTGACGTTAATTAAAATAGCTACCCCACCTTATCTGAATGCACCATTTACTCGTGACGTTTTTGGTAGGTAGGTATTTTGATGAAGGTTGCACTGGAGAAAAACAACGGTCTATTAGAGACTGTCCGGGATCAAACCCGAAGGGTATGTAACACAAGTCAAAAGCTTGTAAGTTTTCTCAAAATCATTTGAAAATTAGATTTTAAAAATTGGTATGTGACATTAGACACAAACTGCTTGGATTTTAATATCGGTCCCTTAAAACTCATCTAAAAATCTATTAAAATTTTTCTTAGCATTTTGCTTATCTTGCCCCTTAAAACCCATTTTATTTTAAGTGTCAATTTTCCTGTTTTGTTAATTTAATGGTATCAAATTATAACTGAAAATATTGCAAATTGTGACATCAAACATCAGCTATTACAAGAAACTTGCGCAATAAAACCCTAACAGCCAATCTATTCCACCTATTACAAAAATGTAAACAATTGATGTACTTGTTACGGGAACTCAAATGAATTCGAAGTTTCTAAGAATAATTGCAGTACTAGATCACAAAAGATGTCAAAAATGATTCAATTTAAGATGTACTTCCTGAAGTTACACGCGTCATTACACTTGAAATGTTACAACTTGTGATTAAACTTGTATTTTATGATATTGGTGTTGTTGAAGCTTATTTGAGATTTATTTTAATAATACATTGACTCCGACTTGTGTGAAAGTTTCCTTAATTAAAGATGAATGTAGGAAAAACATAATTTTTAAAACAATTTTAATTTTTTGCCTTTTTCGCTTTTCTCATTGGTGCGATATACACAATCAAGATTCAACGTTGAAAAGGGTATACGGCCTAGGGATTAGAGCTTTTCGGACCTTCGATTCTCTCTCTCTCTATATATATATATATATATATTATTCGGATTTAAAACCTAACTTAAACCATCGTCTTTCTCTCAGATTACCTTAATATTTAATTCCTTTGTAGATTAATTCCATTAATACTTAATATCGGTTATTTCGAAAATGTTCTAATTGTTTTACACCAATTTCCATTTAAATACAAGAAATTTTGTTTTATACATATTAAAAACAAATAGAAGGCATGTATACAAATAAAACTAACGAAAACTATTAAAATGTTTAATTTTAAAAATGTAACATTATTTCCATAAAAGATTAATCAAAACAATGACATTTTGACATTTAAATTTTAGCTAGAAAAGACACACAATTTCGCCTAAAATTCCTATATTGAATTAATAATGATATAATTCATGCAGGTGGTTAATTATATACTAATATATCTATTATATTATCCGTGAATGAAAACATCAGGCAAATATAGTCGTAAGCACAGAAACTAGAAGAGGAAATTATATTTCCAGGTCACAAGGGATATTTTAGAACGACTGAAAAAAATTGTCTATTAAAATAATATAAAACACAGATTACAAATCACATGAATAATTATTTTTATCAAAAAGTCCCTTGAAAAAATGGAAATCCTTGATATGTCGTCACAAGTACAATTTAGGCAAATATATTTTCCAGCACATTTCACTATTAATTACTTTCCGTTTTTCATGTATAAGTCTACGTCTTTTCAAGTTCGAAACGTGTGAAAATTTTCTCATGCATATTTTACACATATACGACTTGTCTTCAGTGTGTATAAGCCTATGTGTTCGTAAGTTGGTAACTTGTGAAAATTTTATCTTTCATATTTCACACACATATGGCTTCTCTTTAGTGTGTACATGCCTATGTGTTTGTAAAGTCCAATTTCGTGAAAACGGTCTCATGCATATTTCACATGTATAAGGCTTTTCTTCAATGTGTATACGCTTGTGTACTCGTAAGTTCCCAAGTTGTGAAAAGCTTTTGTTACAAATTTCACAATTAAAATGTTTCTAACCAGTGTGTATACGAATATGTGTGCGTAAGTCTCAAGCTAGTGAAAACAGTCTCGAACATTCTTCACATATATACGGCTTCTCTTGAGTATGTATAAGTAGTCTGTGTCTTCGTAAGTGCCCAAGTTGCGAAAAGCCTCTGTTACAAATTTCACAGGTAAAAGATTCCTCACCTGAATGGATGCTTTTGTGCGTTGATAAATTGCCCTCCTGCGAAAATGTTTTTATGCACACATCACAATCGAAAGGTTTCTCACCACTATGCACTCGAATGTGCTTTTCTAACTGCTATTTAGTTCCAAACAACTTGTTGCAAATCTCACATTGGACTGCATTTATTTCATTGCGGAGTCCTTGATGTCGGATCAGTTGTTGCTCCTTTTTAAAACATGTGCCACACTGGTCGCATGCATAACCTTTTGTCGATGAATTTTCCGTGTTTCTTTCTCTTTGATATTCTATTCGAAGTACCTGCTTTCTATTTTTTCATTTGTGACGGCTGAGGCTGTTTTTGTACGATTTCTCTGCTGTGCTCAGGTAAAAAAGAGGTTGGTCCCCAATCAGATCGCTCCATTCTGTTCGAGTTCGATTCTGTTTTAAACGTTTCACTATTGAAGATTTTCTCTTCGGTGTGTGTCTTCGGATGCTGTCTTTTGTGGTGTTTTCGTGGATTAAGTTTTTCACTCTGCACGGATAAGCATTGTCTTGTCAGTGAATCACCAACACGTCTTGAATTTTTCTGCACACTATGCGAATGACACGAACTTGAAGAGGTTTTCGTTGAAGATAGGCGACATGAAAGGTTTTCTATGTTCTGCTCAGGGAATTCTGTCTCTTCACTATGATCCTGGTGTCCCATGTAATCGGTAGAATACATGATTCTAACTGAGCCATGTAGATCAGGCATTCGTCCTTGATCTATTGTCTCAGGGTTTGCTCCTTGTGATTCCATGACGTGCTCTGAAATACCACTGCTTTTCTCAAAAGGAGAGTGTTCGTAGCGATCACAGTCTTTGTTCGTATTAATCTGGTTTTGCGAGGAACAGTGTACTCCAAGATTGGTGTGTTGTTCTGAGGAAAAATTTTGGCCGACAGGGCTAACTTCGATGATGAAACCTTTCATACTTTTGGCCCTTCTGTCCCTAATTCCGGCACGAATCCAATTCACTTTCGTCCGAACTGTTCTGGTCTTGTATTCTTTGGATGTTCGTGAATTCTGATCACAGTAGGATGTCGAAGCTTCATCATGCAATTGGCGTAACACATATCGTTCTGAATGTTCCTGATTTATGTTCATTTCAATTTTTTTTTAAATTAAAATTTAAGACTATACAATTAGTAAATTTCAAATTAGAAGTCTATGAAATTATAAAATTTTGTACTTCAAAAGAAAAGGCAATTTTCAGGACGATCTCAGTAACCGTATTCAAATGCGTGTAACGAAATAATTCGACACCTTTAAATATGAATACTATTCATTTACTTCACTTCAATTCGATTAAATAGAGAAGAAGTACTTCATAATAAGAAACATATATTATATGGAGTTGGTTGGTAAGGGTTTCATGGCGCAAGGTTAGTAGTATGTGGGCCACTTTACCGCCTTTTCCAAGATGGCCGCCGTTTGATAAGGAGTTGACTGCTGATAAGGTGTTGGGGAGGATTGCTGATAAGGGGCTTTGAGGTGGTGACGTCGTTGTAATTTGGTGGGGGGAATGAGAAACCCTATTATTTTGAATTAAAAAGGAATTTCGTGGATTTGAACTGGGGACCATGGGATCTGTAGTGCAGTGTGTTATACGTTAGGTTGTAAGAGCTGCTATGGGTGGTGAATTAATGTAGTGTTTGCTTTTTTTCTTAATACTAGGAATGCAATATGGGACTTGGTTTTATTTGATGATTTTTTATTTTCCAATTAGTTGTAAGTGTGTTGGACTCGTAGAACCATCTAGTGATTTTAAAAGGTTAACGAATTTATTTTTGTCATTCATTCTGGGAAGGTGCTATGTTTAGAAAATGGTTTGAACAATTGTGGTGGGGTTTAATAATTCTTTTAAAAGACATGTCAGCCAGGTGGAAGAAGTAACAAAAAAGATTTATTTTCTAGCTGTAGACTTGTAGCGTGATACTTTAGACTGGAGAATTTTTTTTTAAAGAAAATTATGAGGGATTCGAACTCAGCAAAAGGTAATCGCGGCCGCCCGTTTTACACAAGCACTTTAACCGTTCGACCACGATCACCTACTTTTTAGAATACATATAGAATACTAGCTCGTGAAGTTACATCTTAAGGGAGTGAAAGTATGTTTTCTTTATTGTGAATACCTTATTGCCCATGTGAAGAATGAATATGAACATAACGTTGAATTGACAAGTTTATATCCAAAGTCTGCGAATTATATGTAATGACAGAATCTAGAACTCTCTGGAACGTGTGAGAATATGACTAAGGATTGTTTTACACGTGTAGGTTAATTAAGATAAAAGAAGGAGTTAAACACGTAGTCACCGATAGGATACAATAGAAAGTAAATGAGAAATCTTTTAAACGCATTGCTATTTAGGAGAATGGTGTTGTTTTTCTGATTGCGAGAAAAGCAAATGAATGACATGCTAGAACTACATCACCCAATGAATCACATATGACATGCTTGAACTGGAACTTTCAATAAGGGTTTTAGCTATGAAATAGTAACGAAGGGATTATCTTAATACTCTAACGTTGGAACTCAGAACATAAGTAATTGAGGCCAACCAATATATGCGAAAATTTTAAGCGTATGAACACTACATGTAAGATAGAATTTATAATACGGAAACCATTTTTATATTTTAATGAATTTATATACAACATGAGCTTGAAGAAAATGTGAATGTTTAAGGGTGAATGTTTTGTAGGGAAAATTATTATTACAATTTGAGGGGGAGGACTTTGAGATATGAATAGGACACACAGGCATAACGGTGTATGAAACATTACATTTTTAGTAAATAAGAAGTAACTAACCAAAGATTTATAGTATGCATATTATAAGCGATGGCAAGGAAACGTATAAGATTGATATTATTAGAAGCCTCTGGAACTTGGGACAATATGACTAAGGTTTGTGTATATTACAAATGTGGGAAATTGTTTTATTGATTAGATGCAATCTTAGGCAAATATATTCTACCAAAGGTTTGTGATGGTAAAGTATCAGATTGAAAGTCTAGAAGCCTCTGGAACTTGTAAGAATATGACTAAGGATTGTTTTTGCACGTGTAAGTTATTTAAGATAACAGAAGGAACGGAGTTAAACACTGAGTCACAGATAACGATAGAAACTATTTGATAATAAGAGGATTTTTAAAGCATAGTTGGAGCATCTTGGGTCTTTGAATTACTTTGCATCTTGTTTTGGGGTTTTACTGCCCCTTTTTTTTCCGTTTTTAAATAAATCATGGATTCTAAGGACATTAGACCTGCAAAGAAAATGCGTGCAGACAAAGAACTGTGTTTGCAGAAATATTGTAAAGATTCTTTATGTTATGAGTATGGTAAACTGTTTACAGATCGTGAAGGCTGGGCATATTTTCGTCGATTGGAAAACGAATTAACGTACTTAAAGAAAGAGGAAACTACTATTGAAATTTATGGTAAAAAATGTACTGTGCCTCGGCAACTTGTAGCATACGGAGACGTAGGAATAAGCTATGCCTTTAGCGGATCTTGTATTACAGCCAAGCCTTGGTCTCCTTTACTATTGGAAATAAAGGCAGAAGTGGAACGAATAATTGGCACAAGATTTAATTTTGTGTTGGTGAACCGTTATAAAGATGGTAAGGATTGTATAGGTGCCCATAAAGACAATGAGAAGGACTTGGATCTTAATGCACCCATAGCGTCTGTTTCATTTGGACAGAAAAGGCAATTTGTGTTTTCTAGAAAGAACTACAATTCTCTAAAAATTGTTCTGGAAAATGGAAGCTTGCTTGTGATGAAGTATCCAACAAACCAATTTTGGTTTCACAGCTTGCCCCGTGGGAATGCATTATGCCCTAGAATAAACTTAACGTTTCGTAAAATTCTTGTATAAAGCAGCGATAAACCACTTATGTGCCCCCGAACTAAAACTCAGTGTTGTGCACTAGACGATATTTGGACAACGTTGCAACTGATCTTTGCCTTTCTGAATAGTATTTTTATAAATGCTTATATCTTGTTGGTTTTAAATAAATTTTTTAACATGTCTTACCACATATACTGTATTTAGGACTTTTTTATTACATAGTTTTATAAAATGTCTTAAAATGCAAGATCTGAAATGAAATTTTTCTTTGCTATAAAGATTTATGTTTTTTAAGTTAGATGTTTTTACTCAAACATTAATTATACATTAGATATTATAGCACATATTTTTAATGCAGAAATTTTGTTTTAAGTATTGTACACACTTAAGTAAGAGTAAACTTTTGAAACTTTACAAGACCCGTACTATGAACGTCCACATTTTGAATAAGTTGTAATTGTATTGAAATCATTTATGCTATAAAATCTAAACCAAAAGTTATTTTTTAATTAATCTTTCCATGCATATTTTTTTAAATAAAATCTTCCTAAATTTTAGTGATTTAATTTTTATTATACAGATTTACAAACTATTTTTGGATGAAATATAAGGATTTATATTTTAAAAGTTGGATGCTTTTACTCTTAATTATATATATATATATATATACAAGATACTATTACACATATTTTTAATACTGAAGATTTTTAAAAAACGTTTAACAATTGAAAAAAATATATATATACTTTAAATATTATTACAAACATTTAAAATGCAATTTGCTTTTTATTTTTAATTTTACAATTAAGACATTTTTTAAAAGTTTGATTCTTAAAGTGTGTTTTATGCACAGTAAAAAATAATTATAAAAACCTGTAAGAGTAATTTTTTTTTTGCTTTTATTTGAAACTTTACAAGACCCTTACTATGAAGATGTTTCCTTGCACATTTGAAGCAGTGAAAAATAGAATTAAAAAGCCATTTATTTTTGAAGTTCTAAATTAAACGTTCCTCTTTTAATGCTTTTTTTGCAAACCATGCATTTACTAAATATGAACTTCCTTTTATTTGAAACCTTATGCCTATTGTGCAGCTTAAATTGCAGAGCAAAATTCCAATACTGTACGAAACTATAAAGTATTTTACAAGATACTTCATATTATTCTCTTAATTTACATCTAATTCATTACTACGTTAAAATGGATAGCATGTGGGTTTTCTGTTTTAAAAATAATGTGTGCACATCTGTGCTGAAAAGTAAATTAACTTTTTGCCTTTTCTTGATATTTAATGCATAATCTAAATATTTACGCACACCGCTGATAGTTTTACACATGAGTAAAATTAAATAATAACTGAAAATTTTAAGTATTAGTGTGAATTTTAAAATGAACAAATATTGAATTAAATATGAATTCTATGTATTCTTAAAACAACTCTGCAAGAAAAAACAGATACACTTCTTAAACAGATTGAAGGCAATCACATGGAAACAAAGTAAATTAGAACACTTTTTAATAGAAAAAAAACATTGATTCATATATTTTACAAAACTAATACATTGTAGTAAAAAAGAACTTATTTTTACATACTTGCATTTTTTTAAGAGACACATGTTTACGACGAGCCAATTATTAAATGCCATCACCTCAGCTTTGGGGCAATGCAAATTATTTTTGTGATGACCACATGATAGTTTTTGGATCTTTTTGTTGCTACTTAGAGCACATAGTGCATCGAATTTGGGACACCCATATTGTTCCAAGTTGATATTTGGTATATTCAATGCATCTAGGTGTTTCTTTTCCACACAACGACCTTTGTAAGCAACTAGGTACTGGGTGGCGCTCTTGGTCTGCTCGTACAATTCTAAAAGCTTAGAGTCTAAACTTTCTAAAGGAGACACAATTTTTGCATGCCATGGGACAGAAAGGGAGACCACATATGTAATTTTCAACATATCGAACAGTGTTTTTATCTTTTGCACTCAGTTTTATGCTTATAAGGCGATAAGTTAAAACGAATGCTTGAAGCTACTTACGATTTTATGGCGATGTATACGTATTTACGTACTAAGAAACCCTCTTGAGTCTGAAATCCGTCAAAATGCACAATTACACAAATATTAAACATTTCTATTGAAATGTGTTAGCTGTTCTTGGAAAAAGAATTGTAAATTAGAGGCACGAAGAACTGCACTATATACACTTACTAAACAGTGAATAACACCATACACTTACTAACCAGTAAAATTAAAATTTATTGTATTCTTATCTTTTGTGAGTAACTACGAACGCTTAAGTGAAGAATGTACTCAGAAAACTTGTACTTGTGATAATGCGCCAAGTAAAATTGTGTGTGTTGTAATGCAAGAAGATTTTAACGAATGGATATGTTTAAATGTGCATGTGATTTTTTGTTTTTACTCTACCACTAGTATCTTCGACAAGTACCAGATTTTTTAAAAAAATTGACGAAGAGAACCTTTTCAACACAATCTGCACTCTAATTTTACACTTAAGAGTAACAGAGCATAATATAATTTTAAGGAAAATGAGTAATCAGCACGTAAATTTGAAGCCTAAAGTTCCAAACATGTCTATGCTCAATAAACGTCTATCTACGTTTAGAGATTGGCCACGCACAGATGTTGACATTAGGGACCTGGCCGAAAATGGATTGTATTACACGGGTGTCTCGGACGGAGTTAAGTGCTATTGGTGTGGAGGAGGGCTTGAAAATTGGCAAAAGGAGGATGTAGTCAGACACGAACACATAAAGTTTTATTCAAAATGTTTGGTAGCCCAACAAGGACCGATTGTTGACCCTAGACTAAAAGAAACACCCATAGATGAAATTGTACAGGTGTTGGATGAAACAAACAATAATGCCTATGTTTTTATAAAACCTGATGTAAAACTTTACTCCTCATACAACGTCAACCGATAAACCGAAATTTCAAGCAACGTTAATGCAACTCACCACTTGATTCAGTTTTTTGCAGAGATAAAGGCGAGTTGCATTAACGTTGCTTGAAATTTCGGTTTATCGGTTTTTATTGTTATCAACTCTAGAATCATCTGACGTAGAACGACTTTATCTCTGCAAAAAACTGAATCAAGTGATGAGTTGCATTAACTTTGCTTGAAATTTCGGTTTATTATCAAGTTCTGAAAATGATGCGTTTTACAAATCGACCCAAAGTGTGTGAAAGAATGTATTTCAACGATCAGGTGTTTCCAAGGGAAAGCTTAAGTTTGACGATGCAATCACTTCCTGACAATGTGTTTCACCTTGGTGACTATTTATTCGTGCTAATCAATAACTTCAACGGTTCCACACGTGTCCACATACGTAAATTTGCTTTGCATGAAAACAATGTCTTGAAACCAACGAAGGACTGTGTTTCCCTGCATCCAAAAACATGGAACATTCTAATGCAAAAGTTGAGCACATTTTTCGCTTTTGCAACTGCCTCCAACGTTAAAGTTATAGAAAAAGAAGTCTGCCTTTCTAAAGTGTTTGATGTGGGGGAAATGCACTTAGTTTTACAACGTGTATTTCAGAAAAGAAATTATACTTTTCAGTTCTCGCCCCAACTGTGTGTTTATGAATTCTGATCAGTATTTTAAACTGTGTGAAATCTACGGCAATGTGTTAGATGTATTGAAGATATCGCTTTTGACGTATTTGTTGCCATATTATGTGAAACTGGAAATCAAAAAATGTTTTCCTGGTGAAAGTTACAAACCTTACTGCAGTGATACCATTAAATCTGATTGTTGGAGAGAAGTCATAGCTTCTCTCTGCAAGTGCCTAAAGGATATTGTGTCAAAAAATATAAATATTCTTTTTGACTGTTTAGGCTGTAAGAATGAAATTGTCAATCAATCTGTACATAAATGTATGACGATGAGCGTTGACGAACGCTTTTGCGAATTTTTCGCCCTTGCTTTATGTGCTGTTAACTGGAAACAGTTTGCTATTAATTTTGTAAGACAGAGCAATAAACTGTTAAACTTTTATTACATAATAATGGAGGAAAATGTTTTTGAGAATTTGAATACCACAGATATTTTCAATACTGTTAGAGAGATGTATGTAAAAGACCTGTAAGATATGTTGTTACAAATATATATAAACTGTTGATTCTTTTTTCAATAAATGATTTTTTTTCTTCAATTCAGTGTTTTCAAAAAATATTCTACACAACAAATATACTAATTTTGTATGACAATGTTTATTCAACAACAAAAAAAGGCAAAGGTAAAAAATTATAAGAAAATATTTTTTTAAATGTTTTTTTTTTTTAAATTTGGTGTTTACTATTCTAGATGGTTACTTTTCCTTTCTTTTTGTTTTAAGATTTAAAAGTACGAAAGGTTTAATTTAGAAAATAAACAATACACCAAGATGATTGATAAGTACTAAAAATAATAGCTAGATGAATATTTATTTCAAGCGTTCTTTTTCTTGCATTAAAGTACATTTACACATTTTTCCTAAAGCATTTAGTAACTCATTTTTTAATGCCTTTTAAAATTCCACTTTAGTAAATAGGTTTAACATGTAATGAACAAACAACAAATAATAATAATAAAAATAGTCAATATATTTATAAGGGGTAAAAAGGTCTTTCCTACAAGATTTTTTCCACAAGTCCTTGATAAAAGTCTTATGATTTTTAGAAAAGTCTTAAACTTCCTTATTAGTCTTTTTTGCTGTAGTACAAGTGTTAATTTCATGACATTCAATTCAAAACCACCCTTTTACAATTCTTCCACACTGTGTTCAGTAAATCACTTGAAATTGCATCTACTACATGTACTTATAAATAGACTATTTAGTAACAAATGTACGTTTTAATTTTATGTAAAATTTTGGTTCGGCACATAGGACACGTCGAGAGACTCTTCGTACATCTCATGCATGTCTCCAGATGACCGCAAGGCTGTAAAGTAGCATCCATTTCCGATTCCATGCAAATTTTACAAAGTCGTTCGTCCTTGTCGTTGTATGAGGAGTAAAGTTTTACATCAGGTTTTATAAAAACATAGGCATTATTGTTTGTTTCATCCAACACCTGTACAATTTCATCTATGGGTGTTTCTTTTAGTCTAGGGTCAACAATCGGTCCTTGTTGGGCTACCAAACATTTTGGATAAAACTTTATGTGTTCGTGTCTGACTACATCCTCCTTTTGCCAATTTTCAAGCCCTCCTCCACACCAATAGCACTTAACTCCGTCCGAGACACCCGTGTAATACAATCCATTTTCGGCCAGGTCCCTAATGTCAACATCTGTGCGTGGCCAATCTCTAAACGTAGATAGACGTTTATTGAGCATAGACATGTTTGGAACTTTAGGCTTCAAATTTACGTGCTGATTACTCATTTTCCTTAAAATTATATTATGCTCTGTTACTCTTAAGTGTAAAATTAGAGTGCAGATTGTGTTGAAAAGGTTCTCTTCGTCAATTTTTTTAAAAAATCTGGTACTTGTCGAAGATACTAGTGGTAGAGTAAAAACAAAAAATCACATGCACATTTAAACATATCCATTCGTTAAAATCTTCTTGCATTACAACACACACAATTTTACTTGGCGCATTATCACAAGTACAAGTTTTCTGAGTACATTCTTCACTTAAGCGTTCGTAGTTACTCACAAAAGATAAGAATACAATAAATTTTAATTTTACTGGTTAGTAAGTGTATGGTGTTATTCACTGTTTAGTAAGTGTATATAGTGCAGTTCTTCGTGCCTCTAATTTACAATTCTTTTTCCAAGAACAGCTAACACATTTCAATAGAAATGTTTAATATTTGTGTAATTGTGCATTTTGACGGATTTCAGACTCAAGAGGGTTTCTTAGTACGTAAATACGTATACATCGCCATAAAATCGTAAGTAGCTTCAAGCATTCTTTTTAACTTATCGCCTTATAAGCATAAAACTGAGTGCAAAAGATCACAAAACTGTGCGATATGTTGAAAAAATTACATATGTGGTCTTCCTTTCTGTCCCATGGCATGCAAAAATTGTGTCTCCTTTAGAAAGTTTAGACTCTAAGCTTTTAGAATTGTACGAGCAGACCAAGAGCGCCACCCAGTACCTAGTTGCTTACAAAGGTCGTTGTGTGGAAAAGAAACACCTAGATGCATTGAATATACCAAATATCAACTTGGAACAATATGGGTGTCCCAAATTCGATGCACTATGTGCTCTAAGTAGCAACAAAAAGATCCAAAAACTATCATGTGGTCATCACAAAAATAATTTGCATTGCCCCAAAGCTGAGGTGATGGCATTTAATAATTGGCTCGTCGTAAACATGTGTCTCTTAAAAAAATGCAAGTATGTAAAAATAAGTTCTTTTTTACTACAATGTATTAGTTTTGTAAAATATATGAATCAATGTTTTTTTTCTATTAAAAAGCGTTCTAATTTACTTTGTTTCCATGTGATTGCCTTCAATCTGTTTAAGAAGTGTATCTGTTTTTTCTTGCAGAGTTGTTTTAAGAATACATAGAATTCATATTTAATTCAATATTTGTTCATTTTAAAATTCACACTAATACTTAAAATTTTCAGTTATTATTTAATTTTACTCATGTGTAAAACTATCAGCGGTGTGCGTAAATATTTAGATTATGCATTAAATATCAAGAAAAGGCAAAAAGTTAATTTACTTTTCAGCACAGATGTGCACACATTATTTTTAAAACAGAAAACCCACATGCTATCCATTTTAACGTAGTAATGAATTAGATGTAAATTAAGAGAATAATATGAAGTATCTTGTAAAATACTTTATAGTTTCGTACAGTATTGGAATTTTGCTCTGCAATTTAAGCTGCACAATAGGCATAAGGTTTCAAATAAAAGGAAGTTCATATTTAGTAAATGCATGGTTTGCAAAAAAAGCATTAAAAGAGGAACGTTTAATTTAGAACTTAAAAATAAATGGCTTTTTAATTCTATTTTTCACTGCTTCAAATGTGCAAGGAAACATCTTCATAGTAAGGGTCTTGTAAAGTTTCAAATAAAAGCAAAAAAAAAATTACTCTTACAGGTTTTTATAATTATTTTTTACTGTGCATAAAACACACTGTAAGAATCAAACTTTTAAAAAATGTCTTAATTGTAAAATTAAAAATAAAAGCAAATTGCATTTTAAATGTTTGTAATAATATTTAAAGCATATATATATTTTTTTCAATTGTTAAACGTTTTTTAAAAATCTTCAGTATTAAAAATATGTGTAATAGTATCTTGTATATATATATATATATATATATATATATATATATATATATAATTAAGAGTAAAAGCATCCAACTTTTAAAATATAAATCCTTATATTTCATCCAAAAATAGTTTGTAAATCTGTATAATAAAAATTAAATCACTAAAATTTAGGAAGATTTTATTTAAAAAAATATGCATGGAAAGATTAATTAAAAAATAACTTTTGGTTTAGATTTTATAGCATAAATGATTTCAATACAATTACAACTTATTCAAAATGTGGACGTTCATAGTACGGGTCTTGTAAAGTTTCAAAAGTTTACTCTTACTTAAGTGTGTACAATACTTAAAACAAAATTTCTGCATTAAAAATATGTGCTATAATATCTAATGTATAATTAATGTTTGAGTAAAAACATCTAACTTAAAAAACATAAATCTTTATAGCAAAGAAAAATTTCATTTCAGATCTTGCATTTTAAGACATTTTATAAAACTATGTAATAAAAAAGTCCTAAATACAGTATATGTGGTAAGACATGTTAAAAAATTTATTTAAAACCAACAAGATATAAGCATTTATAAAAATACTATTCAGAAAGGCAAAGATCAGTTGCAACGTTGTCCAAATATCGTCTAGTGCACAACACTGAGTTTTAGTTCGGGGGCACATAAGTGGTTTATCGCTGCTTTATACAAGAATTTTACGAAACGTTAAGTTTATTCTAGGGCATAATGCATTCCCACGGGGCAAGCTGTGAAACCAAAATTGGTTTGTTGGATACTTCATCACAAGCAAGCTTCCATTTTCCAGAACAATTTTTAGAGAATTGTAGTTCTTTCTAGAAAACACAAATTGCCTTTTCTGTCCAAATGAAACAGACGCTATGGGTGCATTAAGATCCAAGTCCTTCTCATTGTCTTTATGGGCACCTATACAATCCTTACCATCTTTATAACGGTTCACCAACACAAAATTAAATCTTGTGCCAATTATTCGTTCCACTTCTGCCTTTATTTCCAATAGTAAAGGAGACCAAAGCTTGGCTGTAATACAAGATCCGCTAAAGGCATAGCTTATTCCTACGTCTCCGTATGCTACAAGTTGCCGAGGCACAGTACAATTTTTACCATAAATTTCAATAGTAGTTTCCTCTTTCTTTAAGTACGTTAATTCGTTTTCCAATCGACGAAAATATGCCCAGCCTTCACGATCTGTAAACAGTTTACCATACTCATAACATAAAGAATCTTTACAATATTTCTGCAAACACAGTTCTTTGTCTGCACGCATTTTCTTTGCAGGTCTAATGTCCTTAGAATCCATGATTTATTTAAAAACAGAAAAAAAAGGGGCAGTAAAACCCCAAAACAAGATGCAAAGTAATTCAAAGACCCAAGATGCTCCAACTATGCTTTAAAAATCCTCTTATTATCAAATAGTTTCTATCGTTATCTGTGACTCAGTGTTTAACTCCGTTCCTTCTGTTATCTTAAATAACTTACACGTGCAAAAACAATCCTTAGTCATATTCTTACAAGTTCCAGAGGCTTCTAGACTTTCAATCTGATACTTTACCATCACAAACCTTTGGTAGAATATATTTGCCTAAGATTGCATCTAATCAATAAAACAATTTCCCACATTTGTAATATACACAAACCTTAGTCATATTGTCCCAAGTTCCAGAGGCTTCTAATAATATCAATCTTATACGTTTCCTTGCCATCGCTTATAATATGCATACTATAAATCTTTGGTTAGTTACTTCTTATTTACCTAAAAATGTAATGTTTCATACACCGTTATGCCTGTGTGTCCTATTCATATCTCAAAGTCCTCCCCCTCAAATTGTAATAATAATTTTCCCTACAAAACATTCACCCTTAAACATTCACATTTTCTTCAAGCTCATGTTGTATATAAATTCATTAAAATATAAAAATGGTTTCCGTATTATAAATTCTATCTTACATGTAGTGTTCATACGCTTAAAATTTTCGCATATATTGGTTGGCCTCAATTACTAATGTTCTGAGTTCCAACGTTAGAGTATTAAGATAATCCCTTCGTCACTATTTCATAGCTAAAACCCTTATTGAAAGTTCCAGTTCAAGCATGTCATATGTGATTCATTGGGTGATGTAGTTCTAGCATGTCATTCATTTGCTTTTCTCGCAATCAGAAAAACAACACCATTCTCCTAAATAGCAATGCGTTTAAAAGATTTCTCATTTACTTTCTATTGTATCCTATCGGTGACTACGTGTTTAACTCCTTCTTTTATCTTAATTAACCTACACGTGTAAAACAATCCTTAGTCATATTCTCACACGTTCCAGAGAGTTCTAGATTCTGTCATTACATATAATTCGCAGACTTTGGATATAAACTTGTCAATTCAACGTTATGTTCATATTCATTCTTCACAGGGGCAATAAGGTATTCACAATAAAGAAAACATACTTTCACTCCCTTAAGATGTAACTTCACGAGCTAGTATTCTATATGTATTCTAAAAAGTAGGTGATCGTGGTCGAACGGTTAAAGTGCTTGTGTAAAACGGGCGGCCGCGATTACCTTTTGCTGAGTTCGAATCCCTCATAATTTTCTTTAAAAAAAAAATTCTCCAGTCTAAAGTATCACGCTACAAGTCTACAGCTAGAAAATAAATCTTTTTTGTTACTTCTTCCACCTGGCTGACATGTCTTTTAAAAGAATTATTAAACCCCACCACAATTGTTCAAACCATTTTCTAAACATAGCACCTTCCCAGAATGAATGACAAAAATAAATTCGTTAACCTTTTAAAATCACTAGATGGTTCTACGAGTCCAACACACTTACAACTAATTGGAAAATAAAAAATCATCAAATAAAACCAAGTCCCATAACGCATTCCTAGTATTAAGAAAAAAAGCAAACACTACATTAATTCACCACCCATAGCAGCTCTTACAACCTAACGTATAACACACTGCACTACAGATCCCATGGTCCCCAGTTCAAATCCACGAAATTCCTTTTTAATTCAAAATAATAGGGTTTCTCATTCCCCCCACCAAATTACAACGACGTCACCACCTCAAAGCCCCTTATCAGCAATCCTCCCCAACACCTTATCAGCAGTCAACTCCTTATCAAACGGCGGCCATCTTGGAAAAGGCGGTAAAGTGGCCCACATACTACTAAGGTTCATATTCGTTATGCTGTGCCAGACACAAGTCACAATATCAAGTTGTAGACAGAGAAATGAAAGTTTTTTACTGACACCGAAGATTTAAATACACTGTAGGAGGAGCGTATTTTATGGGAATCGAACCTACCCCTCCTGCAACACGAAGGTTGCTAGAGCGTGTGCATAACCACTGAGCCTCGACGGCCTGTACGAAACGTGTAAACTGAAATATAAGTATTCATATATCCGAAAGAATTTCTAAAAGATCCCAAAACTAATAGTTGTAATTCAAGGTAGGTTGGTAGGTAGGTATTTTATTAACGTCACACTGGAGCAACACAACGAGCTATTGGAGAAGGTTCGGGATCAATAACCGAAGAGAAATATACGAGGACTATTAGAGGCCGCGGTAGCCCGATTAGAAGGGTAACGGATTAGCAACCGCAGGGTTGCAAATTCGAATCTAGCCAAAGACCTCCGCATACAAAGATAGCTGGTGCACGTTAAATCTGTCGTAGCTTCCAATGTCCTCACGTTTGTGTGGTGTGGAAGTTTGGAGAGTGGGGTGCCAGCTCAGGTATTGCCTCGTTACCTGACCGTGGTTCAAAATTACGAGGTGTTCTCAATCTTTCCATTGAGATTCAGTGGTTCAAAATTACGTGGTGTTGTCCTCGGACTTTCCCTCTGGGATTGATCCCGGACCGTCACCAATAGCCCGTTGTGTTGCTCCAGTGTGACATTAATTGAAAATATCAATACCAATACCCTTGAGATTGATCACTGACCGTCGTCAATAGCACGTTGTGTTGCTCTAGTGCAACGTTAATTAAAATACCTACCTACCTACTGAGGTAGGTAGATAGGCCTACCTTACAACACCACGTAATTTTGAACCACTTGTAATTCCAATATCGATGCCATTAGTAAAATTATTGAATTGTTAAAAGTTCATCAATCTGTGTAGAAGAGATCGTTGCTTAGCATTTTGTAACATTACATGGGAGCACTTTACTGAAGCATTTAAATCATCAGGTTGGTAGGTGGTTATTTAACTTCTCAATGTAGTAAAACATCAGGCTATTGGCGACGGTCCTGGATTGAAGGGACAGATTGTGCTACCGTGGCCCCACGATCACTTAGGAACAACCCACACTGAGTCAATTATCGAAGATTATTTCGTAAATACCACTATTTTATTAGGGGCCACGGTGGCCCGGTTGGAAGAGTAACGGACTAGCAACCGAAGGGTTGCGAGTTCGAATCCAGCCAAACACCGTCGTGTACAAAGGGGGCTGGTGCACGTTAAATCTGTCGTGGCCTCAAATGTCCTCACGTTGGCGTGGTGTGGAAGTTTGGAGAGTGGGGTGCCAGCTCAGGTGTTGCCTCGTCATCTGACCGTGGTTCAAAATTACGTGGTGCTGTCCTCGGATCTTTCCCTCTGGGATTGATCCCGGACCGTCACCAATAGCCCGTTGTGTTGCTCCAGTGTGACGTTAATTGAAAATACCAAAATACCACTATTTTACGTCGCGCACATAAATTTGATCTTAGTCTATACTTAAGGTCGGTAGGTAGTTAATTAACGTCGCACTGGAGCAACACAAAAGGGCTATTAATAGATGCTTAAGGTATGTTTGTATTTTTAATTAAAGTCACACTGGAGTAACACAACAGTAAATACTTAAGAGGAACCCTTTTGCAGTAGATTCGCCCAATGCTTTAGGTACCTGCGAGTTTTAGACGGCACAGGTTCGATCCCTTCCTAGGTGTATTTCGGTCTTTCATGCCAACCTTTCTTGTGTGCGTGTGGCGTGATAACCCGGTTTTAAAGTAGTATATTACAAACTGGATGATTGCGAGTTAGAAACTCGGTCCAACTAAAGACTGTCGTGTACAAATGGGGCATGTGCACTTTAAATCTGTCGGAGCTTCCAATGTCCTCACGTGGTGTGGAAGTTTGGAGAGTGGGGTGCCAACTCAGGTGTTGCCTTCTCATCTGACAGTGATTCAAAATTACGAGGTGTTCACCTCGAATCTATCTCTTAGAGATGGATAGCAGACCATCGCCAATAGCCCTGTGTGTTGGTACATTAAGATGCTAGTTAAACATTACGCATTAATCAATTACCTCCCACATTAATCAATTTTATTTTGAATCAAATGGAAATATTTTAACGTATGGAAAATAACTTTTTAACCGTTTCGAAAGTCGAATCAACTATAATTTGTATCAATTCCTGTATCAACTACTTACCTACACACCCAAAGAATTGAAGATATAGGTTTCCTTTCCTTCTTTTCAATGCAATGAAACATGAGAACAGTAAATTTCGGTTCATTTCAAAGGTTTTATTAAAAGTATTCGTACTTGATAAAGTCAACATAGGTTCATTAAAACGTATTTCTATTTTAAGGGTAGGTATTTGGTATTTTCCAATTAACGTCACACTGGAGCAACACAACGGGCTATTGGTGACGGTCCGGAATGAATCCCAGAGGGTAAGATCCGAGGACAACACCACGTAATTTTGAACCACGGTCAGATGACGAGGCAACACCTGAGCTTAGGGCGCGAGAAAAATAATCAGTAAGAACTGAAAATAGGTTCTTTAAGACCTATACCAAGATAAAAATCTCCTCGTAGCGTGTACAGAATACCGGTGGGGGCTTGATCTTCAACTCTACTCATTCTAGTCATGTTTCTCCCAAGAGGGTGTTATCTGACCCTTCTAGATGCAGAAAGACGTTTGGTAACAGAGGAAGTAGGAAGTGGTATTAAGTATGAAGATTGTGCAATAAAATGTTAAGGAAATGTGTTCCTAAAACCTAAATATAGTTTAAGCAAAAATGTATACTCTTGACCATACAACACACTCAATAGTAATGTATTGTCATAAATATGTTATAAAAGGGAATGTTACAAGTGATCGGTCTAGAAACAAGACGACAGATTGTAATAAGCTAGTGTTAGAAAGCATTTAAGGGTGCTTTTTGATCTTAACATTAAGATTTCATTTGCGTCATTCTGATTAGTTGAACATGGATTTAATGTACTTTTGACTAAAAATGGTTGGTTGATATTGGGTTTTCTATGGCTCAAGGACCATTTTTAGCCAAGGTTCGCCACAAAACGGACAAAACGTCAATAACTGAAAAAAAGGGAACCTAGTGCAACAAGTTGACCGGGAGAATTAATGATGGGTTGACGAAAACTGTACCTAATTAAGAACAATCGGCGTCACTGAACAGGGATTATTCGTCTCATTGATTATTTTGAATTGTACTGATTTGATTGGGTATTAATTTCTAATAATTGGGAGCAATTTTGTGTTATAATGTAAAATTTATTTTTGTATTGCATTTTACAATACGCTATAGTTTTAGTTCGAAGTTTTAATTCCTAATAGCAATATTTGACTTTACACACATGACTACATAAATATTTTGGTGACATAAGTATTTGGTGGAAATTTTTATGTCACGTCGCGCTGGAGCAATACAACGGGATATTGGCGACGGTCCGCTATCAAACCCGAAGGGAAAGATTCGAGAACACGTCATTTTGAACCACGGTCAGATTACAAAGAAACCATTTGAAGGGTTAACAGAAAGATATTTATAATGATACACTGCATACTACGAAAATAAATCCGTATAAAGCCACATTTTACTAACGCACTTCAAAATTGAGTTAGAATTTGCCATTTCGCCCAAGTTCATCACTTCAACATTTTGATATCCTGTTCAATACATCGTAATCATTCTCTGCAGCTGTGAATGATATTTCGACCTCTGTTTAGTCTATGCCCTCTTATGTTAGAACATCCACCCTGAGCATCTTTTGGACAACTTTCAATTGCTGACTGCAGCAGTTTCCTCATAGGATTTGAATAATTTAAGCAGTCTCGTGTGGGTTGGGCTGAGGAACATCGGATGAGATCGGGAATCCAATTTGTGTTTGTGCAGCTGCAATCAGATAAAAAACAATTATCATATGTTACACTGAACCTGAGCTTCGCTTAAGCTTCAAGGAATGATAAATTAATAGATTCACACAAAAAAGTACAACCCGTGTTTTCCAGACGAGATTTAATTTCGGAGAAGCAAACTTAGAAACACATCGTTTTTTCTGTAAGATGACGATATGACATTTTTTAAGATGTGCAGACTTTGTTTAGTACCAATTGCTTGTTAGAACCTTAAATTGCTCTAGTAACTACATCTCAATATAACTTACGGATGTCACACTATGTCGTATTTTAAATCATAAAATCGAACACAGTGGCGGCGGTAGCCAAGTTGGAAGAGCAACGGATTAGTAACCGGAGGACTTCGAGTACGAAACTAGGTCCAAACGAAGACCGTCATGTACGGGGGGGTGTACGTTAAATCTATAGTGTCCTCAAGTTGGCATGGTGTGGAGGTTTAAAGAATGGGGTGGCAGCTCAAGTGATGAAATCTTCATCTGACCGTGGTTTAAAAATTACGAAGTGTATTTGGTTCTTTCACTTCGGGATGGTTCCCGGACCGTCCGCAATAGCCCGTTGTGTAGCTCCAGTGTGAGTTAAATAAATATTTATTTAACCTACATGCCTACCATAACAATACAATCTGGAATTATATACCTTCACATAACTTTATTTTCTATTCCCGAACCCGAATTAAATTTTATTGTTATCAATGTTATTTAAACCACCCTGTATAAAACTGTATGCATTTTATCAAAATGAAGTTTGGAATCGATTCCGCCGGTGAAGCATTTCTTCAGGACGTAATGTTTTAGATTCGGGCGTTGCAAGAAATGTAAAAAACAAGTTATCGAAAGAGGAGGCGTGAAGCCAATCACAGCGAGCTTATTGTTTTAATCAGTAAATCACTTAATGCATGGTTGGAATTGCGGTTCTTGGATAATCCGTGGTTTAATCCTGAACTTCGAATTCACTGATCCACGAATTAAATCACGACATGTGAATATATATTAATTAGTTTCTGTCACAAACGTAAATTTGAGTGCCCTCGTTAAATGAGTGGCCCTGGGACAATGCTCATTCGGTCCCCATCTCTGAGGTCTTGCTCTCATACACACTTCTCTAAGTCAGCACATTTGAACAGATAGTCCCCAAAATCTTTAGACAACCTAGTCCGCTGTTTCCATCGAAGGTGACGACACTCTCTGACTGCAAAGTCTCACCTGGTGAACTGAGTGTTGTCTGCACTGGATAAAGAAAGTTTATTTCAGTTTACCTATCTTGATCATTTTGGTCCTAACCTCCAAGTGTTTCGACGAGATATCTCGTCCAAGTTCGGGTCGATGTTGCTAAAGACGAGATATCTCGTTGAGAAAAAATTGCTTTTACCGCAAAAGGAATCAGGATCCAAGTTAGAAAACAGATTGTCTCTTTCACAGAACTGGTGACAAATTGGAATAGGTTTTTGCACAAGAGCAGTTTCGACGCAAAGTTAAACCACCAGAAGGAAGGTATTTAAATTAACGTCGAACTGAAGCAACGCAACGGGTTATTGGGGACGGCCAGGCATCAAACCCGAAAGGAATGATCCGAGGACAACACCACGTAATTTTGAACCACGGCCGGATGACGAGGTCGCACCTGAGCTGGCACCCCACTCTCCAAACTTACACACCATGCCAACGTGAGGGTATTTAAAGCCACGACATATTTAACGTGCACCAGCTCCCTTTGTACACGACGGTCTTTGGTTGGATTGGCCAAGGTAGCCCGGTTAGAAGTCTAACGGACTTGGAATCGGAGGGCTGCGAGTTCGAATCCAATCAAAGACCGTCGTGTACAAAATGGGCTGATGCACGTTAAACCTGTCGTGACCTCAAATGTCCTCACGTCGATGTGGTGTGGAAGTTTGGAAAGTGGGGTGATAGCTCTGGTGTTGCCTAGTCATCTGACCGTGGTTCAAATTACGTGGTGTTGTCCTCGGATAAATCCTTTGCGATTGATCCCGTCACAAATAGTGTGTTGCTCCAGTGTGAAGTTAATTTATTACCTCCCACCTCCATGATATGTAGTTCGTCATCTGACCGTGGTTCAAAATTACGTGGTGTTGTCCTCGGATCCATCCTTTGCGATTGATCCCGTCACAAATAGCCCGTTGTGTTGCTCCAGTGTGAAGTTAATTAATTACCTCCCACTTCCATGATATGTCGTGAATTCACATCTAGAATTCGAAATCCATGGATTTTGAGATTCATCACAAAGGTCATATGCAGCAGCGGTGTATGAATGTTCGAAGGATTCTTCTGGTGTCAAAGTGCAATTATTGCTGACGTAAATTATATTTAAATGCATTTTTGTACTTTTGTTTCCGTAACATACTTTTAGGTACACTTTGAAATTTGAAGTTCAAAATACGTTTAATATTATTTTACCTGAAAATTCAATGCCCTTAGCTCTAAATAATCACATCTAAATTTGTACGTAAATAATTTTTATTTAGAAAAAAGAGTATTTTTATTTTATTTTAAATATTTTTATAAATAAATGCTGGAGCTACGAAAGGTAGGCATTTTAATTAACGTCAAAATAGAACAACACAACGGGCTATTGGCGGCTGTCCGTGATCAAACCCGCAAGGAAAGATCCGAGGACATCTCCAAGGAATTTTTAACCACGGTCAGATGACGGAACACACTTGAGCTGGCACCCCACTCCCAAACTTCCACACCACGCCGACGTGAGGACATTTGAGGCCACGACAGAAGAAACGTGCACCAGCCCCTTTGTACACGACTGTCTTTTGTTGGATTCGAACTCGCAACCATTCGTTTGCAAATCCGTTACTCTTCCAATCGGGCTACCGCTGCTCTTGGGTGTCAGTGCAATACGGAACTTCTCAGTTCCCAATCCACGATTCAATTTTAATATTTTTGTACTTTTGAATCCAGATTAAGCTGTTTTTAATACAACTGCACCAATTTGAAAGGAAATGACCTTTCAATTTTGTGAAACATTTGAGTTGTGAAGAACGCCACGAAATTGTGTTGACAAAAATATGAATAAAATAGTTTGAAAAAGGCATCCAACAGGAGTATGTTTACTGTCTCTATTTTCATCAACTACCAAATTGCAGATGGCATTATTTTTTGTAGGCACAATTTACGACAATAAACTTTTTCTATCAATTTCTAGAAAATTGGTGATAGTATTCTTAATCTTCCCTTCTATTTAGTACGTGAGAACAGTGACGTTCGATGCACTTCGCAGTTTCCTTGTTCATTGTATTTAAAATAAATCGAACAAGTTCTTATACTTAAGCCAGTTAACGTACATCACAAGTACGTATAGTTTTTGCAAAAATCGCTTTGCATGCCCAAAAAAAGTAACGGAACTCGAAAGCATGAAAATTTCCCGAAAAGCATTTGAGAATTAGATTTTAAAAATTGATAGCGGGTGACTTAAACATAAATTGATTGGATCTTAATATAGGTCCCTTATAAGTTATAAATCATCTAAAAATACTTTAAAATATTTCTCAGCATTCTCTTAATTCCTGCCCTTTATTGTCCCTATTCAAGGTTGTGACGTTTCCATAACTTACTCGTCAGCAACCTTAAAATGATTAATTTAACTACTGATCAATTTTATAATATATGACAGGTCTGTAGGTATTTTTAATTAAAGTCATACTAGGGATAAACAACGGACTATTGTTGACGGCCGGGGATGAATCCCAAAGGGATAGATCCGGGTAAGCTATGGCAGTATTGGGATGGATCTGAAAATATTAGTGGAATTTTCGTAGAATAATGACTGCTGGACTTTTGTAAGCTTGTTGATAGTAAACCAATGTACAAAGGACATTATCAATTAAAAATGTAAAATATTTTACTTTCACTTTTCCACTTTTTACAGGTTTGCAATAAAATCAATCAAAATTCAAAATTAATGTTGAGTATAAGGCTTAAGAACTACTCTTCAGAACTTCGTCCAGAAAGAACGATCAGAAAATCGAAATTAGGAAAGGAAGTATGAAATATCCATGAGATATCGAAAAGAAACTAAAGGTATCAAAGATCAAACGCTTTAAGATCATTTCAAACGTTTAACCTGCGGGTAGGTACATCACGATACAAAAGAAATTACAATACATCGATTTCAATCTTCCAAAATATAACGTATTAAAAGCACGTATATAGTTCAAACAAGTGTATACATTTGGTGTGGTTAAAACATGGCACGTAAATTTATGGGAATTTATTTAGGTTTCAATACTTCGCATTTGTTTTGAAAATGTTCCAGGTATTTTATATCAATTTCCATTTCAATACGTGAAATTCTCTTTAATACATATCAAAAACAAGTAAGTAACGTATCAGAATAAGGCTAAAAAAACTACAAAAAAGTTTAATTTAAAAATGTAACATTCTTTTTCTATAAAAGAGTAGTCAAAACAATGACATTTTGAATGCAGATTTTAGTTAAAAATAAATGCAATTTCATCTGAAATTTCGTAAATTGAATTAATAAAGAAAATTTTAAATATGGAAATGGTTTTTTTTATATACAAAGTCAAGAGTCTATTCGTAAATGAAAACAAGCAAAAACACTAAATACGATTAGACGTTACTCATACCTGTCAGCAGAAGAAACTAGAACTATTTCAGGTCGAGGGAAATTTAAAAACGAAGGAAAGTTGGTCCATTAAAATAATGTGAGTTTACAAATCACACGAAAGAGTTTTTTCTAACAAAATGTTCCTTCGAGAAGAAAAAAAAAATCTTTACTATATTCTTTCATGTCGTTGCAGTACACTTTCCGGAAATCTGTATTCTAGAACTTTTGATATTTCGTTATTTTCCGTATTTGATGGATACGGCTATGTCTTTTTAAGCTCGAATCTTGCGAAAACGTTCTAAAGCATATTTCACAAACATACGGCTTCTCTTCAGTGTGTATACGCCTATGTCTTTGTAAAGTCGAATTGTGTTTAAACGTTTTCATGCATATTTCACACATATAGGGCTTCTCTTCAGTGTGTATACGCCTATGTGTGTCTAGAGTCGAACTCTGTGTAAACTTTTTCATGCATATTTCACACTCATACGGCTTCTCTTCAGTGTGTATACGCCTATGTCTTTGTAAAGTCGAATTGTGTTTAAACGTTTTCATGCATATTTCACACATATAGGGCTTCTCTTCAGTGTGTATACGCCTATGTGTGTCTAGATTCGAACTCTGTGTAAACGTTTTCATGCATATTTCACACACATACGGCTTCTCTTCAGTGTGTATACGTCTATGTGTTTGTAAATTCGAACTTTGTGTAAACTTTTTCATGCATATTTCACACTCATACGGCTTCTCTTCAGTGTGTATACGCCTATGTGTATGTAAGTTTGAACTATTTGCAAACCTTCTCATGCATATTTCGCACATATAGGGCTTCTCTTCAGTGTGTATACGCCTATGTGTTTGTAGAGTTGAATTTTGTGTAAACGTTTTCATGCATATTTCACACACATATGGCTTCTCTTCAGTGTGTATACGTCGATGTGTTACTAAGTGAGTATTTCGAAGAAAAGCCTTATTACAAATTTCGCAAATAAAAGACCGTTTCCGATCGTTGTGGATGGTTCTATGCTGTTTCAAATCACATTTCCGCGAAAATGATTTCATGCATATTTCACACTCATGACATTTCCCCCCACTGTGCATTTCCATATGCTGATTCAAATTAGATTTATATACGAAATATTTATCGCAAATTCGACAGTGGTGTGACTTTGCTTGAGTGTGGAGCTCTTGATGACGATTTAGTTTTCGCTTAGTTTTAAAACGTGTTCCACACTGATCGCATGCATAAACTTTAGTCGCTGAATTTTCTATGTGATTCTCTCCCCTTGAAACTCTATTCGAAGGATCTGATTTTGTTGCCATTTGTGACAGCTGTGGGTGCTTATCAAAGGATGGTATGTTCGGCTGCAGTACAATATAGCTTTTTCCTTGGTCAGATAGTTCGTTTCTGCTCACATTCGATTTTGGAAAAGTTTCACTTTTGAACATTTCCTGTACGGCATGTGTCTTCGGATGCTGTATTGAGTGGTGTTTTCCTGCATTAAGCTTTCCACACTTCAAAGACACAAATGGCTTTGTCGCTGAATCAATAATACGGCTTGTCCCTTTCGGCACACTTTTCGAACAGGATTTTGAAGATTTTGTTGAAGAAAGGAGACTTGAGATGTTTTCTGTGGTCTGCTCAGAGAAATATTTTTCTTCACTTGGATCTTGATTTCGGAGGTAAACAGAAGGAAGCATGGTCCTAACTGTGCCACGTACATCAGGCATACGTCTATGACCTCTTACATCTGGGGTTGCTACTGGTGGTTCTATTAAGTGCTCCAAAATTCCACTGCCTTCCTCAAAGTGAGGATGTTCGTAGCGATCACTCTCTTTGTTCTTATTAATTCGGCTTTGCGATGAACTTGTGTTCAGATTGGGGTGTTGATCGGTAGAAAAACTTTCAACAACACAGCCAACGTCGATCTTGGAACCTTTCGTTCTTTTGGATGTTCTGTCCATCTTTGCGGAATGAATCAATTTCAATTTTGCACGAGCTGTTTCCGTCTTGTTTTCTTCTGGCGTTGGTGAAGCCTGATCAGGACAGAATGGCGTCGCTTCAACAGGCCATTGACGTAAAACATCAGGATCCAAATGCTCCTGGTCTGTATTCATTTTGAATATTTTGATAATACCTTCGAATTGAAATCTAAGACTACGCAATAAGATAAAACTTTAATTTTACGACTAAAATATTACGAAATTTTAGTACTGATATAATAATAGCAATTTTTAGAACATGAGAGCTGATAAGTCGTATTCAATTGAGAATCACGAATCAATTCTACGCTTTTTTATATGAATTCTATTCACTTACTTCATTTCAATTCGTGGATATTATTGCTTTGTATCGATGTCATTGGAAAAAAATATTAAAACGGTAGCAGTTCTTCTTTCAGTACCAACGATCGTGATACAACAATTTATAACATGACTTGGATTATATGGCAGGGCTCTGACCACAACAACTAAATCTTCAGGTAGGTAATTAACGTAACACTAGAGCAACAGTACGGGCTATTCTAAATCGTCAGTATTAGTAATATCGTGTTTTTGTTCTGTATATAAATTTATATATACTATTATAAATTTCTGATAGATATAAATTCAATACTTTGGAATAGATAAATTTAATGATTTAGAGTAGATAGATTTAATTTTTCAGAATACATACATTTAATACTTTAAAATTCGCAAACTCTTATTTCGTTTCCAATTTTAATAGGGCCGCGGTGGCCCGGTTGGAAGAGTAACGGACTAGCAACCGAAGGGTTGCGAGTTCGAATCCAGCCAAAACACCGTCGTGTACAAAGGGGGCTGGTGCACGTTAAATCTGTCGTGGCCTCAAATGTCCTCACGTTGGCGTGGTGTGGAAGTTTGGAGAGTGGGGTGCCTGCTCAGGTGTTGCCTCGTCATCTGACCGTGGTTCAAAATTACGTGGTGTTGTCCTCGGATCTTTCCCTTTGGGATTGATCCCGGACCGTCACCAATAGCCCATTGTGTTGCTCCAGTGTGACGTTAATTGAAATTCCCTCCCTTCCCCCTAAGTATTTTAATTAACGTCACACTGGATTAACAGAAAGTGATATTTGTGACGGTCCTGGATGAATCCCAAAGGGAAAGTTTCAGGACAAAACCACGTAATTTAGAACCACGGTTAGATAACAAGGTCAAACCTGAGGCGCACCTTTCTCAAAAATTCCACACCACGCCAACGTAAGGACATTTGAGGCCACGACAGATGTAGCGTGCACCAGCCCCCCTTGTACACGACGGTGTTTTGGCTGGATTCGAACTCGCAGCCCTCCGGTTGCTGATCTGTTACTCTTCCAACCGGGCCGCTGCAGACGTAAGATCACTTCGGAATTCGGAAGTTGGCTGTCATCTGACCCTGAATCGAAATTACGTGGTGTTGTCCTCGGTTTTTCCAACGGGATTGATCCCGGACCGTCGCCAATAGCCCGTTGTTTTTCTGCTGCGCGATGTTAATTATATACCTACCTACCTTTGGTTTTGATTCCAAACCTTCATCAATAGCCCGTTCCGTTGCTCCAGTGCGACGTTACTTCAAGTATTTAGCTACCTATTTTGAGAATGAAGATAGGCCAATTTAGTCTGCTTGTGGCTCTCCAACGTATCGGTGGTTCAAAATTACTTGGTATTGTCCTCGGATCTTTCAAATCGGGTTTGATCCCGGACAGTCGCCAATAGACCGTTATGTTCCTCCAGTGCGACGTTAATGAAAATACCTACCTACCTCTATGTCTCGGTCAGCACAAACCCAGTAGCTACTGGTTTCGAATTGATGTTAAGAAATCTACTCTAACCAATCAAGAGAAAGGGGCATATCTTTTCAGTTGTTCCTCGATCACTTTGGTATTCGTAGAAATGAATTGTTGGCCGGTTTGATTAAATGTTCCCCTTTGTCCAAGCCTGTTCCTTCTCTACATGTTACGCTCACCTGGATTTGGATTCCTGTTTGCTCTATTCCACCCTGGAAGTATTACACTCTTCTATATTAATAACACTTTCCTTGTGTATGTATTCCATTACTTGATGTTGTCTCTCTTGTGCAGCATGGTCAAATACGGCCCTCGTTCTTTAAATAGCGACCACCTCCCCACCACCACATGAAGTTTGAGCAGGATCGAGAATGAAATCAGAGTAAAGTGACGCGATTCCTGATTGAACGCAGTTTGAGGTCGTCACCTTTTAAAACCTTCTAAGGATCCTATTGATCGTATAAATTTAGATAGAGTTCGTTATCAAGGGCCAGATTGGGCCGGAAGGGAGAAGACGATCCGTTAAATTCTCAGTTAAGTGTTGGGGTGTCAGAAATCTACGCAATTCACTTTGAACTGACGCGTTCGGCTCTTTCTTGATACATCCCTGTATACAGTGGGGATTATTCTTACGTCGTTTTTGAACAAATTTAATTTATCGGTTTAAGAGTAGCAAGTCTGTTCATTCCTCTAGAGTTCTGGAAGTTGTCAGACTTTAAATTAAGTTTTCCAGCAATGGTGCTTTGCGCATTATCTATGGATGTATTCCTACTTGAAGACTGCGCATTCTTTGCAGAAGTCGGTTGGAATTGTTAGGATAGACAGCTTTCGGTGCGGGCAGATAAACTTCGCCGAGACACCAGTATAGAATGAATCACACACGTCACATCCGATGACTCTCAGAAAATGGACTTATTTTGTTTAGGTTACAGGTAGTTCTGTTGTGACCCTCCAAAGGAATATCGAATGTTCTCCAACGTCCCGGGGATGTTGAGAAGAATCGAAGCAATCCTGACTCGACTGTTCATGGTGAATCTGCTTTCGATTCAATAGTAAGAAACGGTGAATTTTGGTTTTTTGGACAGTAGAATATTACGTCCTGCATCAGAGTGAAATAAGTATTTTGTGAGAAGAATTGTAAATTTGAATAGGATTAACATTTCCGAAAAGCAAATATCGAGTAATTCCTCAAGTTTAGGATATTTACGTAGCCAAGGGTTAAAATATATTAGTACGTGTTATTAATTTGGTATTTATATTTCATGAAAATTACTTTTAACTAAATTAGAGTAATTTATGTAGCATAGAGTGACTACTTTAGCATCCAGTCTAAAATATTTTATTTCTTCATTTTTATAGTTTATATTATAATTTTATTAGGAATAACTAACGATTATCGAATTTGTGCCGTGAGAATTAACAGCACGAATCGTCTTGGCAATTGCAAATCAAAATATAATGAAATAGCATTCCTAGTGTGTGTAAAATGTATTTAATTATGCTTCTGGATGAGAATGCTCGAATTGAATTCAAAATAGGAGCGTTGTGAACTACTTCGGTTTCAGTGGGACATTAATTGCAGAAACAATCGCTGTCCTAAAATGCATAAACTTTAGTTATGTTTAGAGCTGTGACAGCTGTGAAAATAAATTACTTCATTATCGGCCGGTCGAAGATTTTAATTTCTGGTAGCTAATATTTTTGTAAAGAAATTATATTCGGATCAATTTATGTTCTCGTATTTGCTAATCGAATGTTTAGGCCCATGTCACCTGGAAAACTAGTTTGGAAAGTTGATTCCGAGTTGTATGTTAACGATCTGTAGTTATTTTGGTAAATAATTTTGTAGATTCGCATTTAATGTAAGGGTGCCCCACTCCTAATAATCCCTCAGTGTCCAGATTCGAACCAAGAATCTTTCAATCTAGATATCTGACCGATCTCCCTTGCGCTACGAAGATGTTGCTAATCAATCGATTAGCAACTGACTACAAATTAAAGAAGCATCGCACGGATTTGAGATCTAGCGGTAACCTAGTTGGAGGAGTAAAGGTTTAGCAACAGTAGGATTGCAAATTCGTAGCTCGGTCCAGCCTAACCATCCTATACACGAGCGTTGGTGCACGTTCAATCTGCCGTGGCCTCAAATATATCCTCACGATGGCGTGGTATGGAAGTTTAGAGAGTTGGTTGCCAGCTCAATTATTATCGTTATCTTACCTTTCGTGGGGTTGATACCGAACTGTCGCCCATAGCCCGTTTTGTTACTCTCAATGCGAAGTTAATTAAAATACCTATTTACCAGAAATGTGAAAATCGTATTCGTGGTGTATACGCTTTGAGGACTTAAATGATATAAATGATCTGTAAACCATTTGTATAAGGGATTAGAATGAATTAGATCACTGAAACTAATTTCATTCTGGGACAAGTGCGTATTTAAGCGTAAATTATAACGTTGGAATTAATGCCATGAATATTTTGTGATACAATTCCCAGAGCTTGGGAAGCATTCCTCATATAAACATATATCTTAACCATTGTATAGTTAGAAATATTAATTATTTAAATAGATGATTTCAAATTTAGCATTTTAATTTTTTACTGTTAATTTGAAAGTCGTTAAAGTTTTGTGCATTTTTATGTGGAAGCATAAATCGTACTTGCTGCATTGAATGTTTCTTTTTCTGATGTTGAAGATTGATTTTTTAATTAAGAATTACCAAATTTGTGTGTGACGCCACTTATTAGTTCTGTAAGGTGTTCATGACTGGCCATAAAGCGAAAATTGCAACTTTTTTTAACTATCTCAATGTTTGAACTGGAAATAGTACCTTCACTGCAACATAAATTTGTTTTTCTTATTTTATTTTACATGCCACCTAATAGGATTAATTTGTGTGAAATAATGCATGTCTTATTGGCAGGTCTGGAACAGACTGGATTGAACAGCGGGACTCATGTGGATCTCGCTCTACAGGTGCGTGCAGCCTCTAACAGGTGGATGACCAACTCCAAGATAATCCGGACGTTAAGACGGGAAGTGCTGGAAAGATTGTGTGTTATAAGAGTTTGCTCTGTTGGAGGTTTTTCTAGATAACGAAGCCCTGAAGTTTGTCTCATAGCATCAGTACTTAATTGTTTGTAACTATCGCATCCTTTTGTATCCCTGCTGCTTTTTTATCTCATGTAAGAGTCATAATTGGAGATGGGTCTCGGGTTTAAGGACTTGCCTTTAACAAAAGATCCGGCCTTCGAATTTGAAATCGTCTGGATCTTTGCAACCAAAGAGACAGTTGAGATGCAATCTGGTAGGTAGGTACTTTAATTAACATCACACTGGAGCAAATCAACGGGCTATTGGAAACGGTCCGGTATCAACCCCGGAAGGGAAACATCCGAGGAAAACGCCACGTAATTTTGAATCACGGTCAGATGACTAGGTCACACCTGAGTTGGCACCCCACTCTCCAAACTTCCACACAACGCCAACGCGAGGACAGCAATACTGTCATTCGATTTGCAGTCTTATAAAATACAGCACAGGTTTAAAAAAGATCTTTTGTACTGAGATTCAAGATCACACATTCAAACCTCATTTATGGACGACAGGCTTTTGCCTGAATTGTACCGGTCCGATTCATGCAACTGCTCGTGGACCTGTCTGGGCAACTTTTATAAATATTCATAAATATGTTCACCTAATCTTGCCTTTGAACTAGATTAATAAAACTATCGTAGTAAATCGGTAGCCAGACAAGTGTACTTTGTGAAGATACGTGTAAGAGCATTTTTGCTACTTTAAAACAGTCTAAGGACTATTGTTCTTTTTTAAAACTATTTAATTGATGTTTAAATGCCAACACCTTTTCACAAACTACAGCCACGAGGTGCACTGTCATAAAAATTATTGCATTAGCCAAGTGTAAGTCCATGCAATCTAAATTGACTATTTTACAGAGGAAACGATTTATACAGATCAAGTTAGGATAGCCGTCTCACCTAAGCGATTGCTAAATTTTGCTGAAAACGAACTTACCTATGAGAGGCATTTCCTACGAAGCTAAATATAGATGGCGGTAGTGTTGCTGTGGTGCTATGTGTTTCCAGTACGTATTCTGAAAGTGACGTCACCTGGTCTGTTTTTCGAATACAATTTCGGTCCATCGCGAGGTAACAAAGTAGGAAGAGCAACGAATTAGGAACCGGAGGTTTGCGAGTTCGAAACTCGGTCCAGACAAAGACAGTCGTGTACACGGGGGCAGGTGCACGTTAAATCTGTCGTGGTCTCAAATGTACTCACTTTGGCGTGGTGTAGAAATTTGAAGAGTGGGGGTGCAGCGCAGGTGTGACCTCATCATCTGAACGTGGTTCAAAATTACTTTTTATTTCACTCGGATCTTTCTCCTGCTGATTGATCCCGGACCGTCGACAATAGAACTTTATGTTGCTCCAGTACGAAGTTAATTAGAATACCTGCTCTTCAGAATTGATCCCGTCCGTCGCCAATAACCCGTTATGTTACACCATTTCGATGTTAATGAACTATGTACCTACTTAGGAAGATCAATACCGGTAGGTAGTTAATTAACGTCGCACTGGAGCACCACACCTAGCTATTTAGAATTTGATAAAAAATTTCAATTGAATGTGGTCTATAGAATACTACAGAACTGTGGCGTGTTTTTCTATAAGCTACATAAAGTAACCAAAGACCGTCGTGTACAAAGGGGGCTGGTGCACGTTCTATCTGTCGGGGTGTTCAATGTCCTCACGTTGGCGTGATGTGGAAGTTTTGAGAGTCGGGTGCCAGCTCAGGTATGACCTCGTCATCTGATCGTTCAAATTGACGTGTTGTCCTCGGATCTTTCCCTTTGGGTTTTAAGCCGAACCGTCACCAACAGCCCGCCTTATTGCTCCAGTGCAACATTAATTAAATAGCTACCTACCAAGATCTCAGTCAACGGTGCAAGCAGCGTGTCACAAGTGGATGCCGAAAAGACTGAAAGTGGTGCAGTGAGCAAGATTGAGAAATGCGAGTTTTCGAACGACTTTTCGAGATAGTGGGGGGGTATTTCAATTAACGTCACACTGGAGCAACACAATGGGCTATTGGTGACGGTCCGGGATCAATCCCAAAGGGAAAGATCCGAGGACAACACCACGTAATTTTGAACCATGGTCAGATGACGAGGCAACACCTGAGCTGGCACCCCACTCTTCAAACTTCCACACCACGCCAACGTGAGGACATTTGAGGCCACGACAGATTTAACGTGCACCAGCCCCCTTTGTACACGACGGTGTTTGGCTGGATTCGAACTCGCAACCCTTCGGTTGCAAGTTCGTTACTCTTCCAACCGGGCCACCGCGGCCCTTTCGAGATAGTGAAACGCATGAAGTTTGTAGTTTCCACACTTGTTTGAAACTGTCTTTTCCCAAATGTAAAAACTTGTGTTTCTAAGATTGATAAAATTGGTGGCTTAGTAAAAATTGTTTTCATTCTTTTCTCAGTTATTTCGTACGATTTGTGATTAGATTGTCCACGCACGAAGATGCGCGTGTGACATGTATGTCACTCCTATAATTATTAGTTATTGATAATTAGCAAGTTATTGATATTAGCAAGTTATAGATAATATTGCCAACATTTGGTAGCACAAGTCTGTTCCCCAAATAGAAAATATTCTTCCAGGTCCTTAGATTAGTAGAGAACGGTAAAGTCCAGATATAGTATTGAGCTGTCTAAAGTGGTCACAAAACAGGAAAGGTTTCTCTATTTTGGTGTCATCCTTCGAGTGCACTTTATCTCCCCTACTAGTGAACTAGTTTCTAAGAATATTTTCTTATTTGGTGAACAGACTTGTGGTTCCAAATGTAGGTAGCACTATCAACAACCAGCATAAAAGTAATTTTGGTTGGCCCATCGAATTTAAAATGGAACAGACTGAGCACGTGCCCGCAGTTTCATGTAACTTCTTCCAGTTGCTCGTTTTGAAGCTCTGTCACGTGGTTGTAGGTCAAAGCATGAATCCTAAGTTATTGATTGGTTAAATTAATTATCCACAATGATCGAAAACACTACTCTGCGATTCCACAACCAACGGGCGAAGGACCTAATTCGACTACCGAAATTTTCGTACGATTCGTCTTGAAATTCGAAAAGGGAGGAGCGAAGAATCAAGGTTGTCATTCTACTACCACCGCGCTTTCGTTTTTTTCGAATTTGAATCCGCTTCACCCAAAGAATCCTTATAATTTTGCTTGGTGTTTACGTTGTTCATGGCTGATAATTTGCACATTATTCGGATTTCGCGAATCTTTTGGATTGGGAAAATTTGATTTCAGATATAGCTTATATTGATCGGCAAACTTTTTATAATTGTGCGATACGTTTGAATTTTCAAATTTGTCATATTTTACTTGGGCTCTTTAGGTTCTCAAACATAGCTGATAATTTGCAGATTATTCGAGGATGTGTTCCACGTTAGTTACGATTCCGATAGTGTTTTGGGAGAATTTTTTTAAAGAGACCGGCAAACTTGAATTTTTGCGATACGTTAGAAAGCCTATTACAGCCTAGTAAGTACTGCATTTACACTGACAGCATGAGTGTATTACAACAGCTGGAGCAATATACCATCACTTGTCATCCTGTCAGATATTTTTAAGATCTTGCGTATCTTGCAGAGCAAGGGTTTAAATATACTCTTTGGTTGGGTCCCAAGTCACGTGCGCATCAAGGGTAACGAGATTGCTGGCAGTGCTGCGAAGGCAGCCTCCGATCCATTGCATCAAGTCATTCCTCTTAGTAATATCAAGATGTCTGCAAAGGGGTTCGTCGAATCCTTGTGGCAATAGTCGTGGAACCTGCAGGTCTTCAACATATTGCATTGTATAAAACCCATCATTCATCAGTGGCCAGTGCCTCCAGTGCTAAGGACGGATGTCAAACTGACCAGCTTCGGATTGGACAAACACGATTCACCCATCGTCAATTATTACTAGGAGAGAGAGATCCCAATTGAAATTCAAGCTCTACTCCTTTTTCTGTTTGTCATATTTTAATTGTTTGTCCTGTTTTTGATCAGCGTCGTTTTTTTAAATTATAATTTTGAAAATACAAGGTTTGATTGGGGAAAACCCCCATTCAAACCTTTTCGCATTTTTACGTTCAACTGCTTTTATAAATCTCATCTCATTTTTTCCTACTTCAACAGGTTTCATAAATCTATTTTATCTAATTTTATAATGAATCCTTTAAAATTTCACTTGCAAAGTTTTATGCCTTTTTTATTTTATACATATGTAAATTGAATTAACCGATCTCATTAGTTATGCCAAAAGCGATAATGGTCTTTCTTTTATTATCTGATTATTTAAATATTTTCATTCTCATCTACACCATTTTACATGTTTCAAACCTACCTATTTTATCTAAGTCTGAGACTTCATTTTTAAATCTTTTGTGCTTTTGTTCGATTATGTTCTGTTTGACGGGGCTTGTCCGCTTTTGGACCTTGCGCCATAAAACCCCAACATCCAACCATGACTGACTACGTTGAATAGTCGATATTTGACTAAAATTTCCTATTCCTTTTTATTCCATATTTATATCTAGACTTTTATTCTGTACAAAACTGTTTTTAATTTGTGAGTATAGTGAATAGAAAGGGATATAGCAATTGCAATCAATCTTGTTGTAACTGTTTTTAAATCGCTACATGCATTTTTCTCTGATTTTGCAGGTTAAACGGGATAACTAAAAGTGTACTATACTTTTTTGAATGAAATTTGCTGAACTGATTTTTATATTTATTTTGGTAGGCCTGAATTAGGAATACGATTTTATAAAACTTTAAACTTTTTAAAAACCTCTTAGAGATTTCAGTACTGTCGCGAAAGGAAAAATTTCACAAATTCGTGTTTTCTCCTACATTATTCCCAATAGCTCATGAGTGGAAAATAATTTTGAACATCCTTGATTTCAGGATCTATTTTATAAATTTAGGAGACTTTATACAAATGTTAAGGAAAATGTACTCATGTATTTAGTTAAAATGTTTTTCGTAAACGTCATCTTTAGCCCTAAATTTTCCAATTTTTTAATAAATAAAAATAATGTTTAAAGAATTCAAGAACGTAAAAAACCTATTTCATTCATTTTTTTATTTTCATTGTAAATATTCAGAAAACCAGAAACCAACAATTTCGGAGGATCGCCATCTCCTCAATGGTAATCTACGTCCATTCTTTGGTAGGTAGTTAATTAATATCGTACTGGAGCAACACAACGGGCTATTGGCGATGGTCCCGGATAAATCCCTATAAAAAGATATATAAGAACAAATCGTCACTTTGCACCACTGTTAGATGACGGGATCAACACCTAGGCTGCTACCCCACTCTTCAAATTTCCACGCCATGCTAACTTGAGGACATTTGAGGCCACGATAAATTAAACCTACACTGACCCCCTTGTACACGACGGTCTTAGGTTGGACCGAGTTTCGAACTCGCAACCCTCCGGTTGCTTATCCGTTCCTCTTCCAACTGGACTAGCACGCTCATTTTTTTTATCCAAGTGTGATTGGAATGTCGATTGAATATGATCTAAGAAGACGAGAGTCGGTTTGGGGTAATAGAATGTTTTTATTAGATCTTCAATAAACATTCTATGTTCTTCAGCCTAACGGCACCCCAATTGAACCAGCTGGACAAGGAGACTCCGTGCAGACATCTGGCCTTCTGAAACTCCATGAATGCTCCCCTCGCGCCCGCAGGAATTTTGTCGTATTTACAGAAAAGAGGGTGGGCGAACACAAGGGGGCACACGCAGAGCTCTTCTGGTCCAGGATGTCTGATGTCATCAACAGATGGTAGATGTCCAGCTCTTGGCTTCCCTGGAAGAGAACACAAATGTGCATTAGTTACATCACCGAGGCTAAAACACTTTTTTAATTATTCATTCCTTCGGTAGAGTTTCTCTCTCCATCCTTGAAAGTCCTTAAAAAGTACTTCAAAATACAAAATTTCGTTTAGTCCTTGAATTTTACCCTGACTTTATTTCTTACACAATTTGCCTCGAATCTAAAACTTTTTGATTCGTACATTTTATATTTCTTTATTATTTCATATTGCTTGATATTTTAAAATTTGTATTCACATAATTATACTCGCTTACATATTTTTCTATTCAAATTTAATTTCCTAAATTTTTTATCAATTTTCAGCCTTCGAAAAAAGAGCTTGTCGTTAACAAAACAAGGTTCCTTAGAATTCGGTCCATGAATTTATTGAATGTAAAAGAGTGAGAACTCTGGCCCGACCCAACTCGTCATTAGCAAATTTTAAAGTTTGTTAATGACAGGATATCTTGGCATCAAGATATTGCCGATATTTTGATGATGACGAGATCAAAACCTATTCAGTTTTTCTTCTAAAGATTAGATATCTCATCCATCAATGTCTGGTCAGTTTTTCTAATGACTAGATACTTCTTCTAGATCAGGATAGTTAAATATCTAGATTTTTCAAGGCTCCGCAATAATATTTGTTCAATACCGCTTTATATTTACTGTGCAGGTCCAACTATATTGTTTGCTTAGAACTGAAACTCATTAAACGATGCAGTACCTTTCATATCTTTAACGTTGGAAAACTGAAAATTTATAACAATATTCTCTGAAATTGTATGCATCGGTCATGATTTTTCTTTTTCTGTTATTTGGTTTGTGATTAATTGTTAATACTGCTCTATACGTGTTCACGGTGGTTGGTGCAGATTTAATATGTCGTGACCTGAAATGACCTAACGTGGTGTTGTCCTCGATCTTTCCCTTCGGAATGGATCCCTTACTGCCAATAGCCCGTTGTGTGGCTTTAGTGCGACATTTATTAACTCCCTACCAACCATTTTCCATATCATGATTACAGTTTGCACACGCGAGCATAAATAAAACATACATTTACTTATATCAAAATTGCTCGTATTTAATAAATATAATTACGAAAGTAGCAGTTGCATGCATGTAGTAAAATTTAAATTCTGAAATTACTTGTACTAAATTTAACACATGCTCGCCTTATAGCATCTTCGCTCAAATTTCTTCTCTATCAATTGATGTCACTTTTCTAAACAAATTCAAATCCGTTTATAATCGATACAACCATCGATGAACGATTTGATACTGCGAATCGAATGCAATCAGTCAGAAAATATAAAAACAGCATTTCGTATACTCATTTGTGTTAATTCCTATTTTCAATAGTGTGCCTGGTAAAAGATTTCATTCCTCAGAGCTGTTACCACAATCAGCGTCTCGAATTCCGCTTCAATTGCCTCCCATTTACTTAATCAAAATCAATTCAGTATATTTTATCATCTAAAGTTATTTCCTCATTCGCTAAGATTTTTTTTTTCTGAGCTGCTTTCCATCTTCCAGATTCCACATTGCCTCCTTTCATCAGACGCTTGAAGAATTTCATTTAAACAGTGTGCTTTTCCGAGTATTTTATAGCTTCAAAGCAAAAAACAAGAACATATAAACGAATCGGAAAAATTAGAGGTTGATTCGACATTGTTTATATTCGTTTTTGATATCGTGACTCATCTCACTTCTGACTCATCAAAGGCGAACACCAGCGACTTCCGGTAGAGTGAGTTATCAGGACATTCTAGATGGGGAACATTTGCGACTTCCGTTGAAAAAGAAAAATGACTGCAAGAACACTATGAGAACGATTTCGGACGACGATGATTGAATCAGACGGCCATCCCTTCAATGTGTTTTAAATATGTTTGGAACTCCACTGTCCTTAATTTTTAATTAAATGCTTTGCATTTTAAAGAATTTCTCAATGTTCTTGAAAACCCTTCTCCAACATTCTTGTATCTGCTCGTCAATCTTTAGCTCTGCGAAAGGCACTCTGCGTGAATGCTGACTAATCGGTATTTCGTTCGCTATTATTTCGTTCGCTTCCCATCGAGATCATATGATGTAACTCAACTTCTGACACGAAGTGAGTTTTAAATAAGCAAAAGGAGAAATTCCCTTCTATTTATTTGAAAAACAACTTTGAATTAAAGAACTGTGAGTAAAGTGTTACAAGACTAACTGTCGATATTAAAAGGAGCCAGAAGATACTTACATTTATGATCTCTCCAGAACTTCCGTTCCCACCGTCCTCCCACTCTCGTTGGCACACCTGGCTCATTCCGATTCCGATCCCTCTGCCATGCTGAAAAAATATTAATCATTTACACTTCATGATTTAGCAGTTTGCATTAAAAATAACACATTTTCCAGAAATTCTATTGATAAAAAAATTATTCACTTACTACATGAAAAACGACAAGGCGTCGTACGTGCGGTATAACTCCAGGGACGTAGGCAAAGGACCCGCTATATAAGTATACGTCCTTCCATGCCCATCCAGAACTCGGGGCCCGAAATTTCGGTCCAGACCATGGCTCATGAACATGTGTAGTCGCATTCCCTTTAATGTCCGGCAAGACATCTCGCACTTTTGGCAATGGATCATGTCCTCCTGCAACAAAGCACGTTCAAATCACGTGAGAACATCGAAACGGTTTTCAATCCCATTCCAATCAGTTTTTACTACTGCATTGATTTTTTATCGAAATTGCGATTGTGATGTCATCTTTTCAATACCCTCTACTTACAATTAGAGGTGAAATACACTGAATAATCTATCTTTATCTAATATCTTCAATATAATAGATGTAATTTAATACTCCTGATGGTTTATTTCGCATCGAAAACTGCCCTGTAGTGGCCAGCCTCTTTAAAAACCTGTTTCAAATTGTCACCAGTTCAAGGTAAAGGACAATTTGTTTTTCCTACTTGGATCTTCATCCTCCTCTGAGTAATCGGGCAGTTATGTCTCAACGAGATATCTCGTCATTAGCAAATTGTTGAGATCTTGGACAAGACATCTCGTCAAAGCCACTTGGAGGTTTAAGAATACCTTTCACTAGCTATTTTCAACCGGTGTGCCTTAAATATGATGAAAGGGCTTAAATTATGTAATATTTTCATTTTAATGCAGCGATTTAGTTTTGAAATTTCAGCAAGCGTGTTCAAATAATTTCAAGTAATACCTGTTTAAATAATTTTGAAAAATATTTTACTACAAGAAGCGCAAATAGATGTTTCAAACGGACTTAAAAAGGCCACTTGTTGGTGTAATAAGTGTTCAAAATTATATCATTTTTTGTACATCAATCCAATTTATATCTATTTGCCAGATCTGCAAAAATGTAATGTTTTAGTGTTCCGTAGAATCTTAGATAACACGTTCTATTGCTACAGAGCGACGTTGCAGCATGGCCAAATATGGCCCTTGCGCCATAAAACTATAAAACCAACCAAGCAACCGGAGCGACGTTGATTCAACATGAGATGAAAAAGTTTGAAAATCGCTTCATTATACGATAATTAACGTGGTAACATCTTGATGATAGCTGTCTATCCTGCTAACTTGTACTTTAAATATGAAAGCATTTCGAATTTTTGCTACTATCTTGTCCAAGTATAAAGTCGTAGGAATTTTATTTTAACTGAAATTTGTTCTCTTTTGGGTAGGTGAAAAGCCACATGTGTTGCTCCAGCGAGACTTAAAGTACTTACCGACATTTTAAGCAGGTAATTTAAATGACGAATTTTAGTAAAAATATGTATTACCAAAAAGTGGATTCCGTCCAAATCGATGGTATTGCTCTGCTTTGATGATTCGCAGCAGCTCTTAAGTATAGCACTGAAAAGATAGATATATAATTACATATTGAAGCAAATACCTACAGCAAAATTAATTTGAATTGGAAATCTTATTGCTGATATGTCCTCACTTTGGCTTGGTGTGGAAGTTTGGAGAGTGGAGTGCCACCTCAGGTGTTGTCCTTATCTGACTGGTTCAAAATTGCTAGGCATTGTCCTTGGATCTTTCCCATCGGGATTGATCCTGGACCGTCGCCAACAGCACGTTGTGTTACTCTTGCCCCACAATCTCTTGTTCCACACTATTGTAGGTTATCCATTTTTCAACGCCCGCTACAATTAAAAAAAACCGGAGCGTTGCGTTTAAATAACCGAAATGTCTCTAGTTATTTAGTTAATTAACGTCGCACTGGAGCAACACAGCGAGCTATTGGCAACGGTCCGGGATCAATCTCGAAGGGAAAGATACAACAATCTTTTTAAACACCTATAAGTCAATTTTAAAACACCTATAAGTGTCTTTGTAATATAGTCATTGGATAACTCCTCTCTTATCCCAGTGTAAAAAAACAGTAAGTCATTGAATCTGCAAGTTTCTTTAAAAATGTCTTGATGTATGGCTCCAATGCAATTCAGGATGTATGAAGGAGAGGCTGGTAAAAAGCCACACTTAGTACAGGTGGGAAAGTATTTCTGGCCACCAATGAAAATAACATTTTTCAAAAGGCCCTATCGGATCCTGGCAAACACAGAGAAAGTTTTCCGGAGCAAATTGAAGCCAAGCAACTCTCTTGATGTTCCAATGCGGTATCAGTGATGAAAGGGAGTAAGAACCCTTTCATCACTGATACGCTAAGTTGATCTGCGCAATTCCTTTTTAAGTAAGTACAGGTGATCGTCCTCTGAGAGCATGACAGTACTTTTTGACTGATGTTAATTCTGCTTTTAAAACAAGGAAATTTGAGTTATTCTTGATTTGAATTTCTAATAACTCTTGAAATGAAGCACTGAAATGTCACTTACCATCCCGACATCCATTTGGAGGTTGAGCAGTTGTCACAAATATGGAATCCGTCGAATATTTTGGTCATCCGACGTGGTGTGGGTGCGAGACCTTCTAGATTTGAGTTGAGTCTTCCACACCATTGATGAAGACTTGGCCCATTGTTGGGGTCTACACCGTGATCCACATGTTGGTGGTGTCTCAGCTCTTTTTCTGATTGGTAACAACTGACACATTGAGTGCAATGCACTATATTATCCTGCAGAATTAAAAGAGCATGATATTTCCTAAGGTTTTATGTTGGTTGTATTTGGTCATTTTATTTTTTCATTACTTTTCGTTTGTGATTAATATATTTTTGTTTATATAGAATAGTTAATGCTTCTGTATAATTGTACAGTGATTTGTTTTATTGTTTGTTGAATGTCCCATTATGTGGACAATTTATCTACTGTAATGTAATTTTAGTAAATCGAACAATAGATATAAAAACATTTCACGCTCAGCAATGAACTAACAGCATAAACAGAGTATGCTTCAGTTTCTTTATGTTCGGGTCAGAATTTCGACAGTCAGTAGGATCGCCGCGAACTGTTCGCGGCTGTTCTCCTTGTGTTCGTGAGCCTTGTTGACCGGAAAAGGACGAAGAAAAAAGAAGACGAGTTTGAAATGGCTAATGAGCTGGGAAAGATCAAGACTTAGAATGGTGTAAATATGCTTTAAGACCAGATAAGTGTTTAGTTATGAGAGAATTAGTTATGAAAGACTTGCCGTTAAAAAGAGTAATGAAAAGAAATTCTGGAACCTTAATTGTTGTGATTTTATATTACATTTTACAAGGTTAAGTTTCGTTCCATGTTTGTAGTAATGAAGTCGTTTTCTTTTTTTGTGAAAGCTATATTCTTGTGCATACTTGCTTCATTGGGTCACAGTATAAAGAAATACGAAGTCTTACCTCATGGACGGAGGTGTGACCACTTCTGGACTCCGTCACAGGTGTCAGTTTTGAGTTCCGGTCAGCCACCATCCAGAACATTTCTCCCTCCGTCAGTCTTTGGCCACGAGATGGAAACCTGAAACAGAATATCGTCGGTTACTCCATTGGGTACAATCTTTTGCAGCTCAAGTACCCTGGTACTGCACTTCCAGTACTCAGGATAATTAAGTGATGAAAAATTAAGTCAAACTGTTATTAAATGTGTTATCGAGTTGAAACTTTGGAAAAGCCTTAAATAATTCTTTGTTTTCGAACTCATCAGTGAAGGAACCTAGTTCTTCCCCGCCTGTACACGCGACCTGGAAAGGCTTGGTTAAAAAAGTGAGTTGGTGGCAACACTTCGATAGCGACATACTTAGACTACCTCCTGGCTCACTTCTATCCTCGAAAAGTTGGACGTTTGGTTTCATCTAAAGGACCTTTGAAGATTTTTCATAGGTTTTTCAATCTTTTTTTGGTCATCATTTGAAGTTTCGCCTTTTTACTTCTCGTGCAATTCCTTTAATTTCAATAGCGCTGTGATCCCAATACTGCCGAGTTAGTCAGGTTATTTCTAAGTGTGGTTATGTATAGTTAGCGGTATATAAAAATGATGCACATATACAATTCGGCCATGACTACGCGGAATTATTGAAAGACCAAATAATTTCCAGATAAAAAAAATTTCGTAATTAAATAGCAAGAATAAAAATTTGTTGATTGAGATAAATAAGAACAAACTTTCAGTTAATTTTTAGTTGTATAGAAAAGTTAATTAGCCGTTCTAAAAACATACATCATATAAATGTAAAAGGAAATTTTATATAAAGTGATTTTATAGAAAAACATTGATTCTGTCTTATTTTATCGAATGAAAAGTGTGTCGTGATAGGTCGTGTGGAGATCCGAGCTGATCGCCTGAACTTATACCTTGGACCGATCGCTAGGGTGTTACGAAGTGATACGGAGATTAGGACTAACACAATTTATTTCTCTCCCTAAAAAAAACTATGTACAGCAACCGTTATCTCAAATTGATGGAACAGCCTACACGCTGCCACTTGCATTAATTCTCTAAAAAACTGCGCTCGCTCCACCTGCGCGTGGAAGCCTTCAGTTACTAGTTCAAAACTGCGCTCGCTCCACCTGCGCGTGGAAGCCTTCAATTACTAGTTCAATTCTAACTCACTCTCGCTGAGTCAGGAAAATAGTTTCTACCAGTCACCGGATTTCAGCGGACATCCGCACGTGTGGCCAAGTCGATCATCAGCCGTTTGCACATCCTCACACGCCGCCGCCAAGAGGAAAACAGATTTTTTTTTTCCAAAAAAATCTGTTTTACTAATAATATAGTCCGAACATTTGTGGCAACCGGTCAGATCAGGAGTGGTTACCCTCTCAACCCAAGAGAAATCAAGGGATCCAAAAAAAATTATGCATAAGAACATTTATACTTTGCAACAACTTTTCAAGCTAATATTAGATCTTAACATCCAAATGCTATATCTATTTACACCACCAACAATCAAATATTGATACTCCCGAACTCCAATACCTTTTCATTCTAAATTGATCCAATCTACAAAACCTAACCTAAAGTATTGCAAAAATAACATTCGACTAACACCATACATATAAAATTAACCATTATTTACACTATATTTAATATACATCTTAACTCTCCATATTTAGTTATAAAAAAAATAACAATCTCATCCAAATATGCTACCAAGCCTTTATTGATCGACCTCTCTTTCCAAGCGGGAGAGAGCATCAGCTCCCTGATGATAAATCCCAGGGCGATGGGTCAACTTGTAATTCCACCTTTGAAGGGCAAGTGCCCACCTAGTTAACTTGGGGCTCTTAGGAGTTGTCTCGACCAGATATTTTAGCGGATTGTGATCAGTTATGATCTCCACAGTGTTACCCTGCAACCACTTATCAAATTTTTTCAGTCCAAATAACACGACATAGGCCTCTTTCTCAATGGTAGACCAATTCTTTTGGGTGTTATTCAATTTTTGACTAACAAAAGCAATTGGCCTATAGTTTCTATGCTCGTCCTTCTGGGTCAAACAACATCCAATAGCGTAGTGGGACGCGTCTGTGTGGACCTGGAAGGGTTCGACGGCATTGGGGGTGCTTAACGCAGTGACCTCACATAACGCATTTTTCAACCGGAGGAATGATTCTTCCTCGCGTTTCCCCCAAAATACCTTTCCCGATTTTTTCCCTTTTGCCAACTCCGTTAAAGGGGATGCTATCTCTGCATAACCAGGAATGTAAGTCCTATAAAATCCCATCAGTCCTAGAATGGATCTGACTTCCTTTTTTGATACGGGTCTTCTCAACTGTTTGATGGCTAATATTTTGTCATTGTCAGGAGAGTGCTTTCCCCCTCCTATCTTATGTCCTAAGGATTTTATCTCTTTGGATGCAAATATGCATTTCTTAAGTTTCACCGAAAATCCGAGATATTCCAGATCAGATAAGATTTTTTTCAAGTGTTCTAAATGTTCTTCCCACGTTTTAGAGAATGTAACAATGTCGTCTATATAAGCTTGCGCATAAGCGGAATGTTTGTGCAACACTTGATTCATAATGCGTTGGAAAGTTCCCGAAGCTCCTGACAATCCAAATGGCATCACTTTCCATTGATACACCCCGTTATGGGTGGAAAATGCTGTCAAAACTTTGCTCTCGTCCTCCATTTTTATTTGATAATATCCCCTTTCCAAATCCAAGCAAGTTAACCATTCGGCCATCCCCGCAGTGAAGATCAACTCCTGCATGTCCTTCATAGGATAACTGGGCACTTTTGTTATCAGATTAAGCGCCCTATAGTCAATGCACATTCTAATCGAGGCATCCTTCTTCGCGACACATACAATGGGGTACGTAATGTCTGCATTGGACGGCTCCAAAAGACCCAATTCTAAAAGTTCTTGGACTTGCCTATCCACTTCTGAACGGTATGCTATTGGTATGCAATAACTATGTGGTTTTCTCCGGATGGAGTCAGGCAGCAATTCAATCTTGTGCTGACTTACTCCCACGGGTTGTATTGGTCGGCAAAAAAGTGTTTCGAACTTACACAAGAGTCTTTTCAATTCTTCCTCCTGTTTAGGATTTAAGTACGGTGTCGTGATCATTTTCACTTCTTGGGTGAACTCGTCTCTTGCTTCGACAATTGGAGCGTTTTCTATGTTACCAAATTCTTCCTCACCTTCAAAAATGACATTTACCGCGTTGGAACCGACCACAAATTCCCTTATCTTGTTCTGGTGAACGTGCCTCATCCTATTGTCTGGCATCTTTATAATGAAAGAATGTTCATTCTTTTTCTCTTCAATGATTCCGGGATCTTGCCATCTGGCCAATAATTTGTTTGTAGAATCTGGCAAGAGCACGATGACTTTATCTCCCGGCTTGAAAGTCTTTCTTGTAGACCTTAAATTATAATAATGGACCATTTTCCCTTGTTGTATATTAGATGTTATCTTGGCTTTCTCTGCGGCCTCCTCCAGTCGGGTTTTCAACTTCTCCAGATAGACATGTATTGGGGTTGTATCCAGCTGCAAACCCTCGTGCCTTCCCGTCCAGGTATTCTTTAGAATCGACAAAGGACCTTCTGGCTTCCGACCAAAGAGCAATTGAAAAGGTGCTACACCCGTTCGGGACCTCTCTGTATGCCCATAAAATGAACGGTATTTTGGTGTGCCAGGTCCGTGGTTCTTCCTTAATGGTGTGATGTAACATACTCTTTAAAGTTTGGTTAAATCTTTCCACTAACCCGTTTGATTGTGGATATAATGGTGTGGAGAACCGTGGAGTTGAACCCATTCTTTTTTCAAATTCCTGAGTCAATTCAGCGTTGAAATTTGTACCATTGTCCGAGGCAATTACGTTTGGCACTCCAGTCCTCATAAAAATAGATAATAAAGCTTCACACGTTGCTTTGGCTGTAAGACTCGTCAAAGGGATCGCCTCAGCCCACCTTGTATGTTGGTCTACCATACACAAGATAAATTTGTGTCCTTTAGAACTTGGAGGATCTATCGGTCCTATGATGTCCACATTGACCACTTGGAAGGGCAATTCTGGCCGCGCAACGGGAGTTATTGGGGCCCTATCTTTGTGTTTGACCCTTCTCGTCAACTGACAACCTTCACATGCTAAACAAAACTGTCTCACGTCTCTTGATAGCCCGTTCCAATAGAACGAATATCTAATTCTTTTTATTGTCTTCCTCGCTCCCATGTGTCCCCCAAACACTGAGCAGTGGGCTAATCTAAGAACCTCTTTTCTTCTACGTTTAGGAAGAACAAATTGACATACATTCTCTCCAAGAATCTTGTCTTTATGAAAGACCAAACCATCGTTAAAGAAAAATCCTCCACTACCTTGCTTAGCCTGTTTTCTGGTCTCTTCCAGCTCTCTACACTCCTCTTGCTCTTTACGGAAGCTTTCCGTCTTCGATATCGCTTCTTCCTGGTCTCCGTCGGTGCTTTCTACCACTAACACTTCTGTGTCCTTATTCACTTCAACGGAATTCCCTTCTGTGTTCCCCTCTTTTGTAGGTGGTTCCAAGATGTTTCCACTACCAATATCGGTGGAAATTAATTCCTGTTTTCCTCTAAGCATGTATCGGATATCTGGTGGCAACAGCACATCTTCCACCAATGAGGGAGCAACTGCGCAGAGGATTTCTTGGTGAAGCACATCACCCCTACCTCCTATGATCAGTCCTATGGGAACGTTCATTAACGGGCATTTCTCCGCTGGACCGAAGATTCCTTTAATAAAGATGGACGATTTCTCTTCCAGCGACAGATTTTGTACAATATCTTTCCGTATGACGGTAATTTCAGTCCCAGGATCAATTAGGGCTTTTGCCTCCCTCCCGTCAACACTAATTAAGATTCTTTCCAAGGGGCAAAGATTGTCTCGCCAGGATCTTTCCTTAAAGGATACAACTTTAGCTACCACCGCCGTTCCGCCAGTATTCAGTGTCCTTTTCTCATCCCCCACACCGCTTTCTTCAGTTATGATCCTATTCACGTTCGCTTTCCTTCTATTATCGTGATCTGATCTTCCTTTATCCGACTTTGGACAGAACCTCTTCATGTGTCCCTCCATTCCGCATGAGAAACAAACAAGCCTGGAATTATGTTTCGCCGGTTCTGGTTGAGTTCTGTGATAGGTTCGTTTGGTGTCCTGCTGAGATATGTGGTATCCACCGTAACCTCTTGCATCATACTGGGTCTTGTATCCCGAATTTGTCTTCATGGTGGTACTTGGCTGTCTCTTGTATGTTCTACGAACACATTCGTATTCGTCTATCTTTTCAGCCAGCAATGAAGGTTTTGATATTTTCCCCCATTCATCGATAAAATGGTCCCTGGCTTCCTGTGGCACTCTTTTCTTGACTTGATCGGCTATCATCAATTCCTTCAGACTCTCAAAATCGGAGATACCAAGTCCTTCGATCCATCCTTGAAAATAATTGGTTACTTCATAAGTAAAATCTTGCCAAGTTTTATCAGGACTTTTTTGATGTTGAATGAACTTCTGGCGAAATCCCTCTGGATTCATCTTAAACTTCTTTAACAAGAGGTCTTTAATGTGTTCATAATCTTCTAACCCCTCTTCCAAAACCCTCGCAATCAATTCTATTATCTCCAAAGGCATTAGGGTCAAAAGACATGATACCCAATTTCTTTCATCAATTTTCTTCCGCCTAGCTTGACTTTCGAACAGGGAGAGGTATAAAAGGATATCACCCTCTTTCATTTGGAATTTGGGCATGTATTTCGTCATGTCGACATGTATATCGGTAGGACTACTTCTTCCTTCTATGGAATCATTGCTTATCCTTATTCCTGCTTCTATCCTTAACTTTTCTAGCTCAAATTCTCTTTGTTGTTTCTTTCTCTCCTTCTCCTCTTCTCTCTCCTTCTTCTCTTCTCTCTCCTTCTTCTCTTCTCTCTCCTTCTTCTCTTCTCTCTCCTTCTTCTCTTCTCTCTCCTTCTTCTCTTCTCTCTCCTTCTCTTCTCTCTCCTTCTTCTCTTCCCTCTCCTTCTCTTCCATCTCCTTTCGTGAACTCACTATCGTTTCAAGCATCTCCATCACGAATTCGACTTCGTATGACTTACTTCCTGTTATGAGATCTTTCAGTCCTATAACTTTAATATTTGGATCAGGAGTTTTCCCTAACTCCAATGCTAAAGTAAATAGATCGCATTTCTTATATTTTCCCAAAAAAGCCTTATTCACCAATATATTTTCCTTTCTAACTGGTATTAACTAAAAGACCATTAAAATAAAAACCCTTTTCAGCTACTGATTGACTACCCCTAGCATATATCACAATTGTTTAAAGAGAAAAATAATGGTTCACCCTAAACTGATAACGATGACATGTGAACAATAACACTGACGTGTCACATGAGTTAACGCTCAATTCGTAACTCTGAAATTCCAGCACTGTCGTGCTTTAAAAATACCTTCTGCCACTCCTGGTGTATCACAATTCTTCAAGAGAAACTATAATCAGCACTTTTGGCTAAGAACACTGACGTGTCACCTGCGCTGTCGCGCAATTCTAAAATTTGAAATACGGATGTATTTCCCGCACTGCCGTGCTTCAACTACACCTCATCATTTAACAAACAAATATGCTTCACCTAACATTTATTTAGCAATGGATCCCTGATTATTTCTCTTAAAAGAAAGGGTAAACAACACTCACCCGGTTCGTCTGCTTCACCAGGATTTCTCAGAATTTCTCGTCTCTGGTCCAATCTTTACTGTTCCCGGTTCGTCTGCTTCAACAGGATTCCTCGGAATTTCTCGTCTCTGGCCAATCTACTGCTTCCGGTTCATCAATCTTTACCGCTATCGGTACATCGATCTTTACCACTCCGGGTACATCATTTTTACCGCTGCCACCATCTTATGTCGGGATAGGTCGTGTGGAGATCCGAGCTGATCGCCTGAACTTATACCTTGGACCGATCGCTAGGGTGTTACGAAGTGATACGGAGATTAGGACTAACACAATTTATTTCTCTCCCTAAAAAAAACTATGTACAGCAACCGTTATCTCAAATTGATGGAACAGCCTACACGCTGCCACTTGCATTAATTCTCTAAAAAACTGCGCTCGCTCCACCTGCGCGTGGAAGCCTTCAGTTACTAGTTCAAAACTGCGCTCGCTCCACCTGCGCGTGGAAGCCTTCAATTACTAGTTCAATTCTAACTCACTCTCGCTGAGTCAGGAAAATAGTTTCTACCAGTCACCGGATTTCAGCGGACATCCGCACGTGTGGCCAAGTCGATCATCAGCCGTTTGCACATCCTCACAAAGTGCAAAGTTTAAGTTACTAAATTCATGAGGTTGAATATGGAAATTAGTTTCAAGCAGTTCACGTTACAACAGTAATTTCTTAAGTTGGAAAATATTTCGAAGTGGTAATTGCAAATGACTTACAGGTGCTTTCGCAACCACTTGACGATTTTACGTCCCATTGTATCAATCAGATTCGCAGAAGGCACGAAAAACTATAAAAGGTTTCGCAGTTTTTCGCTTTTGAATTCGCTGTGAAAATCTTTGGTGCTTATAGTTCAGCAAAAATATCACAAATGTGAGGAATCAATTTCATTTCAGACCGTTGTTGGAATATAACAATGACATCCAATAGTAATTAAAAGAAACATTGTTATGAAGAGAAACCATTATTAGGAAATGTACTTTTCTCATTGTATGTATAGGTGCATTGTTATCCATATGATTCTGCTAAAAATTTCGAATTGATGGATGTACTATCTTAAGAAATTTAAAAATATGTTTTACATATAATGCCCTAAATTTTCTGGGTATATTTTACATTGGGATTGAGAAACAGCAATTTTTAGTGTGTAGTTTTAATTTAATATCGAGAGAGAATAAGTTATCTTTTATCGCTTTTACATGCTATGTTAATTTTCATATAAAACTTCTTTCCTCTTATATACACTTAAATGTTCTATAAAACAAACCTACAGGGTATCTGTAGGGGGCGTTGCGTGTTGATCCGAGCCTGGTCATCTGCTTTCGAACCCTGGGCACGTACCACTCAACCAGGGGTGCCGAATGTTTCCGTTTCAACGGAAGTGTTTTAAAATCTCCACAAAATTGGTTGGAGAGATTGGACAGAGTAAATAAATATATCCAATTGCCAAGATTTTCAAAGACATTCACGTTAATTAAACATTAATATGAACTATATCGTTACCATAATGCCAAAGGCAACAATCTGCAAGTAAAAAACGCGGGCTTTGATGCTTCGGGAATAATCGAGTTACGACTCAAAGGTTGTTTTCTCATGAAAATAGGATGTTGTGTTCTGCACTACTGACACTAATCTGCTCAACTGGGGCTTCCCTTGCCCCTCCTAGTGTTGCACTCTTTCCAGGGAGCGGTGGTAAGTAGGTAGTTAAATTAACGTCGTACTGGAGCAACACAGCGCTCTGGACTCAATGACGGTCTGGAATCGATCCCGAAGGGAAAGAAATCAAAACATCACCTCGTCATAAAACCACGGTCAGATGACGAGGTCACACCTGAACTGGCACCCCTCTCACATAAGTTCCGTTCCACGCCAACGTGAGGCCGTTTGTCGTCACGACAGATTTCACGTGAACCAGCTTCCTGGTACACGGCGGTCTTTGGTAGGATCGAGTTCGAACTCGTAAAAGTCCGGTAGTTAATCAATTTCTGTTCCAAAGCTGTTCATTTAATGTAACACAGCCCACCAGGGAGGGGTGATCACGTTCGGCAGAACGCCGTTTTGACAGGGCTGCGGTAGCCCAGTTGAAGGGCAAGAGATTAACGACCGGAGGGTTGCGAGTTCAGCTAAAGACTCGAGTACACGGGGGCTGGTGCACGTTTAATCTGTAGTGGAATCAAATGTCCTCACGTTGGTGTATTATGGAAGTTTGGAGAGTGGTGTTTCAATTCAGGTGTGAGGTCATCTTACCTGGTTCAAAATTACGTGGTGCTGTCCTCGGTTCTTTCCCATTGGGTTTGATCCCGGACCATTGCCTATAGCCAGTTGTGTTGCTCCAGTGCGACGTTTCTTAAAACCTACCTCTTGGAGCCATTTTGCATGCCAAATGGGATCGCCCATTTGTAGCACCCACAGTGACACCTAGTGGTAGAAACGGTCAGGGGACTGAAATTTGAATCAGTCGGTGCCTCGTTGAACGTTTGTCGCAGTTACATAGTTTTTCTTCTGTTCAATAGTTGGTGCTTGTTTGTATTTCATTGTATTCACAGCTTTAGTTTGTAATGAAATTTATTTTGAAATTTAACTAAGTATTACTTTTATGTAGCACAGATAGGTTAACAGTTTAACTTTAAACTAGATTATTTTATGAAAGAAATAGTTCGCAGTCATAAACGATTTTCCACGAAATGTTTTCAGATCCACTCCACCTCTGTGAAGCATTTTCTGTCAATAAGAGGAATTTTCAGTATAAATAATGGCGAGTTCGAATCCAATCGTGTACAAAGAGGGATGGTATACGTTAAATCTGTCGTGGCCTCAAATGTCCTCACTTTGGCGTGGTGTGGAATTTTGGAGAGTGGGTTGCCAGCTCAGGTGTGACCTCAGTAGTATTGGGGTTTCTTGACCGCATGATGGCCGCCGTTTGATAAGAGAGGGGAAATTGAAGTAGGTAAGAGAAGGGGTGAGATAACGAAGAGTTGGTCGACGTCATTCTAAAAATGGCGTCGTTTTGTTGGAGTTGTGTTGCCATGGTAATGAATCACTGGTATTGCCATCTGGCGGGGAAATTAGAAACCCTATTATTTTGAATTAAAAGTAATTTCTTGGATTCAAACCGGGGACCATGGGATCCGAAGTCATGTACCTTAGCCATTGAGCTAAAAGGACTTGTATGAGATTTTTGAATTAATGTAATATTTGCTTTCTCTTTCTTTTGGACTTGTACTTTTTTCTTAATTCTAGGAATGCGTTATTATTAGAAAATTGTTTGAATAATTGCATGGGGGGAGTTTTAATCAATGCTTTTTACAAAATAACTTGTAGCTCCATCGAGTGAGGGGTTGAACAAATAAACGTACTTTAGTGAAAATGCTATAATAAATCAAATATATATGCTTCAACAAATAAAATATAATCAAAATGTTATATGCTTCAACAGATATCTTCTCATTCCCACCGAAAATTCTGTGTGTATGGTGATAGCATGAGTGACTTGGAACAGTTGGAGTACTGCAATCCTAAATTCCACCCTGTCGTGTTATTTTAAGTACACTTGTGGAAAGGAGTTTTGATAATTTGTTTTGTTGGGTACCAAGTCACCTGGACATCAAGGGTAATGAACTTGCTGACCAGATCCATAAAACACCACCACCCCATTCATAAGGAAAGCATATGATAAAATATGTTACATTTCACGCCCCACTTTAAGATTAACTCAAATATTTTTATGGTAGGTGTCTTATTTGGTGTCCTAGTGACTGGGTTCTTATTTGGGCAATCGACACTAATTTTCCTAAGTTGACGCTAACTCCTTAATATTTATGAATGAAAAAAATTGTGTACTTATCAATGTAAATGTAAGGAAACGCAAAAATAAGGCGAACTATTCAATTCAAGTACAGACATAAAAGTATTCGTATTCTGTACTTTGATTATGTATTTTGATTATATTTTTTAATTATTACAAATCTCGAAAACACCTTGCTATATATTTTTTAATTATTACAACTCTCGAAAACACCTTGCTATATATTTTTTAATTATTGCAAGTGAAGTAACTTATTTAAACCTTTCACATTTGAATAAAAATTTAATTTACATCGCAATATATGTATTTTTATTTTAGTATAAAATAGAATTTTAGAAAATACTTGATTCTATAGGTATTAAAAGAGTACGATTGGAAGCAAAAGCACGATCGAATCCCGGCGGCGCAGTTGGCAGCGCCTCTGCTTCGCGTTCGGAAGGTGGCCAGTTCGAAACCCACTCATTACATTCACCAACGCATGTGTTTAATACAATCATCAAATTAATTTCACAATTTCATCAGTCACTCATGTCATTCCTCCACATCGGGCACAATTCGGAATTTTCGTTCAAAAGAAATAGTCGGGACTCAAAACTGTCTTGTCCGGCAACCCGCTCCCGGGAAAACGGCAGCGTCGGGGGGTCTTCGTACGCTGCCGTCGTCGGTACCGGGGTCAGTGGAGGTTCGATCGGCTTCCGCACAAGGAGGCAGTTTTGCTATTTTTTAAATCCCCGTTCACAAGTGACAGTAAGCGAAATCCCTCTGGTGGAATTTCGTCGAACGAGTGGTTGGATTGAGTGCGTCGTAGTGCAATAGGAGGTTCATCTTCATGAAGTTGACGTTTTTATGGGAGTTGACTAATCGTGCGAATATATTCGTTACCTTTTTATCTGTTTTATTCCGCGTTTAGTGTTTGGTATTTTGTGTGACCAGTTTATCTTTTTACTTCAACGCATATGTATTGTATTCTTCTGTATCAATATTGTTGTAAGATGAATAGAGTAGACTTGAGAAAAGTATGGTGCAATTTAGTTCAAGCAAGTGTTTTTCTACCTTCTGTTTGCATCTGTTCTGAATCTGTTGGATCATCAACCTCTTTATTTAGTTTACAAGTACATTTTTCTTTTAGATATTTCCCCCCCAACCACCGAGTATCGCGAGCTTCAACTCCAGCGACTACAATTAGAACCCTACTTTCCTCACCATCAAGACAAATATTTTTTTATTCTCTAGAATCAACATTTTTATCTAAATTGTTATAATTTCCCGGCTAATGAACCTAATGCCTTTTTTATAGCCCTCAATTTCTTTCCTGAAATATAAGTTAGGTAGGTAAGTACGTATTTTAAGTAACGTCGCAGTGGAGCAACACAACGGACCATTGGAGACGGTCTGGGATCAAACCCGAAGTGAAAGATACGAGAACAACACCACCTAATTTTGAACCATTGTCAGGTGACGAGACAACACCTGAGCTGGTACCCCACTCTCCAAACTTCTACACCACGCCAACGTGGGGACATTTGAGGGCACGACAAATTGAACGTGCACCAGCTGCCTTTGTACACGACGGTCTTCGATTGGATTTGAATTCGCAACCCTCCGGTTGCTAATCCGTTACTCTTCCGACAGCGCTCCCTTGAAATGTAACTCCTTGTTTACTCATAATCGACTGCGGAGTAAAAGCGTCTGAGATGCTATGGGCTTGGAAACTATGCTATTTAAATAATATTTAATAATACGAGTCATTTTTTAGTTACTAATTTTGCTTCTACTAAGCCCAGGGCTAAGCATACCACACTAGATTGCTCTATTTTTTCTCTTTCGGTGGTTGGTTTGAGTGTTTTATGGCGCATGCATATGTCTGAAAATAGTCAAAAAATCAATCCATTTAAAAGTTCATTTACCATTCGCGGCCTTTTGATTGGAATAGAAATCTGAGAAGATTGGGGCCCCCTCCAAATTATATTTCGAATACTGTGCATAAAGTGCCCATATATAAAAGCAAAATCTCTGAAAAAAATCAACCCGTTAATGAAAACACGCGGATTGCCATCCTCAATTAAATAGGCTCCTCAGAAACAAAGACAATTTTGTTTTCAGCCAGCTGCAGTCGCATCTCAGAAAATCGTTTGCATCGTCGCAGCTGCATTCGAAATGTGATGAGGCAGTGGTTTTTCTCGACCTCTGATCGGTTTCTCCTCACCCCCTTTCTGCGAAAGTGCTGACGGTGCAAAGTCGGGTGTAAGGGATAAGTAAAGTTCCCTTGAATTTACAATGCAGATGTTATTAGTACGCAGATCAACAATTAGTGTTCAAATCCGATGAAAGTGCAAACTGTTGGCGCCACAAATCATGAATTTGTATGTGAAGGCGACTGAAATGTTTTTAATAAAGGAAATTTTACTCCCGAATACAGCCCTGTTCAGAAAATGTTTCTCAGATTTTCTACCATTCCAATATAAAAATTGCTACAATTTCTATCGAAAGACATTTTTCACGCTTTTTGTACCCATAACTTGTGAACACTTGGAATTGCCAATTTCGAATTGAAAGCTCCGTTAAAATTAAGTTAATATATAGTTCTAAGAAAAATGTGTGCCTATTTATTGTAATACTCTCATAACGCTACAAAACGTCAAAATCTCTTGTCATCAGAGCTATGATGCTCGAAATTATCATGCAAGTTGTAAATAATGTATAGATCAATTAATTAATTTAAATAAAAACTACAGTCCACTTTAATCGACCTATTCTATATTTTTGAATCGCAGACTGGTCATCGCCGAGCCTCAGAAGGACTACATCGGTACTAAATTAGGACTGATTACAAATTATCGCTACACTTTCGATCCATCGAAAAGTGCTCAAGAACTCTAGTGACTGTTTCATTGGAAATCCCGCATTTTATCATGGCTACGTTGAAAATTCTCGACCGGAAACGAGAATCGCTAAAAATGAAAACTCTTAAAACTTTTAGACTACTTAAGAAATTAAAATGTCCAAGTTGCTAATTTGATAGAAATCTATGGTGAAAGCTTTGACCTCTTCAAGGAACGCCTTAATGAAAATTCGAGAGGAATGTTACGCCTTATTGGATGATGAGGATGTTCAAGCAAATGAGAAAATTCTGGATGAAATGGAGACAGACGTCGAAGATATGCAGGTAAGATTTTCCAGAATTAAATCTGCATTATCTTTAAATGATGTGCCTCATAAATCCTCTAAGGATAATCTGAAAGCGAAACTACCTGATATTCCTCTACCTAAATTTTTTGCTCAGCTTAAAGACTGGAATATTTTCAAAATGCAATTTAATTCTTTCATCTATACTAATGATCAGTTAAACGAATCGCAGAAATTGTATTATTTACAATCATCATTGAGCGGTTCTGAGAAACAAATTCAAACTATGGAGGACTCATACTTCATTGCTCAAAGCCATTAGGAGAACGATGTGACAATAAGCGTTTAATCGTAAACCGTCGTATCAATGAGTTGATTAGTTTGGAAAAGACACATTATGAATCTGCTTTCGATTTACGGGGTCTACTTAACAAATTGTTCAAGCATATTAGAGCATAAAAATCAGTGGATTTAGAATTAAATAAACTAAGTGAGGGTATTCTCATTAATATTGTTCTTCAAAAGGTTGACAAGGAAACACTTAAACAATTTTAAATGTTAATGAAGTCAAAGGATTTGCCCAAATGGGATGACTTTATGGACCTATTTCTAAGGAGGAATTTCAACATGTTGAAATTGTAATAATGAAATGGATTCAGCAAACAGGTTTGTCTCAAAAGTTTCTGTGTATAAAGGAGAAAACCCTTCCTGGTAAAGACAGTTTAAAATCTTTAAATGTATTTTGTGACAATTTGTACTGCCAGCTAAAAATAAGATTACTCATTTAATTATGGAATATTTTCATTTAAAATTTCGTCATATTGGTCCTCAATAATTATTATACTATATGAGACAGAGATTTTGGCCTATAAATGGCAGAATTTTAGCTAGGAAAGTAGTACATGAATGCGTCGGATTAGGATTTGAAATATCTCTGACTGAATTAGGATTTGAATTATCATTACTGATTCAAACACAGAGTATAGTTATGCATAGTTATTCTCTGTGGTTTGTGTGTAGGCATGAATTTCTCCATTAAAGACCATACTTTTTAGTTCATAACAGAAAATAATTTACATCTATCGATTTCATTTTAAATGTGTGGTTAATTTTTCAAAGTACATTATTTTAAGAAGGGTCGTAAATGTAGTGTGCCGGGATTTAGATCCAATTACGATGCAAAAAGTCCCGATATAAATGGCAGCGCCAAGATTAAAAAATATCTGCTGATTCTACATCTTTTCCATGCAAGCCAAAACATTCACATTCATTATCTGAGGCGCCAACAGTTGACGCTTTCCGTTCGATTTGAATAGTAATCCCTGATAGAAACCCCATCTGCGCTTTACATGTCTATGATAGTCTAAACATCCTGACAATCAAGGGTTCCACACCCAACGACTTCTCAAGTGCAGCACTTTCCCGCAAGCGCATGGGAGTGAATCCAGAAGTATCAGTTCGGAGGTCGAAGGAAAATAAACAACGCGTCATCATTTTGAGGACAGCTGGATTTGGAAAATCGAGCCGATTTTCTGTGGGACTGAACTTGAAGTAGAAAGTTTCTGGTCTAAGAATCTGAGCTTTATCTTTTGGACAGTTCAAATTTCAAAGGGCGCTCTGCGGTAATGGCAATTAATTAACGTCGCACTAGAGCAACACAACGGGCTATGGGGGCTCTGCGGTAGCCCAGTTGAAAGAGTAACGGATTAGTAACCAGAGGGTTGCGAGTTCGTAACTATTTCCAGACCGTCGTGTACGCGGAGGCTGGTGCAGGTGCTTGAAAATCCATTGCTGGTTGGTCGGTAGAGTTCTTTTTTGCTTCAGAATTAATAACATTTTCACCGCAAAAACCTTAGCAATTTGTCAAGCAATAGAAGACTTAACAGTTCGAATTAGAAAATACGCTACATTCTCCGACACTCAATGTTCTAAAGGCCCTGTCCAACGTTAACATATTCTCCTAAGGTAAGTTCCTCTCCCAAAGTAGTTAATTTTCCTTCGGGGGTTTATCTCGAACCGTAGACGATCTTGCGCCGCAAAACTCCAAAATTCAATCCAATCCCGGGCAGTCGCCAATAGCCTTACGTTGTAGTTCAAAGATATTTCTAAATTTTGACACATTTTATTACAAGACGATTAAAATCAATTTAATTTACATTTATTTTTCATGTTCTATGAGTATTATTGAAAGCTGTACTCCATAGTAAAGTAACTACATCTATCATTCTAAATAGGTAGTAGTGGTTTTCATATCGAAACTGAGTCTCAATTGACAAAAGTACCTTAAGGATTCGATTTAAAACTAAATTTTTCTGTTAGAGGAAAGCAATTTTAAATAAGACTGCTGATCTTGGAATAATATAGTTAGGAAGTATGTAAACTAGGATTTGCAAAATAGAATTTTTTTGTATTAAGTGGCAGAAGGGTCTAGGTTGCTTACTTGAAGTTGAAACTGTTCGTATACAACTTAGATACTTGTGAAACATTCATTGAAAGCAGTGATTTTGTAAAAAGTGTTATCGATTGAGAGTTTGTTTTGTCTACACTTTGTTTTAAACAAGCTCCGTTATTCCACGTGCGGCTGAATAGAATTTTCAAGAAAGAAATGTGTGCTTCAAAATAAATTAACCACGAATGCCGTAACAGTTTAATTTGCCATTATCTTACAACGATAATGTAATTCGAAAACATCGAATCCATGGTGCAAGGGTACTACAAATAATAAATAACGATTGGAAAACTGAGTGCAAGCTGAAAGTTCTTTATTTTTACTGAAAATGAACTTAATTGGCATTCGTATTCAGTCCAAAACTCAAAATCGACTTATGAAATCATCTCAGAAAAAGCTTTTGTAGTTTCTTACAGCAAGCGCGTGATGAATACGAAATGGATGATATAGATGGATATATTATGTATACATATTTGCGTCCGAAGTAAATTGTTGAAGCTATGAAAAAGTTAAAACAATGTTAAAAGTGTTCTGTACACTTAAATGATGCTTGCATTTTTCTATAAATAGAATCAACATTTAGCCAATTCAACCCGAGCAGTCACCGGGTAATTCTGTTAGTAGAAAATAAAATAAAACTTGCATCTTGAAAAAATTCCTACTTTTCATTATGTTTTTGCTTGCAAGAATAACTTATTGGTCAAAAAATGGTTATTTTCTGTAAGTTAACAGTAAAAAATGAGACGACATGAAAATAGATATATTTGAAATCAAATGTCTATTTTTCAAATTTTTTAAGCATTGACAAATATTTCATACGTATATCCGAAACTTACAATGGGTTTACATATAACAAAAAATGGAACTTTTTCTATGAACAGCATAGAACAAGTGCAATAGCAGAACATGCCAATTTAGTGGAATTTTGAGCTTGCAATAAATCTTTTACCAATTCCAATAGCTTGCTGCTTCAACCCATAATCTTTCTTCAACATACTCAATTATCAGATGAGTTGGAATTAACTTTTCAAAATTTCAATTCGATAAATATTGAATAGTTGTTCTAGCAATGTACAGAAGTCTAAGGTAGGTATTTTAATTAACGTCCCACTGGAGCAACACAACGGGCTATTTGTGACGGTCCGCGATCAATCCCAAAGGGAGGGACCGAGGACAACACCACGTAATTTAGAACCCCGGTGAGACGACGAAGCAACACTTCAGCTGGCCACCTCACTCTCCAAACTTCCCCACCACGCCAACATGAGGACATTTGAGGCCACAACGGATTTAACGTGCACCAGCCCCCTTTGTACACGACGGTGTTTGGCTGGATTCGAACTCGCAACCCTCCGGTTGCTAATCCGTTACTCTTCCAACAGGGCCACCGCGGCCAGAATAAAATAAAAATTAACCAATATATTGCAAAACAAAACTATTAAAATTGCCAATTATAAAGATTTATGATCAAAATTGGAAAGCTTTTGTGGTACTGCAGAAAGAAACTCTACGTTGCGAGTGTCTTTGTGTTTTATGAACAGACTACTATATTAAATAAATAACTAGAACGTCTTAAAAAAAAGCAAGTTACCACAATTTTAATAATTTGAGTGAATATTTCGAGCATCTTCATTCATCGCATGGTGAATGGTTTATAAATGGTCAAGTGCGATTTATAGTCACGGAATGTTTAAAACACAAAGCCCATGATGATGAGCAGGCTTGTGAGTGACACTCATTGGTCAATGGCCCAAGACGGAATACTTGTCTCGTAATTATGATTCTAATCAGCAAATACTGTTATTTAGTGTCTTCAAAGGGAAGATGATTTTCAATATAATTTCGGGGTGAACTGTACGAGCGAAGTTTTCTGAACTTATTTGAGCGCACTTGTTCAGTCATTTCATTTTCAATACTATTGAAAATAACAAAAAAAAATGAAATTTCAAAATTTTGTTTAAAATCGATAATTTTTAATAAAAATCACTTGATTTAAATCGGCATACCTTGCTTCAAAGAACCTCGAATTTCTTGTTACTTTGTGATGCTAAAAATAAATATTCATAACAAGTTGAACGAATTAATAGGCACATGAAAAAATACAACCAGCATTTGAATGAAATGAGAAGACACGAGATGGATGTAGGTACGATTTATTGTTTAACTATTTCAAATAATTGAGAGCTTTATTAGAACGTCACAAGACTTTACTATTGCATGAGTGATGATGAACTTGGATGTTTGGGCACGTGCTTGTGTGGCCACAATTAATCTCAGAAGCTTCACGGGTACCCACAACGCGTGACTGCCGCTTGCAGGAATGTCCACCTTGTCTTCTGGACAAGAGGCAAGTCACGCGTTGTGGAATTATTTCGTCATCGCCTCAAGCGTCAATTCGGCCGAAATCGACGAAGAGATGAGATAGTTGTAGGAGGGCCACGTCGACGCAGAACTCCGGAAGAGGTCGTCGCCGAAGTCTGGGTGCTGCTCACGGCAGCTATCAACTTCCGAGTGCGTTTCCTGACAATTCTCTTCTGCAACGTTACAAGAATGAGTCGATAAAAGTGAACTCTTTTTTAAAAAAGAAATTGCAAAGGAAATAATTTAGAAATATTTCTAAACGCATACCCATTCAGGTTTCATGCAGGAAGGGGTCATCCACGAAAGCCTTCTTTCCAGGATTGATCTCTGGGTGTCGAGTTTCGCCGCAGGTCCGTATAGGATGTGGATACCCTTAGGAAGACGTCGAACATCAGTTGGGTTATCAGATGAACCCCCCTGCAACGTTAAAAGAATTCGCTGGTGAAATTACCCTCATATTAAAAGCAGAAATTAAAAATTAAAAGAAATAGTTTGGAAATATCCCCAGTATATCACGTGCATACCTGTTCTTTTTTTCCCACGCAGGAAGGAATCGCACGTGAAATGGTCTTCCTTATGGCAAACTTCACTTTATCCATAGCGGTCACAGGACCGTACAGTATGTGGACACCCGAAATCTCCCCTTCCACTTCATGTGACGTAGGACCTTCACGTTGGTGACATCTAAAGTTGTTTCTGTAACAAAAATAGTTATTTACATTCAGAAGAATGTGCAGAGTACACACATTTTACGTGATTGGGCGTATAGAAGTGGATTGCACAGAGATGGATTTAGATAACGGGACATAGTTCAATTAATATTATTTCAGATAGAATCCGAACAGATCTATCTTGTAAAAAGATAGAAAAACTTCCACATGTGTAACTAATAATAATGAAGCATTCTTTTTCATTCATTTGCTGTTTAAAAATCTTTAAACATGAAATAATTGACTCGTATCTACCTACATTTACCAAAACGTTCTGTCAAAACTGAAGTAAACCATTTGAATTGATATGTATGCTCGCTCACACACATGTATATATAATATGTGTATAATAATATGTAAACTAATTGAGAGAACAAATGTTTTACTTCAGTTTTAATACAACGTTTTGGTAAATGTAATGTAGATACGAGTAAATTATTTCATGTTTAAAATTCATGTATATGTGTTACGGTTCATGTAATAAATCCAGTTGGTATTAATAACAAATTTGTATTAACATAATCAATGTTATTAATAACGCATAATAATTGTATTTACCAATAATTGTAGTACCAATGAAACCTTGTGAATTTAATCAAAGTATGTTTTATAATATTTACTAGTTTTATTTATAAGATATATTCATTATTTACTTCATAAACGATTTCTTATACGTATGTCTTATTAAATGGTTAAAAACAAATTATTTATTTTTTAAAATTACTACATTTGCATACATGCGCAATGAAAATTATTACATTTACCATTCATATTTGCGAATTATTAGTAAACACCGTTACATGTGATAAATCCTAATAAAATTATACACTTAAAGTTTTTTATTTGGTTATTAATATTAACGGGTTATTATTAATATAAATCGATTTATCACATGAATAGTAAGATATGTATAAATACAACGCTTTCTTCGGCAGCGAAAGCACTTATAATTATTATATGAAGCTTACATTTTTTCACCAAACCACTTCAACAGTCGCGAGGCCATCTTGATTTCTCAATCGAAATCTCGAAAATTTCAAAAAAACTCCGAAATTAAAACAAAACTTTCAAACTTTTTAAGCGCAGTGAATATCAGTGATGCTAACAGCTTCGCATAAATTCACAAATGGGAAGAAATAAAATGTGCCAGCACTGTTGTGAAGAAAGGTTTCTTTGTTGTAAACAAAACAATGAAAGAAATTTTCTGCGAAAATAAAATGTGGCAATTCCGTTTGCAATGTTCATTGTTAAAAGGCTTCAGTGCATTCTTGTTTCTTTGTTTTGGTTGCTCGAAAAAAGATAATTGAATGGATTATAAGCGAAGGGATGTAAGTAACAAAATTGAAAGCTGAGACAAATGCAATGAGTTATACTTCCAGAAATCAAACTATTTGGGGATAAAAAATATCAGAGGTTCAGTTTAGCGTATGACGATGCGGTCTCGCTTTCCCTTGGTGGAAAAGTTTACAAGTGCACTTGCTTCCCTTTGCTTCCAAGGGCCGCGGTAGCCCAGTTGGAAGAGCAACGGATTAGCAACCGGAGGGTTGCGAGTTCGAAACTCGGTTCAGTCAAAGACCGTCGCGTACACGGAGCTGGTACACATTCTGTCTGTCGTGTCCTCAAATGTTCTCACGTTGGCAATGGTGTGGAAGTTTGGAGAGTGGAGTGCCAGCTGTGGTGTAGCCTCGTCATCTAACCGTGGTGTTCTCGAATTTCACCCCTTTGGTTTGATCCCGGGCCGTCGCCAATACCCCATTGTGTTCCTCCAGTGCGACGTTAATTAATTACCTAACCTAATCTACGAAACCAAATATTTACACGTATAAATGGTTCATCAATGGATTCGGTAATTGCATCGAATCAACTGACATAAAAGAGAAATGCACAGAGGCTAGATAATGGAATCGAACCTGCTCCACCAACAGCTGGAATGCTGCTAGCCAATGGCAATAATCTGTACTGTAATTTTCTAGCAAAGTATTTTGTCATGAGACAATTTGCAATTCCAATATATAATTTTAAAACTTTCTCGTCAACCGCAATTTGCATCAGCATTCTAATTTTACGTTGTTTACGAGTGTTCATTTGAACTGAAATAACTTCGTGTAATTCCTATATATAAACGTCCAAGTCGTTTAATTAAATTTAAAACATTACAGTACGTAGTATTTTAATTAATGTCGGAATGCTACACAATGGGCTATTGGCGAAGATCCGGGCTCAATCCCGGAGGAAGAAATCCAAGGACAGCACTACGTAATTTTGAACTAAGGTCTGATGACGAGGTCACACATGAACTGGCACACAACTTTCCAAATTTCCACACCACGCCAAAATGAGGACATTTGAGGCCACGATAGATTTAACATGCACAGCCTCCTTTGTACATACCGTCTTTGGTTGGATTCGAACACCGAACATTTCGGTTGCTAATTCGTTACTCTTCCAACGGGGCTACCGCGGCCCGGTGTGTGTGGTACTTTGGGTCACCTTTTCCAGTTTTTGAGTCAAAAATATTGAAATGCTTACTGTATAAAGGAAGTGTATTTGAATTTACGCTACATTCAAACGATATAACCAATTTTAGGTAAGTACTTAACGTCACACTGGAGCGACCCATTTTGATGTTTAAAACAATTTGAACACAGCAAGCATCCACAGATCCACTCTCAAGGATCATTACGGTGTCAAATTTGCAACTTGTCTTTTGAAAATATATCGAGTTTATATCAACACTTGAATCTTCATTTAAATTCAAATAGAAGATTCCTTTACAAGTTAGAAACCTTTAATTTGTGATATTTGTGGCAAAAGCTTTTCGAGTTCTTTGAGCTAAAGAAGAAAAACGCATTCATACAGGAGAGAAACCGTATGACTGCGATTTATGCAGGAAAAGGTTTTCGCAAAGTTTTAGCTTACAAATACATAGTCGTGTGCATTCTCGGGAGACGCCGTACATGTGTCAAGTATGCAAGAAAAGATTTTCAACAAGACCAAACTTGGAAAGCCATAGCATTACCCCACGGAGAAAGGAAAGTTTTGCAATGGGATCGTTGCCAAAAGTTATATTGTTCGATATCGTGATATTTGCGGAAAAGGAACTTGCAGCGACATGGAAAATTATATTGTCCTCGATCCTTCCCTTTGGGATTGATCCCGGACCGTCACCAATAGCCCGTGTTTCCCCAGTGTGACGTTAATCAAAATATATACCATACCTATTACTTGATATTGTATGTCTTGTGTCTGGCGTAGCATGGCCAAATATGGCCCTTGAGCCATAAAACTCCAACAAACCAAACCGTTCACAATCCAACATCAGGCCCGAGAATTGTCCTCAAAACTATGGTTTGTCTCCTCGAAAGAACCTACCATTTTTTTGATAAAATTTAAATTCCGCGTAACAATTTTTTAATTTTAATCCAATTTTTTCATCCTTTTCATTTGTTAAACATAATGTGACTTCTTGATTGTAATTAAATTTACTTCTTAAAGTATACTTAAAAAATTTTTACATTTGATTTCTTTGCTAAGATCATTTCCAAAATTCCTAGTGATACATCTTTTTTTGTAGTACGTTTAAAGGAGTAACCAGTACTTACTACAATCAAATTGGAATTCATTTAATTCTTTCATAGAAAAAAAAATCTACTTTATAAATCGCGATTACATTTAATACTTTTACAACCGCAGGACGAACCTACAGTTTACAGGATGTATTGCTCTGAATCAGATAAGTAATCCAATCCTCGATTCGTTGGAATTAGTTTTTTTTTTTTTTTTTTTTTTATTATTTCAATTAACGTCACACTGGAGCAACACAATGGGCTATTGGTGACGGTCCGGGATCAATCCCAAAGGGAAAGATCCGAGGACAACACCACGTAATTTTGAACCACGGTCAGATGACGAGGCAACACCTGAGCTGGCACCCCACTCTCCAAACTTCCACACCACGCCAACGTGAGGACATTTGAGGCCACGACAGATTTAACGTGCACCAGCCCCCTTTGTACACGACGGTGTTTGGCTGGATTCGAACTCGCAACCCTTCGGTTGCTAGTTCGTTACTCTTCCAACCGGGCCACCGCGGCCCCGTTGGAATTAGATGGAACGAAGTTCCTTCATGTAAATAGCTAAATGTTCATCTAAAACAGAGTTGTAGACTTGTTAAGACTAATAACCACATATTGACTTATGGGAGGGCAGCCAAAAAATGTGTTATCTATTACATTATTTATATTTATCGTATATTGTTACACAGGAAATAAAAAAGCAAAGAAAGAATTTAATTTGATGCGTGACTTTGCAATGATTTAACAATTGTTTTAAGATTTGGTTCCGTTTTTAACGTCGCTGGGCTCAAAATTGATTCTAAGTTTACATTAGATAAGTCTTACATTTCGATTTGTTAATATTCATGACTGAAAAAGTTTGTTCACAGATTTGTGTTGACCCAAAGAAGCTTTTGCATTTTAATGCATTATCTATCAACGATTCGATTTAAAATTGTTTTTATCCAACACAACGATCAAAGTTTAACGAATTGGCCTTATGAAATTTATTCCGAACGTTCTCTTCGTTTTGCATGTCGATGAGTTCAAGCTGAACTGTTTCGGGAGCACTTTCCAGGAAGAAGGTTGCTAAATAAATCTAGCAACGATTTTACTTTCAAAGAAACGATCCTTGAAGACTGATATCAAATTATCAATCTTTTCAATAGTCTTGAGGTTGGCTTTGGACTTTTCAGACACTTTCTTGTAATTAGGAAAATAGATATAATTCCTTGACTTCAATAGGGTTTGAAATAGGTTTAAGTGGCATTGAAAAGGCAAAATATGACCGTAAATTTGAGTAATTAATGTTTGTCTTGAGTTGCTTATTTATCGTATTTAAATTGTTAGTAATGTCAACCAGAAAAGCTAAATCCCTTATCCAATACAGACTCTTTTTATATTAGGGATTATTTGTTTTCCTCATTCAAGAAAATTTCAATTCCATGAATTAAATTTAGAATATTTTGTACACAACAAACTTGTGTACAGAGTGAACATAAAATTTAGTAATTCGTAAAATATGAGAAATGAAACAATCAACTCAAATTTTTTCTTAAATAATTTATTTATTTTGGATCCAAACACTGTTGTGGATAGTGATTTTTCAGTTCACTGTTTTGTCACTAACATTAAAGATATACTTTAGTTTCAAATTAGTCAAGTCGTTTTTAAGGAAAACTAAATCTTTGAACTAACAAAATAATTCAAATTGAATTGAAGACTTGAAAATAGTTTGGGATTACATCAATCACAGAACTTGATTCTTATACAAAAGACTTTCAGGTTGAATCTCCTAAAAGTGCTGCAAGTTAATAAATACTCTGAAGTCTGAATCCCCTAAATTGAATTAAAATAAAAATATAATTTTAATTAAAAAGAACGCTTGTATTGTTTTTCCTGAGAACGCGGTCCGAAAGTGTTTTGAATGCTTTTTGATGGTGGAAGTGCGTTTAGAGCTGTGATAGTTAGTATTTTAATTAACAAAGCACTGGAGCTACAATGGGCTATTGCAACGATCCGAGATCAATCTCCAAGAGTACGATACGAGGACAACAGCACGTAATTTCCAACGTGGTCAGATGACGAAATAACACCTGAGCCGGTACCCCATTCTCCAACTTTCCACACCATGTCAACCTGAGGACATTTGAGACCACGATAGATTTAATGTGCACTCTCCCCCTGTGCCAATTGGAGTCGAATGCAATCAGAGTAGTAAGACCTTGCCCCACAAAAATCAACAATCTTCTCAGGTAGCCAGAGTCTTAAAATCTATCCTAAACCTAACGTCCAGAGATCCACTCGTCAACGAAATCTAGTGCCCAGTGTTATGGCAACAAAACTAATAGTAACATGAACATTAGAATGCTTTATCTGCGAGTGGAAACGAACATTAATCATCTGATTGATCCACGGGACGAGAGAAGACTCCCATCCAATGACTCATCATCAGATTGGATCGCACGCTATAATAGTAGACTGTTGATTTCAATATTTTTGTTGCAACTAGAAATGGTCATTCATGCATCTAACCTGTCATAACAAACTATAACATCAAACGTTGCAACGAGATGCCAATTTGGCCCCAAAAGTCGATTTTTTACAGAGCAATCGCGGGACTACTTGTCAACACGTTAGTCACACTTTTTGGATCTCCCCTCATTAGCAATGTTCAGTCTACTTATATTTCACATCTATGGTGAACATGTACTGATGGTTGCCCTCCAATACGTATGGACAGACAAAAGTTCTCTGCATTTTGACTGAAATAATCTTAATTTTGACTGAAATAATCTTAATTTTTACTGAAATAATCTTAATTTTGAATGAAATAATTTTAATTTAATCTTTGAGTATGAAAAAAAATGGACAGCGTCCGAGATCAAAAAGTGAAATGAATGGTTTGGTTCCAATAAAAAGCTTGGTGTTGGTAAATATACTCTACGGTGTAAAACGGATTCTTCACCGTTTTGAATAACTGAGATAACCAGGAGTTGAGCCCATATCCTGTTGAAAAAGGTCCGAGCACTAGCCAGACGGGTAATAGACAGACAATATAGTTTTGAGTCGATGTCTGTTTGTGGTCAAACAAATGCATTTTTACGTGGTTCATCGTGCGGACAGTCGAGATATTGTAAGAAAACAAACTATATACCCTTTGCACTCAGGACTACAATACTATGTAGGTTGATGGCCACCTCTTCAAGTGTTTAAACGCGGGTTCCAATCCCGTAAAATATTCGTTGGATTATAATAAAATTTATTACAAGTACTAAATGTTAGCTCTTACAAATGCCAGATATTCTCCTACTTTAAGCATATGCTATTAAGCTTAATCGTTATTTTGAAATCCTTTGATTAGATTAACTTTTAAACTTAGAAATCCCATTCAACACTACAGTAGAAAATACTTTCTCTTTATTGCTCACCTTCATGCCATACGAAACGGGTATATGTGTTTTAGAGTACTCAATATTAGCTTTAACAATTATCTGTAATATTCTCTTATTTTGCCTTAAGTACACGCGGTTAAGCTTGAATGTTCTTTGAAATCTTGTAAAAAAGATTAAACTTGGAGAGAGTATTCCAAAATAGAGTGCAAAGTGCTTTCCACTTATCGCTCATCTTCAAACCTTCTGTACTTGATACAATGTACAATGTGTTGTTTCTACATGTTACTTCCAACCCTCTCACCTATATGTAGGATTAGTGAGAACGAAACTAATGACTTGTAACAGGCATCACAATCTTCCTGTTGCAGAACTCCATGTGGTGGTTGGTATTTATGGAACAAGGGCCGTATTTGGCAACGCTGCACAAGACAGACAACATCAAGTAATGGACATACATACACAAGGAAAGTGTTAACATAGAAGAGTGAAATACTTCCAGGGTGGAATGCAGCTGACGGGAATCCAACTCCAGGTGAGCGTAACATGTAGAAAAGGAACAGGCCTGGACAAAGGAGAACATTTAGTCAAACCGGCCAGCAATTCATTTCTACGAATGCTACAGTGATCGAGGAACATCTGAAAAGTTATGTTCCTTTCCCTTGATTGGTAGAGTAGATTTCTTAACTCCAATTCGAGACCAGTAGCTACTCGGTTTGTGCTGAGCGAGACATAGAGGTAGGTAGGTATTTTCATTAACGTCGCACTGGAGGAACATAACGGGCTATTGGCGACGGTCCGGGCTCAATCCCGTTGGAAATATCCGAAGACCACACCCCGTAATTTTGATTCACGGTCAGATGGCAACCACTTAAGAATTGTTCTATAATCGTCTCCGTGTGGATTGTGCCGAATTGATCTTAGGTCTGCGGTGGCCCGGTTGGAAGAGTAACGGATCAGCAACCGGAGAGTTGCGAGTTCGAATCCAGCCAAATCACCGTCGTGTACAAGGGGGGCTGGTGCACGTTAAATCTGTCGTGGACTCAATTGTCCTCACGTTGGCGTATTGTGGAATTTTTGAGAGTGGGTTGCCGGCTCAGGTGTTGCCTCGTCATCTGACCGTGGTTCAAAATTACGTGGTGTTGTCCTCGGATCTTTCCCTTTGGGATTCATCCAGATCCGTCACAAATAGCCCGTTCTGTTTCTCCAGTGTGACGTTAATTAAAATACCTACCCACCGAGGTGATCTTAAGGAAATAGAATTTGAAACGATTAGAATTGAAAAGGAAATAAGAGTTTGCTAATTTTAAAGTATTAAATTTATGTGTTCTGAAATATTAAATTTATCTTCTCTAAATTATTAAATTTATCTATTCTAAAGTATTGAATTTATCTATTAGAAATTTATAATAGTATATATAAATTTATATACTACAGAACAAAAACACGATATTGCTTATACTGACGATTTAGAATAGACTGTTTTGTTGCTCTAGTGTAACGTTAATTACCTTCCTGATGATTTAGTTGCTGTGGTAAGAGCCCTGCCATATACTCCAAGTAATAATCTTATAAAATGGTGCATCACGATCAGAGTACATCCACAGATAATGCACATGGAAGAACTACTCCTGAAAATCTTGATTTAGACTGACATCTTTCTGAACTCTAGAGGAATGAACAGGCTTGCCAGTCTTAAACCGACAAATTAAGTTTTTTCAGAAACAGACATAAGAATAATCACCACTGTATACAGAGATGTATCTCAAGAAAATGTCGAACGCGTCAGTTCAAAGCGATTTGAGTAGTTTTCTGACTGATATCTCAACGCTTAACTGAGAACTTAACGGATGGTCTACACCCCACCGGCATCTTGGGAAGAAAGTGAAGCCGTTCACAAGAGTACGAAACCGTATTCGAACCTTTCACGTTAAGCTTTGCCTTCTAATTAGTTGGTTGGTCGATTTGGGTTTTATGGCGCAAGGTCCAATAGCGGACATTCATCATCTGATCGTGGATCAATATTGCGTGGTTTTGTCTTCGAATCCTACCTTTGGGATTGATTCCGGCCCGTCACCAATAGCCCTTTGTGTTACTTCAGTGTGACGTTAATTAAAATATCTAAATACCAACCTTTCATAGCTCCAGCATTTATTTATAAAAATTATTAAAATAGAATAAAAATACTCTTTATTCGCAACAAAAACTACTTACGTACAAATTCAGATATGTCTTTATTAAGTGTTAAGGGCATTGGATTATCAGGTAAAATAATATTGAACGTATTTTAAACTTCAAATTTCAAAGTGTACCTAAAAGTATGTTACGGAAACAAAAGTACAAACATGCATTTAATTATAATTTATGTCAGCAATAGTTGCACTTTGACACCAGTAGAATCGTTCGAACGTTCATACACCGCTGATGCGTATGACCTTTGTGTTGAGTCACAAAATCCATGGATTTCGAATTCTAGAGCTGAATTCACCACATATCTTGGAGAGAGGGAGGTAATTAATTAACGTCACACTGGAGCAACACAACGGGCTATTTGTGACGGTCCGGGATCAATCGCAAAGGGATAGATCCGAGGACAACATCACGTAATTTTCAACCACGGTCAGATGACTAGGCAACATAAGAGCTGGCACACAACTTTCCAAACTTCCACACCACGTCAACGTGAGGACATTTGAGGCCATGACAGGTTTAACGTGCACCAGCTCCCTTTGGACAACCGGGCTACCGCGGCCCGTAGCCCTGTTGGTACAAGCAACGGATCAGCAACCGGAGGATTACGAGATTGAAACTGGGTCCATCCACAAATCGAGGCGTACACGGGGGTCGGTGAACGTTAAATATGTCGTAGTGTCTAATATCCTCACATTAGCGTGGTGTGGAAATTTAAAGAGTGGAGTGCCAGCTCAGGTTTTGACATTGTCATTTGAAAGTAGTTGAAAATGACAACGCGTTGTCCTCGGATCTTTCCCTTCGGGATTGATCCTGGATCGTCTCAATAGCCCTTTGAATTGTCCCAGTGTGACGTTAATTAACTACCTACCTTCTCTGTAACCTTTGCATTAATATTTTCGCTTTGATAATGATTGGTAGGGGGGTATTTCAATTAACGTCACACTGGAGCAACACAACGGGCTATTGGTGACGGTCCGGGATCAATCCCAAAGGGAAAGATCCGAGGACAACACCACGTAATTTTGAACCACGGTCAGATGACGAGGCAACACCTGAGCTGGCACCCCACTCTCCAAACTTCCACACCACGCCAACGTGAGGACATTTGAGGCCACGACAGATTTAACGTGCACCAGCCCCCTTTGTACACGACGGTGTTTGGCTGGATTCGAACTCGCAACTCTTCGGTTGCAAGTCCGTTACTCTTCCAACCGGGCCACCGCGGCCCTTAATGATTGGTAGGTAGGTATTTTAATTAACGTCGCGCTGGAGCAGCACAACAGATTATTTGGATAGTGATTGGACACAGAAGCAGAGATTGGAGACTGGGCAGCGGTGGCAAACTTTTTATGTGCGTGTGACAAGAATTTACAAATAATATTCAGTGTTGTGAAGTGCCGAGTAGTTTGCAATGACGGATAATAGAAAATATATTATTGCAGTATTTTATTGAGACACATTTTGAAATTGACATCAATTTTGTAGAGATCAACTCAAAACATGGCACACAATGTGGTACAAATGAATGAGATTTTTGCAGTTGTATATTGGGTGCCAAATGCTTTACATCTGGTTCATATTTCGTCACTTTTAGTAGTACAGGTCTACATTTATCAGTAATTCTATTTCTTAAACTATTTTTTATATTATTTCGGAAAATAATGACTCAAGCATACGTAGAGGAGAAAATTGGTTATATAACCGTCGTTAGTGCTAGTCGCTTTAAATATTAGCACAAATAAGTAAAGAATATTAACTTCGAAATTTAAGCATTCAACATTCATCAATTTATTATATTTTCAAATCTTTTCTGATGTAAAAATGTCAATCTTCATCCATACAATCAGCAAATCTCTGAAGAACTTCTCCACGACTTGGCCATCGAACGTTGTTATATATAAGTAGCTCATTTAGAAATTCTAGAAATTTTCGTTTGTTTAAAGTGCGTGAAGATGTAGACCATTCTTGTAAAAAAAAGCTCCTAACGTCTTCCGATTGCTTGAACTAGCATTTGTGCATAAAATATGCTGATGTAAAAAGCAAAGAAAACTCAAAACTGGATATTCAATACTTTGGGAAAATAAGTTTACATAATTTTCCGGTCATACGGCGACCTCCGTAAGTAGTTAATGACTAAATTTTGGTAAGATCTATTTCTCTTTCAGCAAGAGCATTTACGACTGCGTTGCTAATGATTTCAAACTGTCAACAATGAATCTGCCCAGCTAAAGGTGTCGAGCCATGACATTATGTCCTCCAGCCAATGGTTAGATGTTCTTAACATCAGTTGCACTTTTGTGATGCCGATCCTTGTTCCTAGAGTGGGTAGGTAGGTATTTAACGTCTCACTGGAGCAACGCAACGGGTTATTGTCAACGGTCCAGGATAAATCTTGAACGGAAATATTTGAGGACAACGCGTCCTAATTTTGAATCAAGGTCAGGTAACGAGTTAAACACCTGAGATGGCACCCCACTCTCCGTACCTCCACCCCACGCCAACGTGATCAACTAGGAGATACACTATATTGAAAGAAGATCTGTAAAAATTATATTCTGTAAATAAAAATAAGGTATTAAATTATCTCTGGTCAAGGCACCTTCTAGGTTCCACAAGATGAAAGCAAACTGACAATGTGACCCAATCTGGCCCTGGATGCGAAGGTGGGAATTTGATAACGAACCCTCTCTAAATTTATACGATCAATAGGTTCCTTAGAAGATTTTAAACGGTGACGATCTCAAACTGCGTTAAATCAGGAGTCGCGTCACTTCCCTCTGATTTTATTCTCGATCCAGCTCAAACTCCATGTGGTGGTGGGGATTTGTTTGGTATTCATGAACAAGGGCCGTATTTGGCCATGCTACACACGACAGACAATATCAAGTAATGGACATACATACACAAGAGAAGTGTTAACAAAGAAGAGTGAAATACTTCCAGAGTAGAATGCAGCTGAAAGGAATCCAACTCCAGGTGTGCGTAACATGTAGAGAAGGAACAGGCCTGGACAAAGGAGAGCACTTAGTCAAACCGGCCAACAATTCATTTCCACGGATGCCACAGGGATCGACGAAACTGAAAAGTTATGTCACTTTCCCTTATTGGTAGAGGATCTTTCCCTTTCGGATTGATCCCGGACCGTCACCAATAGCCCGTTGTTTTGCTCCAGTGTGACGTTAATTGAAATACTCCCCTTATTGGTAAAATAGATTTCGCAACTTCAATTCCAAACCAGTAGCTACTCGGTTTGTGCTGACCGAGACATAGAGGTAGGTACGTATTTTCATTAACGTCGCACTGGAGGAATATAACGGGCTATTGGTGTCGTTCCGGGATCAAACACAAAGGGAAAGATCCGAGGACAATACCACGTAATTTTGAACCACTGAGACACTGAAGAGCCGCAAGCAGTCTGTATATAAATTGTCCTTTCTTCATTCTCAAAATAGACAGATAAATACTTGGATTAACGTCGCACAGAAGCAACATAACTGGCTATTGACGAAGGTATGGGATCAATACCAAAGGTAGGCAGGTGTGTAATTAACGTCGCGCAGCAGAAACACACGGGCTATAGGCGGCGCTTCGGGATCAATCTCGTTGGAAAGAACCGAGGACAACACTACGTAATTTTGATTCAAGGTCAGATGACAGCCACTTACGAATTGTTCTATAATCGTCACCTGTGGTTCGTTCCGAAGTGATCTTAGGTCTGCGGTGGCCCGGTTGGAAGAGTAACGGATCAGAAACCGGAGGGTTGCTAGTTCGAATCCAGCCAAAACACCGTCGTGTACAAGGGGGGCAGATGCACGTTAAATCTGTCGTGGCCACAAATGTCTTCACGTTGCCGTGGTGTGGAATTTTTGAGAGTGGGTTGTTGGCTCATTTTTGACTTTGTCATCTGACGTGGTTACAAATTACGTGGTGCTGTCCTCGTACCTTTACCTTTGGGATTCATCCAGGATCGTCACCAAAAGCGCGTTCTGTTGCTCCAGTGTGAGGTTAATTAAAATTCCTACTCACCGAAGTGATCATAAGGAAAATAGAATTTGAAACTATTAGAATTGGAAACAAAATAAGAGATTGCGCATTTTAAAGTATTAAATTTATGTATTCTGAAATATTAAATTTACCAACTCTAAATTATTAAATTGATCTATTCTAAAGTATTAAATTTATCTATTAGAAATTCTAATAGAGATCTACGAAACAAAAACACGACATTGCTTATACAAAAGATATAGAATAGACTATTCTATTGCTCTAGTGTGACGTTAATTACCTTCCTGATGATTTAGTTGCTGTGGAAAGAGCGCTGCCATATATTCCAAGTAATCTTATTAAGTTTTGTACAAGGATTGTTCCTACTGAATGAAGAACTGCTACCGTTTTAATAATTTTTTCCAATGACATCGATACAAAGCAATAATATCCACAAATTGAAGTGAAGTGAATAGAATTCATATATAAAAGCGTAGAATTGATTCGTGTTGCTCAAATGAATACGGCTCCTGAGATTTCCTATCGTTCTGAAATTGCTTTTGTTTAACAGTACTGAAACTTCGTAACTTTTTAGTCGTAAAATTGAAGTTTTGTCTAATTGCATAGTCTTAGATTTCAAGTCGAAGGTATTATCAAAACATTCAAAATGAATATAGACCAGCATTTCGATCCAGATGCTTTACGTCAATTGCATGTTGAAGCGACGACATCCTGTCCTGATCAGGCTTCACCAAAGCCAGAAGATAAGACGAAAACAGCTCATGCAAATTAGAAATCGATTCGTTCCGCAAAGATGGGTAGAAGATCCAAAACAATGAAAGGTTCCAAGACTGACACTGGCTGTGTTGTCGAAAGTTTTTCTACCGATCAACACCCCAAACTGAACACACATTCATCGCAAAGCCGAATTAATAAGAACAAAGAAAGTGATCGCTACGAAAACAATCACTTTGAGAGAAGCACTGGAATTTTGGAGCACTTAATGGAACCACCAGTAGCAACCCCAGATGTAAGAGGTCGTAGACGTATGCCTGCTACACGTGACTCAGTTAGGACCATGCTTCCTGATGTTTGCCTGCGACATCAAGATCCAAGTGAAGAAAAAGATTTCTCTGAGCAGACCACAGAAAACCTTGCAAGTTTTCTTTCTTCAACAAAATCTTCAAAATCTTGTTCTAAAATTGTGCCGAAAGGGACAAGCCGTATTATTGATTCAGTGACAAAGACATTTGTTTCTTTCAAGTGTGGAAGGCAAAATGCACGAAAATACCACTCAACACAGCATCCAAAGACACACGCCGTACAGGAAATGTTCAAGATTGAAACTCTTCCAACAAAATCGAATGTGAGCAGAAACGAACAATCTGACCAGGGAAAAAGCTCTATTTTGCTTCAGCCGAACATACCATCCTTTAATAAGCACCCACAGCTGTCACAAATGGCAACAAAATCAGATCCTTCAAGTAGTTTTTCAAGGGGAAAGAATCACATAGAAAATTCAGCGACTAAAGATTATGCATGCGATCAGTGTGGAACACATTTTAAAACAAAGCGAAAACTAAATCGTCATCAAGAACTCCACCTTCAAACAAAGTCGCACCACTGTCGAATTTGCGAGAAATCTTTCGTATATAAATCGAATTTGAATCAGCACATGGAAATGCATAATGGGGGAAAACGTCATGAGTGTGAAATATGCATGAAAACATTTTCGCGAAAATATTATTTGCAACAGCATAGAACCATCCACAACGATCGGAAACGGTCTTTTATTTGCGAAATTTGTAACAGGAAGTTTCTTCGAAATGCTCACTTAGTAACACATCGACGTATACACACTGAAGATAAACCGTATGTGTGTGAAATATGCATGAAAACATTTTCGCGAAAATATTATTTGCAACAGCATAGAACCATCCACAACGATCAGAAAAGGTCTTTTATTTGCGAAATTTGTAATAGGAAGTTTCTTCGAAATGCTCACTTAGTAACACATCGACGTATACACACTGAAGAGAAACCGTTTGTGTGTGAAATATGCATGAAAACGTTTACACGCAGTTCGTCGCTACAAACACATAGGCGTATACACACTGAAGAGAAACCCTATATGTGTGAAATATGCATGAAAACGTTTACACAAAATTCGACTTTACAAACACATAGACGTACACACACTCAAGAGAAGCCGTATGTGTGTGAAATATGCATGAAAAAGTTTGCACGCAGTTCGACTCTACAAATGCATAGGCGTATACACACTGAAGAGAAGCCCTATGTGTGCGAAATATGTATGAGAAAGTTTGCAATTAGTTCAGCTTTACAAAGACATATGCGTATACACACTGAAGAGAAGCCATATGTGTGTGAAATATGCATGAAAAAGTTTGCACGCAGTTCAACTCTACAGATGCATAGGCGTATACACACTGAAGAGAAGCCCTATATGTGTGAAATATGCATGAAAACGTTTACACAAAATTCGACTTTACAAACACATAGACGTATACACACTGAAGAGAAGCCGTATGTGTGTGAAATATGCATGAAAAAGTTTGCACGCAGTTCGACTCTACAAATGCATAGGCGTATACACACTGAAGAGAAGCCCTATATGTGCGAAATATGCATGAGAAGGTTTGCAATTAGTTCAAACTTACAAAGACATATGCGTATACACACTGAATTTAAGCAGTATGTGTGAAATATGCTTTAGAACGTTTTCACAAGCTTCGAACTTAAAAAGACGGTCGTATCCATCAAACACGGAAAATAAATATAAGTGCTAGAAAACAGATTTGCGGAAAGTGTACGTGCAACGATATATGAAAATATAAGGATTTCTACTTACTTCTTGAAGGGACTTTTTGTTAGAAAATAACTCTCATGTGATTTGTAAACTCAAATTATTTTAATGGACCAACTTTTCCTACGTTTTTAAATTTCCCTCGACCTGGAATTGTTCTAGTTTCTCTGCTGACAGGTATGAATAGCGCCTAATCGAATTTAGATCTTTCCCTAGTGTTTTCATTTACGAATAGACACTTGACTTTGTATGTAATTAGCCATTTCTCTACTTAAATTGTTCGTTATTAATTCAATTTAGGAATTTTCTGATGAAATGGATTTTATTTTTAACTAAAATCAACATTCAAAATGCCATTGTTTTGATTACTCTTTTATAGAAAAATAATGTTACATTTTTAAATAAAATCTTTTTTTGTAGTTTTATTTAGCCTTATTCGGATGCACGACTTATTTGTTTTTGATATGTATTAAAGAGAATTTCACGTATTTAAATGGAAATTCATGTAAAAATACCTGGAACATTTTCAAAACAAATGCGAGGTATTAAAACCTAAATAAATTTCTAGTATTTTTCTTGCCGTATTTTTAACCACACCAAATGTGTACACTTGATTGATCTATATAGTGCTTTTAATACGTTATGTTTTGGAAGATAGAAATCGATGTATTGCAATTTCTTTTGTATCTAGATGTTCTTAAAGTGTTTGATCTTTGATACTTTTAGTTTCTATTCGATATCAAGGATATTTCATACTTCCTTTATTAATTGCGATTTTCTGATCGTACTTTCTGAACGAAGATCTGAAGTAGTTAAGCCTTATACTCAATATTAATTTTGAATCTTGATTCTTTTTATTACAAACCTGGTAAATGTGGAAAAGTTCAAGTGAAAGTGAAATATTTTACAATTTTAATTCATAATGTCCTTTGTACATTGGTTTTCGATCAAACAAGCATACAAAAGTCCAGCTGTCATTGTTCTACGAAAATTCCACTAATATTTTCAGATCCATCCCAATACTGTCACACCGTCGTGTACAAAGGGGGCTGGTGCACGTTAAATCTGTCGTGGCCTCAAATGTCCTCACGTTGGCGTGGTGTGGAAGTTTGGAGAGTGGGGTGCCAGCTCAGGTGTTGCCTCGTCATCTGACCGTGGTTCAAAATTACGTGGTGTTGTCCTCGGACCTTTCCCTTTGGGATTGATCGCGGACCGTCACCAATAGCCCGTTGTGTTGCTCCAGTGTGACGTTAATTGAAATACCCCCCAATACTGTCAGATTACCCGGTTCTTTCCCTTTGGGATTGATCCCGGACCGTCACCAATAGCCCATTGTGTTGCTCTAGTGTGGCTCTAAGTAAAAATACCTACCTGTCAGATTATAAAATTGATCAGTAGTTAGTTTTAACATTTCAAGGGTGGTGATGTGTGTAACTTAAGGAAACGTCATTTTTCAGGTTCAATTCTTCGATATTGATCTCGTACCTTCGCCAATAGCCCGTTGTATTTGTTCCTCTAGTACAACATTAATTAACTACCGACCTCATGTCGAATCATTTATCACATGGCCCATGTTGTTTAATCTAATACTATAATCCTCCTAGAAAACAAGGATTTGTTTTGAATTCCTTTTAAGAAGTACTTAAATTATTTACTATTTTATAATAGTTTAATTTTGTGTTACAATATTGCACACTTTTCAGGGTAGGAACTCTTTGTGGGCTGTTCAGTCTTTAGGTTTCGTATACATTGTTCACATAGCGTTTTCACAGTTCACTCTGTTGTCGCCAAGTTCAAGTAGTTTTGTTTTTGATCGACATTTTGAATGCCAATTTGAAGTGAAGTAATAGATAATTCCTTAAAAGGTCACTGGAATAAGCAACTTAAAGCAAAAATGAACAGCAGAGGTTGTCGCTTCTCGATCATTTGTGCAACGAGAAAACGAAAATGGGAAACTGAAAATAAGTTTACATCTTCTGGAACAATTGTTTCAAACTAAAAAAAATCGGTTACTTTTCTTCGTTGTTCATTCGTTGATGTAAGATAGGGTTTTGCTGATGATCATCCTCTTAGTGAGGACGTGAACCTCTCCCTCTCACCAATCCCATGTTTCTTTTTGGGTGTTGGAGGTTTCTATTTGGTTCTGTTCTTTCATCTTTTTAGCCTCATCAATTAAATCCCAATTAAGCTGGGAAATTTCTTTTTGTAAATGTTTTTTCGGATTCTGGAAGTAATTTTCCTTGTTCTGGTCCATGGACAACTTTCACTCCCACGTCATAAAACCTTCGATCTCTTGACAGTTCAAGTTCAACATAAAGTTGCCCATGGCTAAACACAGGTTCAGAAAACGAAAATGGGAAACTGAAAATAAGTTTACATCTTCTGGAACAATTGTTTCAAACTAAAAAAAATCGGTTACTTTTCTTCGTTGTTCATTCGTTGATGTAAGATAGGGTTTTGCTGATGATCATCCTCTTAGTGAGGACGTGAACCTCTCCCTCTCACCAATCCCATGTTTCTTTTTGGGTGTTGGAGGTTTCTATTTGGTTCTGTTCTTTCATCTTTTTAGCCTCATCAATTAAATCCCAATTAAGCTGGGAAATTTCTTTTTGTAAATGTTTTTTCGGATTCTGGAAGTAATTTTCCTTGTTCTGGTCCATGGACAACTTTCACTCCCACGTCATAAAACCTTCGATCTCTTGACAGTTCAAGTTCAACATAAAGTTGCCCATGGCTAAACACAGGTTCAGGAAAGTAGGTATCCTCTTTCTCCAGTGTCTGACCTTGATACTTGGTAAGAGTCAGCAAAGCGAGTTTTGCAGCAAGTTGTCTTAAACATAGGACTTAGGCAGTCTTTACCCCTCTTTTCGCAAAGCTAGTAGATTTCGTCACGTGACCGAGATTCAAAATTAAGTGGTGTTGTCCTCGGATCTTTCCCTTTGGGATCGATCCCAGACCGTCACCAATAGCCAGTTGTGTTGCACCAGTGTGACGTCAATTAAAATACCTACCCACAAAGCTAGTAAAGTACTTTTTGCCAACACTTATATCTGCTTTACATACGTTAAAATTCCTTAATAAAATCGAGTCGATCTCACTAATTTCATTTCAAGATGCTTTGGTTGTTTCGAGGTTTTTTGGCGCAAGGGCCATATTTGGCCATGCTGCGCCAGACACAAGATATACAATATCAAGTAATAGACACACACACAATGAAAGTTTTACTGACACGGAAGAGAGAAATACACCCGGGGAGGAATGCACCTGACAGGAATCGAAACTGCGCCGCCTACAACTATTAATTACAATTATTAGCGCAGTGGGCATACCCACTGAGCCACGATGACCCCAAGCATTATTTGAAGAGCCGTGGTAGCCTGGTTAGAAGAAGTGAATTTTCTCGGATGATCCAAGACTCTCTTATACGAAGGGTCTGGTGTACGTTAAATAGGTCGTAGCCTCAAATGTCTTAGCGTGGCATGGAAGTTAGGAAAGTAGGGTTCCAGATTCGATGTTAACCTCGTCATCTAACCGTGTTTCAAAATGATGAGGTGTTGTCATCGGATCTTTCTCTTCGGGATGGATCCCTGACCGTCGCTAATAGCCCACTGTGTTGTTACGGTTGGTGCGACAAAAATTCACCCTACCTATCAAATTGTTTGATTTTCATTCGAAAGCTACCAAACTGCGGTGCAATCACATGTCTAATCAATAAAACGTATCCTTCCATATTACTATCAAACGCAGCTATCAGAGTTCAAATTGCTAGTTCATTGTTGAATATTCACACTAAACAATCATTCCAACTTCAATCATTCCACAAACCAACATCAGGCCCGTGTATTCACTTCAAATCTACGCTTTATCTCCTCGACACATCCTACCATTTTTACAGCGAAAAGAAATAGCAAATTGTGTACGAAAGCGATACAATGAAGTCAAAAGACCATTCTGATAATTGGGTAGGTGGGTATTTTAATTAGCGTAACACTGGAGCAACACAACAGGCTATTGGTGATGTTCCGGGATCAACGCCCGAAGGGAAATATTCGAGGACAACACGTAATTTTGAACCACGGTCAGATGACGAGGAAATTAGAAGACGCACACAACACACACACACAAACGGCACTCGGTGTTGCCAGGTGGTCACCCTCCCAGATACTGAATGCGCCCTGAGATGCTGAACTTCGGTGATCAGACGAGAACTGTTGTGTTCACCATGGAATGGCCGTTGGCTTTCATAGAAAAGCCCACTGATTGTGACAACTTAGCTGAATCGCTAGAGTAAAATGAGTCAGAGTTCCAGGTACAATTCCCACTAGTGGACTGTCCAGACTATTTTGTCAATTACTAGAACGACACCTGATCTGACTCACCCCTCGGAGCCGCCGTTGCTGAGTGGGTATGCCCACTGCGCAAGCAACCTTTGAGCTGTAGTCGGCACAGATTCTATTCCTGTCAGGTGCATTGCTCCCTGGGTGTATTTCTCTCTTCTGTGTCAGTAAAACTTTCCTTGTGTGTGTATTACTTGATGTTGTATGTCTTGTGTCTGGCGCAGCATGGCCAAATATGATTCTTGAGCCATAAAACCCCATAAAACAACCAACCTGGCTCACCACTCTCCAAACTTCCACACCACCTCCAACGTGAGGACATTTGAGGCGTCGACAGATTTAACGCGCACCTGTTCCCATCTACACGACGGTCTTTAGTTGGATCGAGTTTCGAATCTCCTGCAACTCTCTATTAACGTCACACTGGAGCCAAACAACGGGCTATTGGTGACGATCCGTGATCCATCCCAAAGGGAAAGATCCGAGAACAGCCGTCATCAATAGCCCGTTGTGTTGCTCTAGTACGACGTTAATTAATTACCCTTACCGAGGACAACACCACGTAATTTTGAACCATGGTGAGATGACGAGGCAACACCTGAGCTCGCATCCCACTCTACAAACTTGCCAACCACTACAACAAGAGGACAATTAAACCAAGACGGATTTAACGTGCATCAACCCCCTTTGCACACGGCGGTTTTTGGCTGGATTCGAATTCGCAAGCCTCTGATTGCTAGTCACTCTTCCAACTGGGCTACCACGGCCCTGTACATTTGGAAAATGGCGGCATGGAACAGTTCAGAAACCGTACTGGACATTTGATAGACATTTTTATGATTCCAGCAGAACTGTTAGACCTCGAAGTATTTGCATTTAAAAGTAAACATGAAGTGTTTGTCTTCACATTTGTATATAATTCTTTCTATATAATAATCCATAGTACATCTAAACTTAAGTATTGCATTACTTACAAGTGGAGCTTTTTGAAAAGGAGAGTTATGAATTACAATTTAATTTGAATTTTGATATAACTTGTCTTGCATATTAACTTGAAGTTTAAAGGCTTGGAAGACAAAGTGTCTCATTGTTTAGACATCACTATTGAATGGGTTTATACCATATGTGCAACTCAAAAATCTTCACAAGAATCGCAATAACATCATGAAATTTATCTTTCCAATAAAATATCTCAATTTACAGATCAAAACCTCATTGCTACTTTCAAAATAAAAATATAATTTCAGAAATGATTAACCCACTATTATTCTAAGAATTCAGACACTTAAATGTTTACGATGCCTCAAAATCCACTGCTGGTTGGTCGGTAGAGTTCTTTTTCGCTACAGAATTAATTACATTTTCTCTGCAAAAGCCTTAGCAATTTGCTAAGCAATAGATGTCTTAACAGTTCGAAATAGAAAATACGCTTTTTCCGACAGTCAATGTTCTAAAGGCGCTGTCCAACGTTAACATATTTTCATAGGGTAAGTTCCTCTCCCAAAGTGGGCCGTGGTAGCCCAGTTGGAAGAGTGACTAGCAATCAGAGGCTTGCGAGTTCGGATCCAACCAAAGACCGTCGTGTGCAAAGGGGGCTGATGCACGTTAAATCCTTCCTGGCTCAAATGTCCACGTTGGCCTGGTACCCCGAGGAAGAATTATACAAATTAAAAAATCTAATGAGAACAAAGTTACTACAAAACAGTTTTAAAATTTTAACAAAAAGTAAGTCCCCTTTGTACACGACGGTCATTTCATAAACGTCGCACTGGAGCAACCCTGTCGACGGTCCGAAATCAAAACAAAAGGGAAAGATACTAGGACAACACCACGTATTTCGCAGAGGAATTAACCCTTCAAGTGGTTTCGACGAGATATCTCGTCAAGATTTTGCCTATCTTTTTACGATAATGAGATCAAAATCAGTTCTGTTTTGTAATGATGCGATAACTCATCGAGACAACCAGCAGAACTGGACAGTTATATTCCGCTGAAGGTGGGAATTTTGGGAAAATGTTTTCTTACAGGTATCGCAAAAAAATGAACTTTTAAATGAACGTTTAATACGTGATGTATTAAGCTCTCGCTCGACAACAATAATTGCTCACAATCTGCACATTTGAAGAGTTTCTCTCCGCTGTGAGTTAGACTATGTCGTTTTAACTGCGATGGAAACTGAAACGCCTTTTCGCATACTACACACTGGTGTGGCTTCTCATCTCTGGGAATGGCTATTAAAAGTAGCCTCAAAGCCATACTTTTTGCCAAGCTTTCTTTTTGTGTTCCTTTCCCTAGCTCCATATAAAGTCAGATACTACTTCATCATCGATGTCCGATATTCGGCTTCTATTTGGTTCCACGAATTATTGGCTCTTTTCGTTTGGCATTGGCTTCGATTTGCAATCTGATGTCGTTTGCTACTCCTCCTTTGCAGATAAACGAAACGGTTCGTCAATCCACATTGTTAGGCTTTAATCTTTTACTCATACTTGAATAAAATCTATAAAATAAGATAAATTGTTAAAAATGTAATTTTTGAATTAAATTACGGGACAAGATTGGTATATTCATCTGTTCAGAGGAAGTGTATTAGTTTACTGAGCGATTTCAATGTTATATACGCATTATGCAAAGTCGCTTCATTTCGTTTGAAGAATAATACACTGTTATGCTTGTAGAATTGAAAAACTTCAACTTAACTACGATCGATGAGGATGTAGGTAGGTATTGCAATTAAACGTCACACTGGAGCAAAACAACTGGCTATTGGTGACGGTCTAGGATCAATCCCAAAGGGAAAGACCCGAGAACACTACCAAGTAATTTTGAACCAAGGTCAGATGACGAGGCAACCTGAGCTGGCACCCCACTCTCCAAAAATCCACACCAGGTCAACGTGAGGACATTTAAGGCCACTACAGATTAAACGGGCCCCATCCCTCTTTCTACACGACTGTCTTTGGATGGATTCGAGATGTGTCCCTGAGGGCTTCATTCAGAGGAAACAGTGAATAAAGGGATAGAAATTTGAGAAAGTCAAATTTTCATTTTTTATCATCCGGCTTAGCCTAAGAGGCCGATTAGTGATTTCTCGATTGTAGAACCTTCTGAGTTCATACCCTGGCGTGGACTTTCCTACTCAGTGCTTTAGAATCAAATTTGCTTAGTACTTTCGGAGGTCCAAATGATTTTAGATGATAGAAAATCGAAACTTTTAACTGAAAATTTCTTCAGAAGTATCACTTTTCTTTCATTGAAGTACACAAAATAATTTAAATATGGAAAATAATATTTAAATGTACGTTTTGATACTTTTCTGGGTAATGCAACTTACTTTGTTCAAAATACGTAATCATGTTACACCCATCCACCACATTTCACATACATCACACCACGTGGTGTAAGACGAAACTAAAAAGTGATGTACTAAAGTTTTTAGTAATTATTTGGTTAACAGGATATGAGAAAGAAATCTTATTCACGATAAAACAGATTTGCTGCTTTATGGGGGGGGGGTAGTTCAATTAACGTCACACTGGAGCAACACAACGGGCTATTGGTGACGGTCCGGGATCAATCCCAAAGGGAAAGATCCGAGGACAACACCACGCTGCTTTATGAAAGTCAAAATTAAAATTTTGTGTTCATTAAACAAAAGTGCGTAATGTTTTACAAAGTAATCCTATACTGTCTAAATATTAAACAAATGCAGATACTTTTCATGAAATGTAAAATATTTCAGTTCTACAAAATAATTTTTCACATTTAGGGGGTATTTCAATTAACGTCACACTGGAGCAACACAACGGGCTATTGGTGACGGTCCGAGATCAATCCCAAAGGGAAAGATCCGAGGACAGCACCACGTAATTTTGAACCACGGTCAGATGACGAGGAAACACTTGAGCTGGCACCCCACTCTCCAAACTTCCACACCACGCCAACGTGAGGACATTTGAGGCCACGACAGATTTAACGTGCACCAGCTCCCTTTGTACACGACGTTGTTTGGCTGGATTCGAACTCGCAACCCTTCGGTTGCTAGTCCGTTACTCTTCCAACCGGCCCACCGCGGCCCACATTACTTAGGAGGAGCATGAAATGGGTGAAAAATTTAGGAAAGGAAATTTTCAACTTAGATAATTTTCATCGTATTTGCTGACAATGTAAGTCTGGAAAAAAGTATTTTCCTCTAATCTTAAAGTTGGAGTCCGCAGACAAATTTAATTCGTTCATTTCTTGTACTTGGAGTCCCAAAAAGGGATGTTTACAAACACATTCATCCTCGGTGAAATTTTTGGCCGCAGTAGAAAAACGAGCAAAAACATTTACTACAAAAGTCTGCTGTCGCTGTACCTATTTATTCTGTCAATTGCTGTTGGAAATTTCCCTTCGGGTTTCATCCCGGACAGTCACCAGTAGCCCGTTGTGTTGCTCTATTGCGACGTTAATTAACTACCTACCTCAGTAATGTACCTTTCCTCGCATTTTCGGGGCCGCGGTGGCCCGGTTGGAAAAGTAACGAACTAGCAACCGAAGGGTTGCGAGTTCGAATCCAGCCAAACACCGTCGTGTACAAAGGGGGCTGGTGCACGTTAAATCTGTCGTGGCCTCAAATGTCCTCACGTTGGCGTGGTGTGGAAGTTTGGAGAGTGGGGTGCCAGCTCAGGTGTTGCCTCGTCATCTGACCATGGTTCAAAATTACTTGGTGTTGTCCTCGGTTCTTTCTCTTTGGGATTGATCCCGGACCGTCACCAATAGCCCATTGTGTTGCTCCAGTGTGACGTTAATTGAAATACCCCCACCAAATACCTCCTCGCATTTTGCGAATGTATCGAGGTTTTATTGGTAAAAATATAGGTTAAAATAGCTTGAAATATGTATGGGCTTATTTCTTATGTACAATTAGTCAAAAGGATATTCTCCAAAAATTGATCATTTCACGTCATGCATAGCATGTGCACTTTAAATTGGTGGTCTACTTCCGTTTACAGGGGTGTGACGGGCAGACAGATCCGAAATGGGTAGTGACTATGTTTTCGTGTAATCTGCCCGATTTGTTCCGTCACGAGCTATGGCGCATTTTCCAGCAATCTGCATTTTCAAAAGTTCAATGCAAAACTTTACAGCAGAGATGTAAATTTCTACCAGTGTAATAGAAGCAGAATAGCGAAGATTTTATTTCGGGAAGTCCAAAGTTTGATCTGATGCAAGATAAATCTGTCGTTTCCTCAAATGTCCTCATGTTGACGTTATCTGGAAGTCTGCAGAGTGAGGCTCCAGATTAATTGTGACCTTGTCATCTGACAATGGTAAAAATTACGTGTTGTTATTCTCGGATCTTTACTTGCCATGTAGTTGTCATGTAGGATGGCTTTTAGCGAAGCACCTTTCATAACGGCATCCGGGCATTGAACCCGCTCTTCATATTGGAGATCACGTAGTATAATGTCCTAGCGGCCAAACCACCGGCAATTGTCAACAACGTCATCATAACGGATTCATTTTCGAACTGAAATCACAAAAATTGATCAACTCCCGAGGAAGAATTATACTAATTAAAAAATCTAATTTGAAAAAAGTTACTACAAAACATTTTTAAAATTTTAACAAAAAGTAAGTCCCCTAAGTTACACGACGGTCATTGATTGGATTCGAACCCACAACCCTCTAGTTGCTAATCCGTTACTCTTTCAACCGGGCTTCCGTGGACCCGATTTTTAACGGAGAACTACTCGTACTTTAGGTAAGTAGGTATTTTAATTACCGTCGCACTGGTGCAAAACGACGGGCAATTGGCGACGGTCTGGGATCAAACCCGAAGGGAATGATCAGAGGACAATACAAAGTATTTCGACAGAGGAATTAACCCTTCAAGTAGTTTGGACGAGATATCTCGTCAAGATATTGCCTATCTTTTTACGATGACAAGATCAAAATAACTTCAGTTTTGTAATGAGATAACTCATCAAGACTACCACCAGAAGGATTAAGACCGTTGTTTTCCTCCTGTGCGACATTAATAAAAATACCTACCGACCATAACACTGACAGATCTCAGCGCTTAACTAAGTAAGGTAACTGAATTAATGTCACAATGGAGCAGCACGACGGGCTATGGGAGACGGTCCGGGATCAATTCCGAAGAGAAATTTCCAAGGACAACGTCAAGCACTTTTGAATCACGGTCAGATGACGAGGTCAACACCTGAGCTGGAACATCACTCTCCAAACTTCCACATTAATGTGAGGACATTACAGGCCACGGCAGGTGTAATGTGCGTCTGCCCCCATGTACACGATGGTAATTGATAGGATCCAGTTTCAAACACGCAATTCTCAGATTGCAGACTCCAACAGGGCAGCATGGCTAAATATGTCACTTCGCCATAAAATTCCAAAAACCAACCGACAGAGTCGCTGAAGAACCGTTGAAAAAGGAACTGAAGTGGAGCGATTGATATCCACACTCTAACGAATACAGTTTAAATAAACCATGGGAGCACATTCTTCAGCTTGACGCTGCTGCAAATGTAGATACTAAACAGTTTTTATTAATTTGAGCTGATTATTTTTGATTTTATACTTCATTTACTTACATCTGTAAAAATGGACGACGAATTTAATTTTTCTTCCGAAGAGTATGCAACTCCGATTTCTGAAGGAATTCCCAACATTCAACTACCGGAACATCAAGTATGCTCATACGCAGGCTTTGAAAATGTCTCCTTCCCAAACCAACATGCTTTACCACGTGAAACTTTTTTAACATCAAATCAGTTCTGCACACAAGCAACACAATCCGGAGTTCCCAATTACTCAACACCAGCATTCGCAGGACATGGTGAAGGATGGAACAATTCGGGGATGGCAGAGCAGTCGAGTGAGATCCAGATCTCTTCCAACTGTGCAACGAGTCAACTTCTAGGACAAAACCTTCTTTCAGAAATTTACCATTCATCCGAAGTACAAGAATCGAATATGTATTTTCCCTCCGAACAGAGAGCTTTTGAAATGTTTACGGCAATTCCGTCTACGCCTGGAACGTTCCATGTCGATCCAAGTGCTCCGGTTGTACATGATCCCATTAGTGTTCCAAACTTAAGTGATTCTTACCAAATCCATGCATCGAACTTCGAAGCCAGGAACATTGACCAGAGATATTTTGAACATCCTGACTGCATGCAATGTCCTGTAAGCGAAATAACGACGGACAGTGCACAAGAACGTGACCAGAACAAAACAAGTGGTTTCAATCACATTTACGCACAGGAAGGAAGTTTGATGGGTAGACAGGATTCAGCTGGGACAGGGTTCGATAGCCGAAGGCTTGGTGATCTACCAATTGGTAATGCTGCCTGCTCTTACCAGATTCCAACAAGCCCAAAAAATATCGAAACGCCAGCAACGAGTTCCAACAATGGACAGGGAACGGAGAACCATAACCATGGCCCAAGTGCGAGGTCAGATTTTTGCACCGAATGCGGAAAAGTCTATACAAGAAGATATGCATTATTTCGACATCAACAGGAGAAGCACGGAAGTAAAGAAGCGGTAAATTTTTCTTGCAATAATTGTGGAAAAAGATTTTTTTATCGTTGGAATTTTGAGACACATCTACGTGTCCACACTGGAGAAAAACCTTTTGTGTGCTCAGTGTGTGATAGACGGTTTACACAAAGTTCAAGCTTAAAACAACACGCAACGGTCCACACTGAAGAAAGACCGTTTGAGTGTCAAGTGTGTAACAAAAGATTTAAATGTGGGGCTTATTTAAGAAAGCATGAAAACACTCACCATCCTTTTAAATGTAAAAAATGACACCAATGTTTTACATCAGAGAGAGACTTACAAGGTCATGAAGATACTGATCACTCTTAATAGAAGTCTCAAATGGCCGCAAGAGTGAAAACTTAAAATGTGACATTAGAAAAAGACTTTGACAAATCTTTTACTGTGAAACATGCCTGATATAAATATCTCTTAATCGTCGAAAGCTCAAAAATCAATTTAACTATTCGAGACTAATTCGTGTCCAGTTTGTCTGTGATAGCAACTACCACCAGGAAACACGATTATAATTTGCAATTGACTTTTTATTTAAATTTACTTTTTAAGTGATTTGTTTAAATGTTATCTGATTTTAACCGCATTTGATAAAGCAATTGGAGTATTTGATTTATTCATGTTTAATATTTTTTTAATTGTTTTTAAAATTTTAGGTACATTTTGAGGACAAGTTTATCTGTAAATAAATGTTTGGAATATTTTTGATTGTTTTTGTGTTGGCATTTCAAGACTAATTTATTTTTGCTTTACAGAGTTTTAAAAGCACGTATCAAAAAGTAAACGCGCACTTTTTCTTACATATCAATTTGAAAATTCTGGTATTCCTTAAAAACAAGATTTTGTGTTTTACGAATTATGCATTAGAATTCTAAATATGTTAATAGATATTTTTGCAATGGCTTTGGAAATCTTTCATCTACTTAGAACAAAATTAAAAATAGTTTGATTTATTTTAAAGTTAAAATTGGCGAGAAACGCCATTCTAGATACTCATGAAAACAGATGCTCCTACTTTTGAATTCGAATTTGTTTCGAAATTCAATGGATTGAGAACACAATATTTGCAACTTTTGCAATAGAGTAATTTTTGAATTGTAATAGCATACAAATTTGGCATTTTTTTACGAAATGTGATATTTTGTCACAAGAATGTGCAGCAAACATGCAAAACCTGAAAAGTAATACAATCTGACTTCTGTATACTTTTGATTTTTACGAAACTCTTTACAGAATTCATTACTAATACAAAACCATACACCGCTGATGTTTGCATATATTTATCCATTTCCTAAGTTTTGACGAATCTAAAAGTCGAAAGTATTGTTCTTTGAATGGAACACACGCTAGGTGCTAATCTGATCCTATTTCAACCACAAGTAAAAGGGCAGATTTGCACAAAAGTGCGAAAAACCCGAATATCTGAACCTAAAGAGGGAATTGTAAAGCCAAGTGCTAGTTTCCGAAATATGACCATCGTCATCTGACCGTGGTTGAAAATTACGTGGTTTTGTCCTCGGATCTTTCCCTTTGGGATTGATCCCGCACCGTCGTCAATAGCCCGTTGTGTTGCTCTAGTACATTAATTAATTACCATTATCGAAATATGACTTTAAATCCAATGACGGCCCCATGCTTTTTGATGTAACACGTGCTAAAGTTGCAAGTGAAATTAGTTGTAAGTTGAGTTGAGTAAAGCTGCATTTGATTAACCCGTAACTGCCCTCTGCATTTAAGTTTTTCAGGCAAAACCTTTCAAGTGTTTGTATTCTGAACTGCCTCAAGAATCGGTGTACCGTGAACTACTTTTCATACATGGTTACGAAAACAACTATGAAATTTGACGTATTAATTATAAATTAAATAGACGTTTAGTTATTAATCTACCGTTGTAAAATTTTATAATTTTATGGTCTTACGCCAGAATTGAAATGAGTGATTTATGAGAGGAAATTGCAGAAATTCAAACTGTTACTTTTTATTTCATAGAAATGAGGGACAAACTTGAAAATGAAATAAAAAATTAGAATAAACTGACGGTGCAATATTTAAAAAATTGTAAATTTCATTTCTCGGGGGTTCATCGGAATATTCAAAAAGCTTGAATATTCCCACGAACATAGGAAGTAACACCAGATAAAATGTCCACCTTTAGTTCTCACGAATTATATAGTTTTTGCATTTAATAACATTTTTATCAAAAGTACACCCGTCATCTGACCGTGGTTCAAAATTACGTGGTGTTGTCCTCGGATCTTTCCCTTTGAAATTGATCCCGGACCGTCACCAATAGCCCGTTGTGTTGCTCCAGTGTGACGTTAATTGAAATACCCCCCTCAAAAGTACACCATTAAAGCAGTATTTGATATTTGAGCGAAATTGAAGCGTCGTTATCACCGAGGTTCGTTTACTTTCGAGTTGTAGGCGGCTCAGGTTCGATTCCTGTTACGTGCATTCCTCCATGCGTGTACTTATCTGTTCTGTGTCAGTAAAACTCATTATGTGTGTTTGTTTGTTACTTGATACATTGTATGTCTCGTGTCTGGAGCAACATGGCCAAATGTCCAACCAAACGAGCTTCTTTCCCTTCGGGATTTTCTCGTTGCCGTTGCCACGAGCTCGTTGTTTTGTTCTAGTGCAACGCATATTTAACTATGTACTTTAAACGGTAGGTATCTGAATTAACGTCAGATTGGAGCAACAGAACGAACTATTGGTGATAGTGCGGTATCAATCCCAAAGGGAAAGATCCGAGTACAACATCTTTGGAGAGTGGGGTACCAGCTCATTTGTTGCCTCATCATTAGCCGTGTTTCCAATTAAGTGGTGTTGTCTTTGAATCTTTTCCTTTGAGATTGTGTGTGTGTGTGATCCCGGACCGTCACTAATAGCCACTTTTGTTGCTCCAGTGTGACGTTAATTCAAATACCTACAGAGAACAACACGTAATTTTGAACTACGGTCGGGTGAAGAGAACACCAGAGCTTTTTCACCCCAGTCTCCAAATTTCCACCCCACGCCAACGTAAGGACCTTTGAGGCTACGATGGATTTAACGTGCACCAGCCCTCTTTGTACACGGAGGTCTTTGCATTCGAACTAGCTACAATGCATTAATCCTCCAGCTGTGTTACCGCAGCATTTGCTTCGTAGTTAAATTTACGTTGAATTACGTTGATGAAAAATGTGAAAAGTCAAAATACGAGGTTTTAGGGAATAGAAGTAGTGGGACGAGAGCAGACATAGATTGTGTGACCCCAAGTATAGAACACAGTAAACCCCATGGGGAAAAGGTAAGAAGGTAAGATCACTAGGGCACCAAGGTTGTGTTGGTAATCAAATAGCATCGCACTAGAACAACGAAGTATTAGTGACGGTCCGGACCACGTAATTTCTAGGGCACCGTGGGTCCGTGAAGCCAGTACAACGCCTAAAGATGTGCCCCTGAGGGCATTGTTGAAAGGAAGGGCCGCGGTAGCCCGGTTGGAACAGCAACCGGAGGGTTCCAAACAAAGACCGTCGTGTACAAAGGGGCTGGTGCACGTTAAATCCGTCGAGGCCTCAAATGTCCTCATGTTGGCATTGTGTGGAAGTTTGAAGATTGGAATCTTATTTTCCCGATGGAATAAACATTCTATCTTATGGAGGGCCTCCTTAGCTTGGGGCCCTCAGCACCGACTATTGCCATTACGGGTTATAGGGGCAGATACTCGACAGTAGATGGTCTCGACGAGTGGAAGGCGAAACTCGATAGAACCTTGATCTTAAGATCTTTTCAACGGTGCACGTCAACGTAGAAGAGCCATGCATAGCATTGTCTGGGAGGACGGCATGAGCTCCCTCCCCAATCTCACTCCTCTTAGGATGGAAGAATTAGTTCGGAGCCTCGTGCGACAGAACGACCCATTTGAAGGGTGGACTATTGCAAATATGCACCTAACAGATTAAATTTAGCTAACTCGCAAATATGCGTGCTGGCTGAAAAAATGTAAAGATTGATGAGATATCTGGTTTGGCATCTCGTAGAATGTCATGCCGATAAAAAACCAGTCTCCTGTGCACTGCCTTCGCTGTAAGGACTTTTATTAACCGACCTGCATTCGCATTACATGGAAAGGGAAAACCAGCAAAACCTTCCATGGTGGGCGAGCAGGGAACAGTGGTATGCTCTGGTGCACTCCTCACCGCGCGCCAAAACGAAATTTGGAAGGCCGTCGACGACGTCACCCATGCTAGGGCCGTGACCTTGTGATATCACGAGCCCGGTACCAAGTACTAGGCCCGCGAGGTCGTGTTCCGGCCACTGGAGGTGACTAAGCTCTTGCGTTGCACGGAATGGGTTACCAAGCCACTCACGACCGTTGGGGCGTTTCCATTGGCGGGGAGATACCGGCTGACCAGGCCAAACAGAGCTCTCCAGTAATAAAGAATCGGGGGTGCTGCCGCCAAACGGTCCCCACATCACCGACGCCACGATGGTCCCAGCAAAACCACCGCTTTGCCCATCCACCCCACTGGGGTATCAAAGCCCACCTGAGAGGGCGGCACTCACCCCGGTTGATGAGGCCTGAGTTCTTAGTACTTACCCACCTCCGACATGGCCGGAACGAACGGGGGTTCACTGCGTTCCCATCCGCTGGCCAACCTAAGGGCAACCGGACTAAAATATCGCATGCCAACAGGATTTAGCCTGGCCCTCGGTCAAGTGATTCCAACCAGTTACCGGCAACCGCCACGAGGACGCACCTGTAGCTTACTTGACCCGAGGAGTAGCCCATCAATACTACTATAACCCCCGGGCCCGCCTACGTGAGCTTTCGGTTAATGAAGCGCTCATGCACTCCAAGCCTACTCACTCACTATAGGCTAGGTCACCTCCTATGGAAGGCCGCGGTAGCCCGTATGGAAGAGCAACGATCTAGCAACTGGAGGATTGAGAGTTCAAATCCAGCTGAAGACCATTGTGAACGCGAGGCTGGTACAAGTTAAATCTGTCGTGGCCTCAAATGTCCTCATGTTGGAGTGGTTTGGAATATTGAAGAGTGGGGTTGTATGCTGGAGTATTGACGTTGTCCTGACTGTGGTTCAGAAATTCGTGGTGTTGTTCTCGGAACTCTCTTGGGAATTGATCCCGTACCGTCTCCAATAGCCCCTTTTGGTATTCCAGTAATTAAAATACCTACCTACCTACAGTGACGTTAATTAACTACCTAACCTAACCCCCTTTGCATGCAAACGATACGGATAGACATTTTCGGAATTGATAGGCTGACTCTTGATTATTTACTTGGTTCAAATAGTGTAGTAAGGATTTTTGTCCATGGTGTTTGCAACTTGGGAAGTGTCTTTGCACAGGCTCGATACGTGTAACTCAATTAGTGTATTTTTCCCTTCTATATCTAGATCCTGCAGTAGACCAATTTATGCAGTTCCGGATTGTTAAACTGACAGTCGCGAATTCGAAACTAGATCCAACCATCATGATAGGGTCATGTTGCTTCCGTCGTGGCCTCAAATGTCCTTACGTTGGCGTACTTAAGTTTGGAGAGTCGGATGCCCTCATGTGTTGACCTCGTTATCTGACCGTGATTCAAAAACGATGTATTGACATTTCATCTTTTCTTTCGGGATTGATTCCAAACCATCATCAACAGAAAAGTTTTGTCGCATCAGTGGGACTTCAATTAACTACCTACCTCCATTGTATTGCTATTCATAAATTTTCTTATGCTACCAGTTCTGTCAGCCTGCATCAAGTGACCGTTCTGAATCTTATGCGTTAAGCTATGTGGTTTTAACTCTGATAGAAACTGAAACACCTTTTCGCAAACTCAACACTGGTGTGCCTTCTCACCTATGGGAGTTCTTTCATGTCGCAACCTCTTGTGTTTAGAAATACTAGCTTCTCGAGGTAAGAATGCTTCTCCAGGATGATGGTTCCTTTGATGCAGTGTTAACTTCAGTTTTCGATTAAAACACTTTCCGCAAAGGATGCATGCCATAGGGGCTTATTACTAAATTCTGATCTTTGTTCTCGATCTTGCAACTGCTCGGTCCCGCTGTATTTGTCTGTTGGATACTTTGGTCTTGCAGGATCTTGCAACTGCTCGGTCCCGCTGTATTTGTCTGTTGGATACTTTGGTCTTGCAGGACTGTAGCCTGCACAAGCAATGCACTTTCTCTTTCTTGCTTTAGACGTTGGCTTCGTCTGAGGATATAAAAAGTGCCAAGTGAAAAAATGGCACTTTTTGCCAAGCTTTCTTTTCGTGTTCCTTTCCACGGGTGTTTTCCGAGCTTCATCCAAAATCACAGATACTTTGTCTACAACAATATCATCAATGTCCGAGGTTTGGCTTGTATTTGGTTCCATGAATTTTTTTTTCTATTTTCAGTTGACATTGACTTCGATTTGCAATTTTATGTCGTTTGCTGCTCCTCCTTTGCAGTTAAAAGAGACGGTTCGGCAGTCCAAATTTTTAGGCAGCAATATTTTACTAGTACTTCAATAAAATCTTTGACAATATGATAAATTGGTAAAAATGTAACTTTTATATTAAAATTATAGTTCAAGACTGATGCATTCAGCTGCTCAGAGGAAGTGTCTAAGTTAACTGAACGATTTCAATGGTTGTATACCCATTATGCAAAGTCATTTAATTTCATTTGAATAAGATCAGGCCTGTAGAATTGAATTACTTCAAGTCAAATAGGTTAGATGGGAATCGTATAAAAGTAATATGTAATTTAATATTTGAGGTTTATGTTTATAGAACTTGGAATTAGATTTAGTACGGAAAAATCTCAGTGCAAAAGTTCAAGAAACGATCCTTTTTTCATTTGGCTCTATCAGTCTCAGGTTGTACAAGTCACCGGTTCAATTTCTGTAACAAAAATTGGATGTAGTTCGCTCTTCTTTATCCTTAATAACCAATGTGTTTGAGTCATTTTATTTGGCAGGAAAACATGTTTTGATGCATCTTGTTCTGTTGTGGCCTTTACAACTTAAAGAACCCAATACCGATTAAAATGAATTCTAAATATTTCACAGAATAATTCAAAACGATTTTCGCTTAATGCTTGAGGAACTGCGGTAGCCTGGTTGGAAGAGTAATGGATTAGCAACCGGAGGGCTGCCAGTTCGAATCGAACCAAAGACCGTAGTGTACCAAGGGGGCTGGTGCACATTAAATCCGTCGTGGCCTCAAATGCGCTCACGTTGGCGTGGTGTGGAAGTTTGAGAGTGGGGTGCCAGTTCAGGTTTTGTTTCATCATCTGATCCTGGTTCAAAAGTACGTGCTGTTGTCCTCGGATCTTTCCCTTTAGGATTGATCCCGGATCGTCACCAATATCCCGTAACTACTTGACTAATACCGAACGCATTGCATCAGTACAATTGAACAGATAGTTATGGTACAGTTATCGTATAATGCTTTTTATATCAACGCTTTTGGCTAATTTTTTGGGTGCTTTATGTTGGGATTTGTAAAAGCCATTGGCAACTCCTTTTCTTTGGCGTTATGGCAACTTTGCGAAATTTAAACTTACGCCTTTTTTCCCTTCTAGAACTTTTTGGAATGTTCTATATATTTCCGTTTAATTGTGGTTAGATTTCGTTGGATATTTTGAATTTAAAAAATTCATTTTCATGTAAAATTGCAGAATTCAGATGCAGCTTTCATTTTGTATTTTGAACACAGTAGAGAACAGTCGCATCAGGATTTTTAAATTCTTTAAATCATTATAGTCAATCTTTATCTTTTTATTTAACAATTCGTTCTGCATTTTGTTCTTGTGGATAAGTTTCAAGGTGTTCTTTCGCAACACCTTCAAATGAGTGAGTTGCTAATCATTTGCTTTGCATTCATTTTTGTTATGATGAACAGCGTTTTTGGATTTCCTTAACCCTAAAAATGGTTTCGGCGAGATATCTCTCATCGCGATCTGACCAATTGTGCTAATGACGAGATAACTAGTCATGGTACCGTTTTCTTGATGATGAGGAGATCAAGTCATGGTCAGTTTCCTTCTAATGACGAGATATCACGTCATATTTAATGACATATCAGTCAAACAATCTTACGAATATGATCGAGCCATCCTGTGTATTTCGCTACCGATGTCCTTATTGGGTATATTTCTAATACTTACTATATCGAATATTGGTCAGTATTTTTCAATAAACAATATATCGTCGAGAAAACCACTAGGAAGGTTAAGGAATAGGGGTCAAATACATATTGCCAGACCATTTTAAATTTTATTTAGCTCTGAATTCATTTAAAAATTCATGTGTGGAGAAAATTATTGATCTTTTCAATAAATTTAAATTGTTAGAGGCATTAATTGGGAGGAGCATATAAACGGTGAAAAACTTGGGAAAGGCAATTTTTTCAGCTTAGATAATTCTTATCATATTTTCTAATCTACTTCTTAAAAAAACATTCTTATTATTTTCTGCTTATCTTAATATTGGAGTCCGAAGACAAATTTAACTCATTCTTTTCTTGTACTTGGAGCCCAAAACGGGGTGTTTACAAACATATTCATCCTCGGTGACATTTTTGACCGCCAAACAAAAACGCGCATAAACCTTTACCAAAATGTCTCTATGCTGTCTCTGTACCTATTTATTGGATATTTCTGTCATTTGGTGTTGGAACTTTCCTTTCGGGTTTATCCCCGACAGTCCCCAATAGCCCGTTGGTTTGCTCCATTGCGACGTTAATTAACTACCTACTTACCTCAGTAATGTTACTCTACCAACCGGGCCACCACGGCCATAGAAGTCTACATAGAGAGGCCAGAGAAAGAATCAATACATAAAATTGCTAATTATAAAGATTTATGTGCAAAATTTGAATGCTTTTGTGATACTGCAGAAACTCTTTTCGTTGCGATTGTCTATGTTTCGTGAACAGACTACAATACTAAATAATTAGAACATCTTAAAAAACAGAGCAAGTTACCACAATTTTAATAATTTGAGGGAATATTTCGAGCATCTTCATTCATCGCATGGTGAATGGTTTATAATTGGTCATGTGCGATTTATAGTCACGGAATGTTTAAAACAAATGATGAATGAGCAGGCTTGTGAGTGACACCTATTGGTCAATGGCGCAAGATGGAAGTACTTGTCTGGTAAATATGATCATAATCGGCAAATACTGTTATTTAGTGTCTTCAAAGGGAAAATGATTTTCAAAATTTTGGAGTGAACTGTACGAGTGAAGTTTTCTTAACTGATTTGAATAAAATGACACGCACTTGTTCCATCTTTTCTTTTTTAATATTATTAACTTAACTTAACAGAAACAAAAACGAAATTTAAAATTTTGATTTAAATCGATTATTTTTTAATGAAAATCACTTAATTTAAATCAAGCTGATTGAAATCGGCATACCCTGTATCAAAGCAACTCGAATTTCCTGTTACTTTGTGATGCTAAAAATAAATATTCATAACAAGTTGAACGAATTATTAGCCACATGAAAAAATACAACCAGCATTTGAATGAAATGAGAAGACACAAGATGGGTGTAGGTCCGATTTATTGTTTAACTATTTCAAATATTTAGAGCTTTATTATAACGTCACAAGACTTTACTATTGCATGAGTGATGATGAACTTGGATGTTTGGGCACAGACTTGTGTGGTCATAATTAATCTCAGAAGTTTCACTGTTACCCACAACGCGTGACTGCCGCTTGCAGGAATGTCCACCTTGTCTTCTGGACAAGAGGCAAGTCACGCGTTGTGGAATTATTTCGTCATCGCCTCAAGCGTCAATTCGGCCGAAATCGACGAAGAGATGAGATAGTTGTAGGAGGGCCACGTCGACGCAGAACTCCGGAAGAGGTCGTCGCCGAAGTCTGGGTGCTGCTCACGGCAGCTATCAACTTCCGAGGGCGTCTCCTGACAGTTCTCTTCTGCAACGTTACAAGAATGAGTCGATAAAAGTGAACTCTTTTAAAAAAGAAATTGCAAAGCAAATAATTTAGAAATATTTCCAAACACATACCCATTCAGGTTTCATGCAGGAAGGGGTGATCCACGAAAGCCTTCTTTCCAGGGTTGATCTCTGGGTGTCGAGTTTCACCGCAGGTCTGTATAGGATGTGGATACCCTTAGGAAGACGTCGAACATCAGTTGGGTTATCAGATGAACCCCCCTGCAACGTTAAAAGAATTCGCTGGTGAAATTACCCTCATATTAAAAGCAGAAATTAAAAATTAAAAGAAATAGTTTGGAAATATCCCCAGTATATCACGTGCATACCTGTTCTTTTTTTCCCACGCAAGAAGGAATCGCACGTGAAATGGTCTTCCTTATGGCAAACTTCACTTTATCCATAGCGGTCACAGGACCGTACAGTATGTGGACACCCGAAATCTCCCCTTCCACTTCATGTGACATAGGACCTTCACGTTGGTGACATCTAAAGTTGTTTCTGTAACAAAAATAGTTATTTAAATTTAGAAGAATGTGCAGAGTACACACATTTTACGTGATTGGGCGTATAGAAGTGGATTGCACAGAGATGGATTTAGATAACGGGACATAGTTCAATTAATATTATTTTAGATAGAATCCGAACAGATCTATCTTGTTAAAAGATAGAAAAACCTCCACATGTGTAACTAATAATAATGAAGCATTCTTTTTCATTCATTTGCTGTTTAAAGATCTTTAAACATGAAATAATTGACTCGTATCTACCTACATTTACCAAAACGTTCTGTCAAAACTGAAGTAAACCATTTGAATTGATATGTATGCTCGCTCACACACATGTATATATAATATGTGTATACATGTGTATAATAATATGTAAACTAATTGAGAGAACAAATGTTTTACTTCAATTTTAACATAAAGTTTTGGTAAATGTAATGTAGATACGAGTAAATTATTTCATGTTTAAAATTCATGTTTATGTATGTGTTACGGTTCATGTAATAAATCCAGTTGGTATTAATAACAAGTTTGTATTAACATAATCAATGTTATTAATAACGCATAATAATTGTATTTACCAATAATTGTAGTACCAATGAAACCTTGTGAATTTCATCAAAGTATGTTTTATAATATTTACTAGTTTTATTTATAAGATATATTCATTATTTACTTCATAAACGATTTCTTATACGTATGTCTTATTAAATGGTTAAAAACAAATTATTTATTTTTTAAAATTACTACATTTGCATACATGCGCAATGAAAATTATTACATTTACCATTCATATTTGCGAATTATTAGTAAACACCGTTTCATGTGATAAATCCTTATAAAATTATACACTTAAAGTTTTTATTTGGTTATTGATATTAACCGGTTATTATTAATATAAATCGATTGATCACATGAATAGTAAGATATGTATAAATACAACACTTTCTTCGGCAGCGAAAGCACTTATAATTATTATATGAAGCTTACATTTTTTCACCGAACCACTTCAACAGTCGCGAGGCCATCTTGATTTCTCAATCGAAATCTCGAAAACTTCAAAAAAACTCCGAAATTAAAACAAAACTTTCAAACATTTTAAGCGCAGTGAATATCAGTGATGCTAACAGCTTCGCATAAATTCACAAATGGGAAGAAATAAAATGTTCCAGTACTGTTGTATAGAAAGGTTTCTTTGTTGTAAACAAAACAATTGAAAAAAATTTCTTGCGAAAATAAAATTTGGCAATTCCGTTTGCAATGTTCGTTGTTAAAAGGATACTGTGCATTCTTGTTTCTTTGTTTTGTTTGCTCGAAGAAAGATAATTGAATGGATTATAATCGAAGGGGATGGAAGTAACAAAATTGAAAGCTGAGACAAATGCAATGAGTTATACTTCCAAAAATCAAACTATTTGGGGATAAAAAAATATCAAATTCAGTTTAGCGTATGACGATGCGATCTCGCTTTCCTTTGGTGGAAAAGTTTAGAAGTTCACTTGCTTCCCTTTGCTTCCATGGGCCGCTGTAGCCCAGTTGGAGGGGGGGGGGATTTCAATTAACGTCACACTGGAGCAACACAATGGGCTATTGGTGACGGTCCGGGATCAATCCCAAAGGGAAAGATCTAGCCCAGTTGGAAGAGCAACGGATTAGCAACCGAAGGGTTGCGAGTTCGAAACTCGGTTCAGTCAAAGACCGTCGCGTACACGGAGCTGGTACACATTCTGTCTGTCGTGTCCTCAAATGTTCTCACGTTGGCTTGGTGTGGAAGTTTGGAGAGTGGAGTGCCAGTTGATGTGTAGCCTCGTCATCTAACCATGGTGTTATTGGATTTCACCCCTTTGGTTTGATCCCGGGCCGTCGCCAATAGCTCATTGTGTTCCTCCAGTGTGACGTTAATTAATTACCTAACCTAATCGACGAAACCAAATATTTACATGTATAAATGGTTCATCAATGGATTCGGGGGGGGGGGTATTTCAATTAACGTCACACTGGAGCAACACAATGGGCTATTGGTGACGGTCCGGGATCAATCCCAAAGGGAAAGATCCGAGGACAACACCACGTAATTTTGAACCACGGTCAGATGACGAGGCAACACCTGAGCTGGCACCCCACTCTCCAAACTTCCACACCACGCCAACGTGAGGACATTTGAGGCCACGACAGATTTAACGTGCACCAGCCCCCTTTGTACACGACGGTGTTTTGGCTGGATTCGAACTCGCAACCCTTCGGTTGCTAGTCCGTTGCTCTTCCAACCGGGCCACCGCGGCCCTCAATGGATTCGGTAATTGCATCGAATCAACTGACATAAAAGAGAAATGCACAGAGGCTAGATACTGGAATCGAACCTGCTCCACCAACAGCTGGAATGCTGCTAGCCAATGGCAATAATCTGTACTGTAATTTTCTATCAAAGTATTTTGTCATGAGACAATTTGCAATTCCAATATATAATTTTAAAACTTTGTCGTCAACCGCAATTTGCATCAGCATTCTAATTTTACGTTGTTTACGAGTGTTCATTTGAACTGAAATAACTTCGTGTAATTCCTATATATAAACGTCCAAGTCGTTTAATTAAATTTAAAACATTACAGTACGTAGTATTTTAATTAATGTCGGAATGCTACACAACGGGCTATTGGCGAAGATCCGGGCTCAATCCCGGAGGAAAAAATCCAAGGACAGCATTACGTAATTTTGAACTAAGGTCTGATGACGAGGTCACACATGAACTGGCACACAACTTTCCAAATTTCCACACCACGCCAAAATGAGGACATTTGAGGCCACGATAGATTAAACATGCACAGCCTCCTTTGTACATACGGTCTTTGGTTGGATTCGAACACCGAACATTTCGGTTGCTAATTCGTTACTCTTCCAACGGGGCTACCGCGGCCCGGTGTGTGTGGTACTTTGGGTCACCTTTTCCAGTTTTTGAGTCAAAAATATTGAAATGCTTACTGTATAAAGGAAGTGTATTTGAATTTACGCTACATTCAAACGATATAACCAATTTTAGGTAAGTACTTAACGTCACACTGGAGCGACCCATTTTGATGTTTAAAACAATTTGAACACAGCAAGCATCCACAGATCCACTCTCAAGGATCATTACGGTGTCAAATTTGCAACTTGTCTTTTGAAAATATATCGAGTTTATATCAACACTTGAATCTTCATTTAAATTCAAATAGAAGATTCCTTTACAAGTTAGAAACCTTTAATTTGTGATATTTGTGGCAAAAGCTTTTCGAGTTCTTTGAGCTAAAGAAGAAAAACTCATTCATACAGGAGAGAAACCGTATGACTGCGATTTATGCAGGAAAAGGTTTTCGCAAAGTTTTAGCTTACAAATACATAGTCGTGTGCATTCTAGGCAGACGCCGTACATGTGTCAAGTATGCAAGAAAAGATTTTCAACAAGACCAAACTTGGAAAGCCATAGCATTACCCCACGGAGAAAGGAAAGTTTTGCAATGGGATCGTTGCCAAAAGTTATATTGTTCGATATCGTGATATTTGCGGAAAAGGAACTTGCAGCGACATGGAAAATTATATTGTCCTCGATCCTTCCCTTTGGGATTGATCCCGGACCGTCACCAATAGCCCGTGTTTCCCCAGTGTGACGTTAATCAAAATATATACCATACCTATTACTTGATATTGTATGTCTTGTGTCTGGCGTAGCATGGCCAAATATGGCCCTTGAGCCATAAAACTCCAACAAACCAAACCGTTCACAATCCAACATCAGGCCCGAGAATTGTCCTCAAAACTATGGTTTGTGTCCTCGAAAGAACCTACCATTTTTTTGATAAAATTTAATTTGCGCGTAACAATTTTTTAATTTTAATCCAATTTTTTCATCCTTTTCATTTGTTAAACATAATGTGACTTCTTGATTGTAATTAAATTTACTTCTTAAAGTATACTTAAAAAATTTTTACATTTGATTTTTTTGCTAAGATCATTTCCAAAATTCCTAGTGATACATCTTTTTTTGCAGTACGTTTAAAGGAGTAACCAGAACTTACTACAATCAAATTGGAATTCATTTAATTCTTTCATAGAAATCTACTTTATAAATCGCGATTACATTTAATACTTTTACAACCGTAGGACGAACCTACAGTTTACAGGATGTATTGCTCTGAATCAGATAAGTAATCCAATCCTCGATTCGTTGGAATTAGATGGAACGAAGTTCCTTCATGTAAATAGCTAAATGTTCATCTAAAACAGAGTTGTAGACTTCTTAAGACTAATAACCACATATTGACTTATGGGAGGGCAGACAAAAAATGTGTTATCTATTACATTATTTATATTTATCGTATATTGTTACACAGGAAATAAAAAGCAAAGAAAGAATTTAATTTGATGCGTGACTTTGCAATGATTTAACAATTGTTTTAAGATTTGGTTCCGTTTTTAACGTCGCTGGGCTCAAAATTGATTCTAAGTTTACATTAGATAAGTCTTACATTTCGATTTGTTAATATTCATGACTGAAAAAGTTTGTTCACAGATTTGTGTTGACCCAAAGAAGCTTTTGCATTTTAATGCATTATCTATCAACGATTCGATTTAAAATTGTTTTTATCCAACACAACGATCAAAATTTAACGAATTGGCCCTATTAAATTTATTCCGAACGTTCTCTTCGTTTTGCATGTCGATGAGTTCAAGCTGAACTGTTTCGGGAGCACTTTCCAGCAAGAAGGTTGCTAAATAAATCTAGCAACGATTTTACGTTCAAAGAAACGATCCTTGAAGACTGATATCAAATTATCAATCTTTTCAATAGTCTTGAGGTTGGCTTTGGACTTCTCAGACACTTTCTTGTAATTAGGAAAATAGATATAATTGCTTGACTTCAATAGGGTTTGAAATAGGTTTAAGTGGCATTGAAAAGGCAAAATGTGACCGTAAAATTGAGTAATTAATGTCTGTCTTGAGTTGCTTATTTAACGTATTTAAATTGTTAGTAATGTCAACCAGAAAAGCTAAATCCCTTAACCAATACAGACTCTTTTTATATTAGGGATTATTTGTTTTCCTCATTCAAGAAAATTTCAATTCGATTAATTAAATTTAGAATATTTTGTACACAACAAACTTGTGTACAGAATGAACACAAAATTTAGTAATTCGTAAAATATGAGAAATGAAACAATCAACTCAAATTTTTTCTTAAATAATTTATTTATTTTAGATCCAAACACTGTTGGATAGTGATTTTTCAGTTCACTATTTTGTCACTAACATTAAAGAAATACTTTAGTTTTAAATTAGTCAAGTCGTTTTTAAGAAAAGCTAAATCTTTGAACTAACAAAAGAATTCAAATTGAATTGAAGACTTGAAAATAGTATTTTGGGATTACATCAGTCACAGAACTTGATTCTTATACAAAAGACTTTCAGGTTGAATCTCCTAAAAGTGCTGCAAGTTAATAAATACCCTGAAGTCTGAATCCCCTAAATTGAATAAAAATAAAAATATAATTTTAATTAAAAAGAACGCTTGTATTGTTTTTCCTGAGAACGCGGTCCGAAAGTGTTTTGAATGCTTTTTGATGGTGGAAGTGCGTTTAGAGCTGTGATAGTTAGTATTTTAATTAACAAAGCACTGGAGCTACAATGGGCTATTGCAACGATCCGGGATCAATCTCCAAGAGTACGATACGAGGACAACAGCACGTAATTTCCAACGTGGTCAGATGACGAAATAACACCTGAGCCGGTACCCCATTCTCCAACTTTCCACACCATGTCAACCTGAGGACATTTGAGACCACGATAGATTTAATGTGCACTCTCCCCCTGTGCCAATTGGAGTCGAATGCAAACAGAGTAGTAAGACCTTGCCCCACAAAAATCAACAATCTTCTCAGGTAGCCAGAGTCTTAAAATCTATCCTAAACCTAACGTCCAGAGATCCACTCGTCAACGAAATCTAGTGCCCAGTGTTATGGCAACAAAACTAATAGTAACATGAACATTAGAATGCTTTTATCTGCGAGTGGAAACGAACATTAATCATCTGATTGATCCACGGGACGAGAGAAGACTCCCATCCAATGATTCATCATCAGATTGGACCGCGCGCCATAATAGTAGACTGTTGATTTCAATATTTTTGTTGCAACTAGAAATGGTCATTCATGCATCTAACCTGTCATAACAAACTATAACATCAAACGTTGCAACGAGATGCCAATTTGGCCCCAAAAGTCGATTTTTCACAGAGCAATCGCGGGACTACTTGTCAACACGTTAGTCACACTTTTTGGATCTCCCCTCATTAGCAATGTTCAGTCTACTTATATTTCACATCTATGGTGAACATGTACTGATGGTTGCCCTCCAATACGTATGGACAGACAAAAGTTCTCTGCATTTTGACTGAAATAATCTTAAATTTGACTGAAATAATCTTAATTTTGACTGAAATAATTTTAATTTAATCTTTGAGTATGAAAAAAAATGGACAGCGTCCGAGATCAAAAAGTGGAATGAATGGTTTGGTTCCAATAAAAAGCTTGGTGTTGGTAAATATACTCTACGGTGTAAAACGGATTCTTGACCGCTTTGAATAACTGAGATAACCAGGAGTTGAGCCCATATCCTGTTGATATTATTATTTTTTTTTTATTATTTATTATTTTTATTATTTTATTATTTTTATTATTTTTTATTATTTCAATTAACGTCACACTGGAGCAACACAATGGGCTATTGGTGACGGTCCGGGATCAATCCCAAAGGGAAAGTATATCCTGTTGAAAAAGGTCCGAGCACTAGCCAGACGGGTAATAGACAGACAATATAGTTTTGAGTCGATGTCTGTTTGTGGTCAAACAAATGCATTTTTACGTGGTTCATCGTGCGGACAGTCGAGATATTGTAAGAAAACAAACTATATACCCTTTGCACTCAGGACTAAAATACTATGTAGGTTGATGGCCACCTCTTCAAGTGTTTAAACGCGGGTTCCAATCCCGTAAAATATTCGTTGGATTATAATAAAATTTATTACAAGTACTAAATGTTAGCTCTTACAAATGCCAGATATTCTCCTACTTTAAGCATATGCTATTAAGCTTAATCATTATTTTGAAATCCTTTGATAAGATTAACTTTTAAACTTAGAAATCCCATTCAACACTACAGTAGAAAATATTTTCTCTTTATTGCTCACCTTCATGCCATACGAAACGGGTATATGTGTTTTAGAGTACTCAATATTAGCTTTAACAATTATCTGTAATATTCTCTTATTTTGCCTTAAGTACACGCGGTTAAGCTTGAATGTTCTTTGAAATCTTGTAAAAAAGATTAAACTTGGAGAGAGTATTCCAAAATAGAGTGCAAAGTGCTTTCCACTTATCGCTCATCTTCAAACCTTCTGTACTTGATACAATGTTACTTCCAACCCTCTCACCTATATGTAGGATTAGTGAGAACGAAACTAATGACTTGTAACAGGCATCACAATCTTCCTGTTGCAGAACTCCATGTGGTGGTTGGTATTTATGGAACAAGGGCCGTATTTGGCAACGCTGCACAAGACAGACAACATCAAGTAATGGACATACATACACAAGGAAAGTGTTAACATAGAAGAGTGAAATACTTCCAGGGTAGAATGCAGCTGACAGGAATCCAATTCCAGGTGAGCGTAATATGAAGAGCAGAAACAGGTCTGGACAAAGGAGAACATTTAGTCAAACCGGCCAACAATTCATTTCTACGAATGCCACAGTGATCGAGAAACAACTGAAAAGTTATGTCCTTTTACCTTAATTTTGGTAGAGTAGATTTCTTAATTTCAATTCGAAACCAGTAGCTACTCGGTTTGTTCTGACCGAGACATAGAGGTAGGTAGGTATTTTCATTAACGTCGCACTAGAGGAATATAACGGTCTATTGGCGACGGTCCGGGATCAATCCCGTTGGAAATATCCGAGGACAACACTACGTAATTTTGATTCACGGTCAGATGACAGCCACTTACGAATTGTTCTATAATCGTCTCCGTGTGGTTTGTTCCGAAGTGATCTTAGGTCTGCGGTGGCCCGGTTGGAATAGTAACGGATCAGCAACCGGAGGGTTGCGAGTTCGAATCCAGTCGAAACACCGTCGTGTACAAGGGGGGCTGGTGCACGCTAAATCTGTCGTGGCCTCAAATGTCCTTACGTTGGCGTGGTGTGGAATTTTTGAGAGTGGGGTGCCGGCTCAGGTTTGACCTTGTTATCTGATCGTGGTTCTAATTTACGTGGTGTTGTCCTCGGAACTTTCCCTTTGGGATTCATCCAGGACCTTCACCAACAGCCCGTTCTGTTGTTCCAGTGTGACGTTAATTAAATACCTACACACCGAGGTGATCTTAAGGAAAATAAAATTTGAAACTATTAAAATTGAAAAAGAAATAAGAGTGCGAATTTTAAAATATTAAATTTATGTATTCTGAAGTACTATTAAATTTATCTACTCGAAATTATTAAATTGCTCTATGCTAAAGTATTAAATTTTACTATTAGAAATTTATAATAGAGATCTACAAAACAAAAACACGATATTGTTTATACTGACGATTCAGAATAACCCGTTGTGTTACTCTAGTGTGATGTTAATTACCTCTGATGATTTAGTTGTTGTGCTAAGAGCCCTGCCATATACTCTAAGTCATGTTATAAATTGTTGTATCACGATCGTTGGTACTGAATGAAGAACTGCTACCGTTTTAATAATTTGTCTAATAACATCGATACAAACGCAATAATATCCACGAATTAAAGTGAAGTAAGTGAATAGAATTCATATGTAAAACCGTAGAATTGATTCGTCATTCTCAATTGAATACGGCTCCTGAGTTCTCTCTCGTTCTGAAAATTGCTTTTGCTTCAACAGTACTAAAACTTCGTAACTCTTTAGTCGTAAAATTGAAATTTATCTTATTGCAGTCTTAGATTTCATTTCGAAGTATTATCAAAATATTCAAACTGAATATAGACCAGGAGCATTTGGATTCAGGTAGCATTAGAAATCAATTGCATGTAGAAACGACGTCATCCTGTCCTGATCCGGCTTCATCAACGCCAGAAGAAAACAAGACGAAAACAGCTCGTCCAAAAGTAAATTCCATTCATTCCGCAAAGATGGACAGAAGATCCAAAAGAACAAAAGGTTCCAAGATCGACGTTGGCTGTGTTGTCGAAAGTTTTTCTACCGATCAACACCCCAATCTGAATACATGTTCATCGCAAAGCCGGATTATTAAGCACAAAGACAGTGATCACTACGAACGCCCTCACTTTGAGAAAAGCAATGGAATTTTGGAGCACTTAATGGAACCACCAGTAGCAACCCCAGATGTAAGAGGTCATAGACGAATTCCTGATGCACGTGGCTCAGTTAGGATCATGCTTCCTTCTGTTTACCTCCGAAATCAAGATCCAAGTGAAGAAAAATATTCCTCTGAGCAGACCACAGAAAACATCTCAAGTCTCCTTTCTTCAACAAAATCTTCAAAATCCTGTTCGAAAAGTGAGCCGAAAGGGACAAGCCGTATTATTGATTTAGCGACAAAGCCATTTGTGTCTTTGAAGTGTGGAAAGCTTAATGCAGGAAAACACCACTCAATACAGCATCCGAAGACACATGCCGTACAGGAAATGTTCAAAAGTGAAACTTTTCCAACAAAATCGAATGTGAGCAGAAACGAACTATCTGACCAAGGAAAAAGCTATATTTTACTGCAGCCGAACATACCAGTCTTTGATAAGCACCCACAGCTGTCACAAATGGCAACAAAATCAGATCCTTCGAATAGAGTTTCAAGGGGAGAGAATCACATAGAAAATTCAGCGACTAAAGGTTATGCATGCGATCAGTGTGGAAAACATTTTGAAACTAAGCGAAAATTAAATCGTCATCAAGAGCTCCACAGTCAAGCAAAGTCACACCACTGTCGAATTTGCGATAAATATTTCGTATATAAATCTAATTTGAATCAGCATATGGAAATGCACAGTGGGGGGAAATGTCATGAGTGTGAAATATGCATGAATACATTTTCGCGAAAATGTGATTTGAAACAGCACAGAACCATCCACAACGATCGGAAACGGTCTTTTATTTGCGAAATTTGTAATAGGAAGTTTCTTCGAAATATTCACTTAGTAAGACATCGACGTATACACACTGAAGAGAAGCCGTTTGTGTGTGAAATATGCATGAAAAAGTTTACACAGAATTCGATTTTACAAACACATAGGCGTATACACACTGAAGAGAAGCCGTATGAGTGTGAAATATGCATGAAAACGTTTGCACAAAAGTCGAATTTACAAACACATAGGCGTATACACACTGAAGAGAAGCCGTATGTGTGTGATATATGCATGAAAAAGTTTGCACACTATTCGAATTTACAAAGACATAGGCGCATACACACTGAAGAGAAGCCCTATATGTGCGAAATATGCATGAAAAAGTTTACACAAAGTTCGGCTCTATATACACATCGACGTATACACACTGAAGAGAAGCCGTATGTATGTGAAATATGCATGAAAAAGTTTACACAAAATTCCAATTTACAAACACATAGGCGTATACACACTGAAGAGAAGCCGTATGAGTGTGAAATATGCATGAAAAAGTTTGCACACTATTCGAATTTACAAAGACATAGGCGCATACACACTGAAGAGAAGCCGTATGTGTGCGATATATGCATGAAAAAGTTTACACGTAGTTCGACTTTACAAAGACATAGGCGTATACACACTGAATAGAAGCCGTATGTGTATGAAACATGCTTTAGTACGTTTTCACAAGCTTCGAACTTAAAAAAAGACAGCAGTATCCATCAAACACGGAAAATAATTAAATATCAAAAGTGCTAGAAAACAGATTTGCGGAAAGTGTACTTGCAGTGACATATGGAAGAATATAGTAATGATTTCTATTTTTTCCATAAGGGACTTTTGTTAGAAATAACTCTTTCGTGTGATTTGTAAACTCACATTATTTTAATGGACCAACTTTTCCTACGTTTTTAAATTTCCCTCGACCTGGAATTGTTATAGTTTCTCTGCTGACAGGTATGAGTACCGCCTAACCGAATTTAGTTCTTTGCCTGGTGTTTTCATTTACGAATAGACACTTGACATCGCATGTAATTAACCGTTTCCCTACTTAGATTTTTCTTTATTAATTCAATTTAGGAATTTTCAGATGAAATTGCATTTACTTTGAACTAAAATCAACATTCAAAATATTGTTTTGATTACTCTTTTATAGAAAATGAATGTGACCTTTTTAAATAAAAACTTTTTTGTAATTTTATTTAGCCTTATTCGGATACATGAGTTATTTATTTTTGATATGTATTAAATAGAATTTCACGTATTTAAATGGAAATTGATGTAAAAATACCTGGAACATTTTCAAAACAAATGAGAGGTATTGAAACCTAAATAAATTTCCAGTAGTTTACGTGCCTTGTTTAAACCACACCAAATGTGTACACTTTTGTTTGAACTATATACTTTCTTTTAATACGTTATATTTTGGAAGATAGAAATCGATGTATTGTAATTTTCTTTGTATCGAGATGTACCCGCAGGTTAAACGTTTAAATGTTCTTAAAGTGTGTTTGATCTTTGATACTTTTAGTTTCTATTCGATATCTCAAGTATATTTCATACTTCCTTTCCTAATTTCGATTTTCTGATCGTTCTTTCTGGACTAAGGTCTGAATAAGTAGCCTTATACTCAATATTAATTTTGAATCTTGATTGATTTTACCTGTAAAAAGTGGAAAAGGTGAAAGAGAAATATTTTACATTTTTAATTGATAATGTCCTTTGTACATTGGTTTTGTATCAAAGGAGCTTACAAAAGTCCAGCAGTCACTGTTGTACGAAAATTCCCCTAATATTTACAGATGCATCCCAATGCTGTCAGATTACACGAATCTTTCCCTTTGAGATTGATCCCGGACCGTCACCAATAGCCCGTTGTTTTGCCCTAGTGTGACTTTAATTAAAAGTACCTACCTACCTGTCATAGATTATAAAATTGATCAGTAGTTAGTTTTAACATTTCAAGGGTGATGTGTAAGGAAACGTCATTTCTCAGGTTCAATTCTTCGGTATTGATCTCGGACCTTCGCCAATAGCCCGTTGTGTTTGTTGCTCTAGTGCAACACTAATTAACTACCGACCTCATGTCGAATCATTTATCACTTGGCCCATGTTGTTTAATCTAATACTATAATCCTCCTAGAAAACAAGAATTTGTTTTGAATTGAGGAAAGTAGGTATCCTCTTTCTCCAGTGTCTGACCTTGACACTTGGTTAAGAGTCAGCAAAGCAAGTTTTACAGCAAGTTGCCTTAGACATTATAGGACTTAGGCTGTCTTTATATACCAATGTTTTCCTTTTCACAAAGCTAGTAGTTTTTGTCACCTGACCGAGATTCAAAATTAAGTTGTATTGTCCTCGGGTCTTTCCCTTCTGGATGAATCCCTGACCGTCGCTAATAGCCCATTGTGTTGTTACGGTCGGTGCGATAAAAATTCACCTTACCTATCAAATTGTTTGATTTTCATTCGAAAGCTACCCAACTACGGTGCAATCACATGTCTAATCCATAAAACCTTATAATTCCATATTACTATCAAACGCAGCTATCAGTGTTCAAATTGTTAGTTCATTGTTGAATATTCACACTAAACAATCATTCCACAATCCAACATCAGGCCCGTGTTTTCACTTCAAACCTACGCTTTATCTCCTCGACACATCCTACTATTTTTACAGCGAAAAGAAATAGCAAATTGTGTACGAAAGCGATACAATGAAGTCAAAAGACCATTCTGATAATTGGGTAGGTACGTATATTAATTAGTGTCACACTGGAGCAACACGATGGGCTATTGGTGACGTTCCGGGATCAACCTCGAAGGGAAAGACTCGAGGATAATAGCCGTCGTTAATGGCCTGTTATGTTGCTCTAGTACGATGTTAATTAATTACCATTACCGAGGACAACACTACGTAATTTTGAACCATGGTCAGATGACGAGGCAACACCTGGGCTCGCACCCCACTGTCCAAACTTCCACACCACGCCAACGTGAGGACATTTGAGGCCACGACTGATTTAACGTGCATCAGCCCCCTTTGTACACGACGGTCCTTGGCTGATTGTAAACCCCCGATTGCTAGTCACTCTTCCAACTGGGCTACCGCGGCCCTGTACATTTGGGTATTGGGTATTTCAATTAACGTCACACTGGAGCAACACAATGGGCTATTGGTGACGGTCCGGGATCAATCCCAAAGGGAAAGATCCGAGGACAACACCACGTAATTTTGAACCACGGTCAGATGACGAGGCAACACCTGAGCTGGCACCCCACTCTCCAAACTTCCACACCACGCCAACGTGAGGACATTTGAGGCCACGACAGATTTAACGTGCACCAGCCCCCTTTGTACACGACGGTGTTTGGCTGGATTCGAACTCGCAACCCTTCGGTTGCTAGTTCGTTACTCTTCCAACCGGGCCACCGCGGCCCTACTGTACATTTGGGAAAATGGCGACATGGACATTTGATGAATATTTCTATGATTCCAGCAGAACTGTTACATCTCAAAGTATTTGCATTTAAAAGTAAATCTGAAGTGTTTGTCTTCACATTTGTAATTCTTTCTACATAATAATCCATAGTGCATCTTAATTTAAATTTTACTTACAAATGCAGCTTTTTGAAAAGGAGTTCTAAATTACAATTCAATTTGAATTTTGATATAACTTGTCTTGTATTTTAACTTGAAATTTAAAGGCTTGAACGACAAAGTGTCTCACTGATTTAGACATCGCTATTGAATGTCTTACCAAGTGCAAATCTCTTAGGGCTAGAGTTGCGGCACAAAGGATCCTTAGGTGGTCTAAAGGGTTTGAGAATCAAGGGTTATTGATGCGTGTCTAGAATGTGGATTGCGAAGAAACAATTTATCCACCTGCTGCAAGTGCTGTTTATCAAGAAAATTGACTCATTGAACCTGTTTAAGTTTAAGGATATGAAAATTCAGTCCAAACTATATCCGATCTACAATTACCGAACTTCTTGATCTCGACCAGTAATATTGAACTTTTATGTACTGATCTGTACTGCCTATGAAACTTCTGAACAGTTCGAGTTGGAAACTGAAACGTCATATTCTGCAAAAAAACCGATCGACAATCAACTCATACTTAAGTGAGGGTGGAGTAGAAATAATCGACTGTGAATGCATATAATCATATCTACAAAGGATAGGTTATCAAGAAGTAATCGAAGCAACGTGAAGGTCTAAAAGGTAAGCTCAATTTGAGTGAGTCCTTTGTATTATTCGGTCCTCGGTAGCCCGGTTGGAAGAGTAATGGATTAGCAACCGGAATGTTGCGAGTTTGAATCCAACCAAAGATAGGTAGGTACATAATTAACGTCGCACTCGAACACAACAGGCTATTGGAGACGGTCAGGTTCGGTTTGGGGTTTTATGGTGCAAGGGCAATATTTGGCCATACTGTGCCAGACACAACACAATATCAAATAATTAACAAAAGAAATACAATATCAAGTAACTGACACACACACAGTGAAAGCTTTACTGTTATAGAAGAGAGAAATACACACAGGGAGGAATGCACCTGGAAGAAATCGAAACTGCGCCGCCTACAAATTGAAGGTTCCTAGCGCACGAAAACAAAACAAAACACAGCATACGAAGACACACATCGAAAGGAAAATGGCCAAGAATGAAACGTTTAAAAGTGAATCGAACAGAAAGGAACGTTCTGAAAGAGAACAAAGTTCTTTTTTACATGAGCACAACAGAGAAACCGTACAAATACATCCTCAGCCGTCACAAACGGTAAAATCAAAATCAAGTACTTGGAATAGGATATCAAGGAGAAAGAAACACTCGGAAAATTCATCAACGAAAGGTTATGCATGCGACCAGAGTGGAATACGTTTTAAAAGGAAACAACTGACACAACATCAAGAAATCCACAATGAAATAAAATCAGTCCAGTGTGAGATTTGCAACAAGTTGCTTCGATCTAAAACGGATTTCAAAAGGCACATGGCGAGTGCATAATGGTGAGAAACCTTTCGAGTGTGACATGTGCAAAAGAACATTTTTCGCGCAATTTCTATTTAACAACACACAAACATATCCATTCCGGTGAGAAACCTCATACTTGTGAAATTTGTAACAGAAGCTTTTCACAAATTGGTAACTTACGAAGACACAGACTTACACACACTCAACACAAGCCGCATATATGCTCAAGATAGTTTTCACTCCTTGGGACCTTACGAATACATACGCTTTTACACACAGAAGAGAAACTGGATATATAGAAGTATACATGAGAAGGTTTTCACATGCTTCGAGCTTACAAAGACAGACGTATCCATCAAAAACGAAATATAATTAAAAGTGAAAAGTGCTAGAAAACATCTGGGCAGAAATGTACATGCAAGGACATAAAAGGACACTAAGAATTTCCATTTTATTTTGGAAGGGATGTTTCGTTAGATAATAATACCTTGATGATTTATCAACTGTATTTTATATTAGTTTAAACGGTCAAAAGATTTTCAGTCGAAATTAAACTTTCTTCGACCTGGACTATAACTTTCCCTTCATTTCTAAGAACAATGTCTACCGTATATTCGAATTACTTGAATTCTGTTTGCCTGACGTATTCATTCATGAATGCATGGACCAGAGATGCATTTTTTAACTTAAATCAACTATCAAAATGTCACTTTTGATTACTCTTTTAAAGAAACAATGTCACCTATACTTTTAAATTGAAATATTTTTTAAGTTTTAGTTAGCATTTCTTGTATACATAATATTGATTTGTGTTTAATATGTAAAGAATAGAATTTTTCATGTATTGAGATTTTTTGAAATAAATGCGAAATTAAAACCAAAATAAATTTCCTACAATTTTCGTGCCGTGTTTTAATTAAACCAAATATGTGCACTTGTTTAAACTTAATGTCTTTTAAATACATTGTGCTATTAGACCAAATAAATCAATGCTTTGTAGTTTCATTTTATACGAAGATATATCTACAGGTGAATGCGTTTATAATGTTCTTAACCTAATTCAATATTCGATGCATTAAGTTTTTATTCGATATCTGAAAGGCTTTTCAAATTTCCTTTCCAAATTTAAATTTTCTGATTGTTCTTTCTGAATGAAGGCCAAAAGCCCTAATTCAATTTTGAATCTTGATTGTTTTTATTTCAACCCTGTAAAAAAAGTGATAAAGTAAAATAAATGTGAAATATTTTATTTTTAATTTATAATGTCCATTGTAGATTGGTTTCCAGTCAAGGAACCTTACAAAAGTCGAGTAGTCACAGTTTTATGAAAATTCCAGATATTCATCAACACAAATACCGTCAGATTACCAGATTCATCAGAAGATAATTTTAACAATTCAAAGGAATGATGTGTGTACATTCGTTTTGTTTGTTTTGTTTTGTATTTTCAATTAACGTCACACTGGAGCAACACAATGGGCTATTGGTGACGGTCCGGGATGAATCCCAGAGGGAAAGATCCGAGGACAACACCACGTAATTTTGAACCACGGTCAGATGACGAGGCAACACCTGAGCTGGCACCCCACTCTCCAAACTTCCACACCACGCCAACGTGAGGACATTTGAGGCCACGACAGATTTAACGTGCACCAGCCCCCTTTGTACACGACGGTGTTTGGCTGGATTCGAACTCGCAACCCTTCGGTTGCTAGTTCGTTACTCTTCCAACCGGACCACCGCGGCCACATTCGTTTTGAGTTCCATGCACAAGTACGTAAATTATCTACTATTTCGTAATAGGTTAGTTTTAGTGTAACAATATTTCACACTTTTCAGTTACATTTCTATATCATTAATCAAACAAAGGAGGAAAATTGCGCAATTTCGAATAAGGGGGTTTATAAGAGGCAAGTAAGATGAATGCTAAGAAAAATTTTAATGGGTTCTTAGATGATTTATAAATCATAAAGGGCCGATATTAAGATGCAATCAATTTATATTTGATAGTCACCTATATTCAATTTTAAAAATCTGTAATTCTCAAATGCTTTGGGGGAAATTTTTCATGCTTTTGAGAAGCGTTACCTTCCTTACGGTCTTGCAATATGATTTTTCCAATAACTATACAAACTTGTTATGTAACGTTTACTTGTTTAAACATAAGAGCTTGTTCAATTTATTTTAAATTAAAATTAAATATACAGGAATATGCAAGCTGGGTAGTTTATCGAACTTTACTGTTCAGATGTATTAAATTGAAGAGAAGATAAAGGGATAGTATCCCCAATTTTCTAGAATTTGACAGAAATAAGTTTATTCATATAAATTGTGAAGAGTCCATCTAGAATTTGGTAGTTGGTATAAATCGAGACACTAAACAACAAACTCACTTTGCACCTTTTAAAAATAATTTATTCTTGAATTTTATTTACATAATTTGTTAGCGCTTTTCAAAACACAATTTGTTTCCCAAAATTTAAACAGTTTCGTTTCAGATTGGTGTAGTTCTTTCGCGAAAGCTTAACCTCGATTCAAAGGTACACGAACATTAAATCTGAACCGAACACTTGTGGACTGAACTTCCAGGTTGCATTGACACCTATTGGTGCACATTGCATCAACCGACGAACATGATCGTTGTACTCAGGATTCTTCCATTTTACCGGGCCGCGGTGGCCCGGTTGGAAGAGTAACGGACTAGCAACCGAAGGGTTGCGAGTTCGAATCCAGCCAAACACCGTCGTGTACAAAGGGGGCTGGTGCACGTTAAATCTGTCGTGGCCTCAAATGTCCTCACGTTGGCGTGGTGTAGAAGTTTGGAGAGTGGGGTGCCAGCTCAGGTGTTGCCTGTCATCTGACCGTGGTTCAAAAATTACGTGGTGTTGTCCTCGGATCTTTCCCTTTGGGATTGATCCCGGACCGTCACCAATAGCCCATTGTGTTGCTCCAGTGTGACGTTAATTGAAATACCCCCCCCCCCATTTCACCGGGCCGTGGTGGCCCGGTTGGAAGAGCAACGGACTAGCAACCGAAGGGTTGCGAGTTCAAATCCAGTTAAATACCGCCGTGTACAAAGGGGGCTGGTGCACGTTAAATCTGTCGTGGCCTCAAATGTCCTCACGTTGGCGTGGTGTAGAAGTTTGGAGAGTGGGGTGGCAGCTCAGGTGTTGCCTCGTCATCTGACCGTGGTTCAAAATTACGTGGTGTTGTCCTCGGATCTTTCCCTCTGGCATTGATCCCGGACCGTCACCAATAGCCCGTTGTGTTGCTCCAGTGTGACGTTAATTGAAAATACCAATACCAATAAAATACTGCAATAATATATTAACCGAAGGGTTGCGAGTTCGAATCCAGCCAAACACCGTCGTGTACAAAGGGGGCTGGTGCACGTTAAATCTGTCGTGGCCTCAAATGTCCTCACGTTGGCGTGGTGTGGAAGTTTGGAGAGTGGGGTGCCAGCTCAGGTGTTGCCTCGTCATCTGACCGTGGTTCAAAATTACGTGGTGTTGTCCTCGGATCTTTCCCTTTGGGATTGATCCCGGACCGTCACCAATAGCCCATTGTGTTGCTCCAGTGTGACGTTAATTGAAATACCCCCCACCCCCCCCACCCCGCAATAATATATTTTCTATTATCTGTCATTGCAAACTACTCGGCACGTCATCAACACTGATTATTATTTGTAAATTCTTGGCACACGCATATAAAAAGATTTGCCACCGCTGCCCAGTCTCTAATCTCTGCTTCTGTCTCCAATCACTATACAAATAGCACGTTGTGCTGCTCCAACGCGACGTTAATTAAAATGCCTACCTACCAATCATTGTCAAGCGAAAATATAATGAAAGGTTATAGAAGGTAGGTATTTATTTACGCGTCACATGGGACAACATAACGGGCTATTTGTGACGGGCCGGTATCAATCCCAAAGGTAGGATTCGAAGACAAACCACGCAATATTGAGCCACGATCAGATGACGAATCTCCGCTATTGGACCTTGCGCCATAAAACCGAAATCGGCCAACCAACCAATTAGAAGACAAAGGTTAACGTGGAAGGTTCGAATACGGTTTCGTACTCTTGTGGACTTCACTTTCTTCTCCAAGATGGTGGGGTGTAGGCGATCCGTTAAGTTCTCAGTTAAGCGTTGAGATATCAGTCAGAAAACTACTCAAATCGCTTTGAACTGACGCCCGGTTCGACATTTTCTTCAGATACATCCCTGTATACTATTAAGTCCGTTTCTGAGCAAAGTTAATTAGCCTGTTCATTCCGGTAGATTCTGAAAAATGTCGGACTTTAAATCAAGATTTTCAGCAGTGGTTCTTCCATGTGCACTATCTATGGATGTATTCTGATTTAGGGATTTGCGAAATCTTTCCAGAAGTCGGTTGGAATCGTTAGGGTAGACAGCTTTCGGTGCGGTCAGATAAACGTCGCCGAGACACCAGTATAGAATGAATCACACACGTCACATATCCGGTGATTCTAAGAAAGTGGACTTATTTTGTTTATGTTACAGGTGGTTCTGGTTGTGTCCCTCCAAAGGAATCTCAGAAATGTTCTCCAACGTCCCAGGCAAGTTGAGAAGAATCGAAGCAATCCTGACTCGACTGTTCATGGTGAATCCGCTTTCGATTCAATACTAAGAAATTGAATTTTGGTCTTTTTCGGCAGTAGAATATTACGTCCTGCATCAGAGTGAAATAAGTATTTTGTGAGTAGAATTGTAAATTAGAATAAGATTAACATTTCCGAAAAGCAAATATATCGAGTAATTCCTCAAGTTTAGGATATTTGCATAATGAACGGTTAAAATATATTAGTAGGTGTTATTAATTTGGTATTTATTATTTCATGAAAAATACTTTTAACTAAATTAGAGTAATTAATGTAGCATAGAGTAAGTACTTTAGCATCCAGTCTAAAATATTTTATTTCTTCATTTTTATTGTTTATATTGCAATTTTATTAGGGAATATCTAACGATTATCGAATTTGTGTCGTGAGAATTAACAGCACGAATCGTCTTGGCAATTGAAAATTAAAATATAATGAAATAGGATTCCTAGTGTTTATAAAATATATTTAATTATGCGCTTCTGGATGAGAATGCTCGAATTGAATTCAAAATAGGATATCTGTGAACTACTTCGGTTTCAGTTGAAATTAATTGCAGAAAATCACTTTATCCTAAAATGCATAAACTACTTTAGTTATGTTTAGAGCTGTAACAATTGTGAGAATAAAATATGTCATTATCGGCCGGTCGAAGTTTTTAATTTCTGGTAGCTAATATTTTTGTAACGAAATTATATTTGGTCAATTTATGTTCTCGTAATTGCTAATCGAATGTTTAGGCCCATGTCACCTGGAAAACTAGTTTGAAAAGTTGATGCGAGTTGTATGTTAACGATCTGTAGTTATTTTGGTAAATAATTTTGTCGATTCGCATTTAATGTAAGGGGGCCCCACTGATAATAATCCGTCAGTTGTCCAGATTCGAACCAAGAATCTTTCAATCTAGATATCTGACCAATCTCCCTTGCGCTATGAAGTTGTTGCTAATCAATCGATTAGCAACATCTTCTCCCAGGCATCGTAGATAATGCTAAATTGGCCGTTTTCCTGAATATTGTGTAAGTTTCGAAAATTTTGAAGAACAAAGACTATCTAGTAAATGATACGAAAGCATATTTTTAGAATTTTTAATCAATGCAATTCTTTACTTTAGTATACAAATCAATTGTCAGTTGGCTGTTCAAAAGAAAAAAATTCAAATAGGTATGTTCTTTAAAATACAAATTAATAACAATGGGATTGTCGGTATCGGGGCATTACAACACTTGTAAGTTTTATGTATAACTGACTACAAATTAAAGAAGCATCGCACGGATTTGAGATCTAGCGGTAACCTAGTTGGTGGAGCAACGGATTAGCATCCGTAGGATTGCAAATTCGTATCTCGATCCAGCCTAACCATCCTATACACGAGCGTTGGTGCACGTTCAATCTGTCGTGGCCTCAAATATATCCTCACGATGGCGTGGTATGGAAGTTTAGAGAGTTGGTTGCCAGCTCAATTATTATCGTTATCTTACCTTTCGTGGGGTTGATACCGAACTGTCGCCCATAGCCCGTTTTGTTACTCTCAATGCGAAGTTAATTAAAATATCTATTTACCAGAAATGTGAAAATCTTACTCGTGGTGTATACGCTTTGAGGACTTAAATGATATAAATGATCTGTAAACCATTTGTATAAGGGATTAGAATGAATTAGATCACTGAAACTAATTTCATTCTGGGACAAGTGCGTAGTTAAGCGTAAATTATAACGTTGGAATTAATGCCATGAATATTTTGTGATACAATTCCCAGAACTTGGGAAGCATTCTTCATATAAACATATATCTTAACCATTGTATAGTAAGAAATATTAATTATTTAACTAGATGATTTCAAATTTAGCATTTTAATTTTTTACTGCTAATTTGAAAGTCGTTAAAGTTTTGTGCATTTTTATGTGGAAGCATAAATCGTACTTGCTGCATTGAATGTTTCTTTTTCTGATGTTGAAGATTGATTTTTTAATTAAGAATTACCAAGTTTGTGTGTGACGCCACTTATTAGTTCTGTAAGTTGTTTATGATTGGCCATAAAGCGAAAATTGCAACATTTTTAACTATCCCAATGTTTGAAATAAAAATAGTACTTTCACTGCAACATAAATTTGTTTTTCTTATTTTATTTTACATGCCACTTAATAGGATTAATTTGTGTGAAATAATGCATGTCTTATTGACAGGTCTTGAACAGACTCTGGATTGAACAGCGGGACTCGTGTGGATCTCGCTCTACAGGTGCGTGCAGCCTCTAACAGGTGGATGACCAACTCCAAGATAATCCGTACGCTAAGACGGGAAGTGCTGGAATGATTGTGTGTTATAGGAGTTTGCTCCTATTGGAGGTTTTTCAAGATAACGAAGCCCTGAAGTTTGTAGCATAGCATCAGTATTTAATTGTTTGTAACTATCGCATCCTTTTGTATCCTTGCTGCTTTTTTATCTCATGTGAGAGTAATAATTGGAGATGGGTCTCGGGTTTAAGGACTTGCCTTTAACAAAAGATCCGGCCTTCGAATTTGAAATCGTCTGGATCTTTGCAACCAAAGAGACAGTTGAGATGCAATCTGGTAGGTAGGTACTTTAATTAACGTCGTACTAAAGCAAATCAACCGGCTATTGGAAACGGTCCGGTATCAACCCCCGAAGGGAAACATCCGAGGAAAACGCCACGTAATTTTAAATCACGGTCAGATGACTAGGTCACACCTGAGTTGGCACTCCACTCTCCAAACTTCCACACAACGCCAACGTGAGGACAGCAATACTGTCATTCGATTTACAGTCTTATAAAATACAGCACAGGTTTAAAAAAGATCTTTTGTATTGAGATAAAAAAGATCACACTTTCAAACCTCATATGGACGACAGGCTTTTGCCTGAATTGTACCGGTCCGATTCATGCAACTGCTCGTTGACCTGTCTGGGCAACTTTTATAAATATCCATAAATATGTTCACCTAATCTTGCTTTTGAACTAGATTAATAAAACTATCGTATTAAATCGGTAGCCAGACAAGTGTACTTTGTGAAGATACGTGTAAGAGCATTTTTGCTACTTTAAAACAGCCTAAGGACTATTGGTCTTTTTTAAAATTATTTAATTGATGTGTTTAAATGCCAACACCTTTTCACAAACTACAGCCACGAGGTGCACTGTCATAAAAATTATTGCATTAGCCAAGAGTAAGTCCATGCAATCTAAATTGACAATTTTACAGAGGAAACGCTTTATACAGATCAAGTTACGATAGCCGTCTAACTTAAGCGATTGCTAAATTTTGCTGAAAACGAACTTACCTATGAGTGGCATTTCCTACGAAGCTAAATATATATGGCGGTAGTGTTGCTGTGGTGCTATGTGTTTCCAGTACGTATTCTGAAATGACGTCACCTGGTCTGTTTTTCGAATACAATTTCGGTCCATCGCGAGGTAACAAAGTTGGAAGAGCAACGAATTAGCAACCGGAGGTTAGCGAGTTCGAAACTCGGTCCAGACAAATACAGTCGTCTACACGGGGGCAGGTGCATGTTAAATCTGTCGTGGCCTCAAATGTACTCACTTTGGCGTGGTGCAGAAGTTTGAAGAGTGGGGGTGCAGCGCAGGTGTGACCTCATCATCTGGACGTGGTTAAAAATTACTTGGTATTTCACTCGGATCTTTCTCCTGCTGATTGATCCCGGACCGTCGACAATAGCCCTTTATGTTGCTCCAGTACGAAGTTAATTAGAATACCTGCTCTTCAGAATTGATCCCGTCCGTCGCCAATAACCCGTTATGTTACACCATTTCGATGTTAATGAACTATGTACCTACTTAGGAAGATCAATACCGGTAGTTAATTAACGTCGCACTGGAGCACCACACCTAGCTATTTAGAATTTGATAAAAATTTCAATTGAATGTGGTCTATAGAATCCTACAGAACTGTGGCGCGTTTTTCTATAAGCTACATAAAGTAACCAAAGACCGTCGTGTACAAAGGGGGCTGGTGCACGTTCTATCTGTCGGGGCGTTCAATGTCCTCACGTTGGCGTGGTGTGGAAGTTTCGAGAGTCGGGTGCCAGCTCAGGTATGCCCTCGTCATATGATCGTTCAAATTGACGTGTTGTCCTCGGATCTTTCCCTTCGGGTTTTAAGCCGAACCGTCACCAACAGCCCGCCTTATTGCTCCAGTGCGATGTTAATTAAATACCTACCTACCAAGATCTCAGTCAACGGTACAAGCAGCGTGTCACAACTGGATGCCGAAAAGACTGGAAGCGGTTCAGTGAGCAAGATTGGGAAAATACGAGTTTCGAACGATTTTTCGAGATAGTTGAAACGCCTGAAGTTTGTAGTTTCCACACTTGTTTGAAACTGTTTTTGCCCAAATGTAAAAACTTGTGTTTCTAAGATTGGTAAAATTGGTGGCTTAGCAAAAATTGTTTTCATTCTTTTCTCAGTTATTTCGTACGATTTGTGATTCTATTGTCTTAGTCCACGCACGAACAGGCGAGTGGAGAAAGTGACATGTACGTCACACCAATAATTATTTTTATGCAAGTTATTGATAGCATTGCAAACATTTGGTAGCACAAGTCTGTTCCCCAAATAGAAAATATTCTACCAGGTCCTTAGATTAGTAGAGAACGATAAAGTCCAGAGATAGTATTGAGCTGTCTAAAGTGGTCACAAAAACAGGAAAGGTTTCTCTATTTTGGTGTCATCCTTCGACTGCACTTTATCTCCCCTACTAGTGAACTAGTTTCTAAGAATATTTTCTTATTTGGTGAACAGACTTGTGCTTCCAAATGTAGGCAACACTATCAACAACCATCATAAAAGTCATTTTGGTTGGCCCATCGAATTTAAAATGGAACAGACCGAGCACGTGCCCGCAGCTTCATGTAACTTCTTCCAGTTGCTCGTTTTGAAGCTCTGTCACGTGGTTGTAGGTCAAAGCATGAATCCTAAGTTATTGATTGGTTAAAATGGTTATCCATAATGATCGAAAACACTACTCTGCGATTCGACAACCAACAGGCTAAGGTCCTAATTCAACTACCGAAATTTTCGAACGATTCGTCTTGAAATTCGAAAAGGGAGGAGCGAAGAATCAACGTTGTCATTCTACTACTACCGCGCTTTGGTTTTTTTCGAATTAGTCTCCGCTTCACGAGAAGAATCCTTCGAATTTTGTTTGGTGTTTACGTTGTTCATGGCTGATATTTTGCACATTATTCGGAGATGATGTGTTCCTCGTTAGTTATGATTTCGCGAATCTTTTGGATTGGGATAATTTGATTTTGGATATAGCTTATATTGTTCGGCAAACTTGTTATACTTGTGCGATACGTTTGAATTTTCAAATTTGTCATATTTTACTTGGGCTATTTAGGTTCTCAAAAATAGCTGATATTTTGCAGATTATTCGAGGATGTGTTCCACCTTAGTTACGATTCCGATAGTGTTTTGGGAGAATTTTTTTTTGAGACCGGCAAACTTGTATTTTTGCGAAACGTTAGAAAGCCTATTATAGCCTAGTAAGTACTGCATTTACACTGACAGCATGAGTGTATTACAACAGCTGGAGCAATAAACCATCACTTGTCATCCTGTCAGATATTTTTAAGATCTTGCGTATCTTGCAGAGCAAGGGTTTAAATATACTCTCCGGTTGGGTCCCAAGTCACGTGCGCATCAAGGGTAACGAGATTGCTGGCAGTGCTGCGAAGGCAGCCTCCGATCCATTGCATCAAGCCGTTCCTCTTAGTAATATCAAGATGTCTGCAAAGGGGTTCGTCGAATCCTTGTGGCAATAGTCGTGGAACCTGCAGGTCTTCAACATATTGCATTGTATAAAACCCATCATCAGTGGCCAGTGCCTCCAGTGCTAAGGACGGATGTCAAACTGACCCGCCTTCGCATTGGACAAACACGATTCACCCATCGTCAATTATTACTAGGAGTGAGTGCTCCCAAGTGAAATTCAAGCTATACTCCTTTTTCTGTTTGTCATATTTTAATTGTTTGTCCTGTTTTTGATCAGCGTCGTTTTTTTTAATTATAATTTTGAAAATACAAGGTTTGATTGGGGAAAACCCCCATTCAAACCTTTTCGCATTTTTACGTTCAACTGCTTTTTTAAATCTCATCTCATTTTTTCCTACTTCAACAGGTTTCATAAATCTATTTTATCTAATTTTATAATGAATCCTTTAAAATTTCACTTGCAAAGTTTTATGCCTTTTTTATTTTATACATATGTAAATTGAATTAACCGATCTCATTAGTTATGCCAAAAGCGATAATGGTCTTTCTTTTATTATCTGATTATTTAAATATTTTCATTCTCATCTACACCATTTTACATGTTTTAAACCTACCTTTTATCTAATTCTGAGACTTCATTTTTAAATCTTTTGTGCTTTTGTTTGATTATGTTCTGTTTGACGGAGCTTGTCCGTTTTTGGACCTTGTGCCATAAAACCCCAACATCCAACCATGACTGACTCCGTTGAATAGTCGATATTTGACTAAAATTTCCTATTCCTTTTTATTCCATATTTATATCTAGACTTTTATTCTGTACAAAACTATTTTTAATTTGTGAGTATAGTGAATAGAAAAAGATGTTGCAATTGCAATCAATCTTGTTATAACTGTTTTTTTTAAATCTCTACATGCATTTTTCTCTGATTTTGCGCGTTAAACGGGATAACTAAAAGTGTACTATACTTTTTTGAATGAAATTTGCTGAACTGATTTTTATATTTATTTTGGTAGGCCTGAATTAGGAATACGATTTTATAAAATTTAATCTTTTTAGAAAAACCTCTTAGAGATTTCAGTACTGTCGCGAAAGGAAAATTACACAAATTCGTGTTTTCTCCTACGTTATTCCCAATAGCTCATGAGTGGAATATAATTTTGCACATCCTTGATTTCAGGATCTATTTTAAAAATTTGGGAGACTTTATACAAATGTTAAGGAAAATGTACTCATGTATTTAGTTAAAATGTTTTTCGTAAACGTCATCTTTAGCCCTAAATTTTCCAATTTTTTAATAAACAAAAATAATGTTTAAAGAATTCAAGAACGCAAAAAAACTATTTCATTCATTTTTGTATTTTCATTGTAAATGTTCAGAAAACCAGAAACCAACAATTTCGGAGGATCGCCTTCTCCTCAATGGTAATCTACGTCCATTCTTTGGTAGGTAGTTAATTAATATCGTACTGGAGCAACACAACGGGCTATTGGCGATGGTCCCGGATAAATCCCTATAAAAAGATATATAAGAACAAATCGTCACTTTGCACCACTGTTAGATGACGGGATCAACACCTAGGCTGCTACCCCACTCTTCAAATTTCCACGCCATGCTAACTTGAGGACATTTGAGGCCACGATAAATTAAACCTACACTGACCCCCTTGTACACGACGGTCTTAGGTTGGACCGAGTTTCGAACTCGCAACCCTCCGGTTGCTTATCCGTTCCTCTTCCAACTGGACTAGCACGCTCATTTTTTTATCCAAGTGTGATTGGAATGTCGATTGAATATGATCTAAGAAGACGAGAGTCGGTTTGGGGTAGTAGAATGTTTTTATTAGATCTTCAATGAACATTCTATGTTCTTCAGCCTAACGGCACCCCAATTGAACCAGCTGGACAAGGAGACTCCGTGCAGACATCTGGCCTTCTGAAACTCCATGAATGCTCCCCTCGCGCCCGCAGGAATTTTGTCATATTTACAGAAAGGAGGGTGGGCGAACACGAGGGGGCACACGCAGAGCTCTTCTGGTCCAGGATGTCTGACGTCATCAACAGATGGTAGATGTCCAGCTCTTGGCTTCCCTGGAAGAGAACACAAATGTGCATTAGTTACACCACCGAGGCTAAAACACTTTTTTAATTATTCATTCCTTCGGTAGAGTTTCTCTCTCGATCCTTGAAAGTCCTTAAAAGTACTTCAAAATACAAAATTTCGTTTAGTCCTTGAATTTTACCCTGACTTTATCCTTACAAAATTTGCCTCGAATCTAAAACTTTTTTATTCGTCATTTTATATTTCTTTATTATTTCATATTGCTTTATTTTTTAAAATTTGTATTCACATAATTATACTCTATTACATATTTTTCTATTCAAATTTAATTTCCTAAATTTTTTTATCAATTTTCAGCCTTCGAAAAAAGAGCTTGTCGTTAACAAAACAAGGTTCCTTAGAATTCGGTCCATGAATTTATTGAATGTAAAAGAGTGAGAACTCTGGCCCGACTCAACTTGTCATTAGCAAATTTTAAAGTTTGTTAATGACAAGATATCTTGGCATCAAGATATTGCCGATATTTTGATGATGACGAGATCAAAACCTAGTCAGTTTTTCTTCTAAAGATTAGATATCTCATCCATCAATGTCTGGTCAGTTTTTCTAATGACTAGATACTTCTTCTAGACCAGGATAGTTAAATATCTAGATTTTTCAAGGCTCCGCAATAATATTTGTTCAATACCGCTTTATATTTACTGAGCAGGTTCAACTAAATTGTTTGCTTAGAACTGAAACTCATTAAACGATGCAGTACCTTTCATAACTTTAACGTTGGAAAACTGAAAATTTATAACAATATTCTCTGATAATAAGAAAAATCATGCTTCGGTCATGATTTTTCTTTTTCTGTTATTTTGTTTGTGATTAATTGTTAATACTGCTCTATAAGTGTTCACGGTGGTTGGTGCACATTTAATCTGTCGTGGCCTGAAATGACCTAACGCGGTGTTGTCCTCGATCTTTCCCTTCGGAATGGATCCCTTACTGCCAATAGCCCGTTGTGTGGCTTTAGTGCGACATTTATTAACTCCCTACCAACCATTTTCCATATCATGATTACAGTTTGCACACGCGAGCATAAATAAAACATACGTTTACTTAATCAAAATTGCTCGTATTTAATAAATATAATTGCGAAAGTAGCAGTTGCATGCATGTAGTAAAATGTAAATTCTGAAATAACTTTTACTAAAATTAACACATGCTCGCCTCATAGCATCTTCGCTCAAATTTCTTCTCTATCAATTGATGTCACTTTCTAAACAAATTTAAATCCGTTTATAATCGATACAACCATCGATATACGCATTGATACCGCGAATCGAATGCAATCAGTCAGAAAATATAAAAACAGCATTTCGTATACTCATTTGTGTTAATTCCTATTTTCAATAGTGTGCCTGGTAAAAGATTCCATTCCTCAGAGCAGTTACCACAATCAGCTTCTCGAATTCCGCTTCAATTGCCTCCCATTTACTTATTCAAAGTCGATTCAGTATATTTTATCATCTAAACTTATTTCCTCATTCGCTAAGATTTTTTTTTCTGAGCTGCTTTCCATCTTCCAGATTCTACATTGCCTTCTTTCATCAGACGCTTGAAGAATTTCATTTGAACAGTGTGCTTTTCCGAGTATTTTATAGCTTCAAAGCAAAAAACAAGAACATATAAACGAATCGGAAAAATTAGAGGTTGATTCGGCATTGTTTATATTCGTTTTTGATATCGTGACTCATCTCACTTCTGACTCATCAAAGGCGAACACCAGCGACTTCCGGTAAAGTGAGTTATCAGGACATTCTAGAAGGGGAACATTTGCGACTTCCGTTGAAAAAGAAAAATGACTGCAAGAACACTATCAGAACGATTTCGTACGACGGCGATTGAATCAGACGGCCATCCCTTCAATGTGTTTTAAATATGTTTGGAACTCCTCTGTCCTTAATTTTTTATTAAATGCTTTGCATTTTAAAGAATTTCTCAATTTTCTTGAAAACCCTTCTCCAACATTCTTGTATCTGCTTGTCAATCTTTAACTCTGCGAAAGGCACTCAGCGTGAATGCTGACTAATCGGTATTTGTTTCGCTATTAGCAACGAATGCAAGCTAGCGCTTCCCATAGTGATCATATGATGTAACTCAACTTCTGACACGAAGTGAGTTTTAAATAAGCAAAAGGAGAAATTCCCTTCTATTTATTTGAAAAACAACTTTGAATTAAAGGGCTGTGAGTTAAGTGTTACAAAACTAACTGTCGATATTAAAAGGAGCCAGAAGATACTTACATTCATGCTCTCTCCAGATCTTCCGTTCCCACCGTCCTCCCACTCTCGTTGCCACACACCTGGCTCATTCCGATTCCGGTTCCTCTGCCATGCTGAAAAAAGATTAATCATTTACACTTCATGATTTAGCAGTTTGCATTGAAAATAACACATTTTCCAGAAATTCTATTGAAAACAAAATATTCACTTACTACATGAAAAACGACAAGGCGTCGTACGTGCGGTATAACTCCAGGGACGTAGGCAAAGGACTCGCTAGATACGTATACGTCCTTCCATGCCCATCCAGAACTCGGGGCCCGAAATTTCGGTCCAAACCATGGCTCATGAGCATGTGTAGTCGCATTCCCTTTAGTGTCCGGCAAGACATCTCGCACTTTTGGCAATGGATCATGTCCTCCTGCAACAAAGCACGTTCAAATCACGTGAGAAAATCGAAACGGTTTTCAATCCCCTTCCAATCAGTTTTTACTACTGCATTGATTTTTATAGAAATTGCGATTGAGATGTCATCTTTTACAATACCCTTTACTTACAATTAGAGGTGAAATACACTGAATAATCTATCTTTATCTAATATCTGCAATACAATAGATGTAATTTAATACTCCTGATGGTTTATCTTTGCATCGAAAACTGCCCTGTAGTGGCCAGCCTCTTTAAAAACCTGTTACAAATTGTCACCAGTTCAAGGTAAAGGACAATTTGTTTTTCCTACTTGGATCTTCATTCTCCTCTGAATAATCGGGCAGTTATGTCTCAACGAGATATCTCGTCATTAGCAAATTGCCGAGATCTTGGACAAGACATCTCGTCAAAGCCCCTTGGAGGGCTAAAAATACTTTCACTAGCTATTTTGAACCGGTGCGCCTTAAATATTTATTAAAGGGCTTAAATTGTGTAATATTTTCGTTTCATTGCAACGGTTTAGTTTTGAAATTTCAGCAATCGTGTTTTCAAATAATTTCAAGTAATACCTGTTTAAATAATTTTGAAAAGTACTTTACTACAAGAAGCGCAAATAGATGTCTCTAACGGAATTAAAAAAGCCACTTGTTGGAGTAATAAGGTTTCATAATTATATGATTATTTTTTGTACATCAATCCAATTTATATCTATTTGCCAGATCTGCAAAAATGTAATGTTTTAGTGTTCCGTAGAATCTTAGATAACACGTTCTATTGCTACAGAGCGACGTTGCAGCATGGCCAAATATGGCCCTTGAGCCATAAAACTCCAAAACCAACCAACCAGAGCGACGTTGATTCAACATGAGATGAAAAAGTTTGAAATTCGCTGCATTTTACGATAATTAACGTGGTAACATTTGATGATAGTTGTCTATCCTGCTAACTTGTACTTTAAATATGAAAGCATTTCGAAATTTTGCTACTGTCTTGTCCAAGTATAAAGTGGTAGGAATTTTATTTTAACTGAAATTTGTTCTCTTTTGGGGAGGTGAAAAGCCACATGTGTTGCACCAGCTAGACTTTAAGTACCTACCGATATTTTAGGCAGGTAATTTAAATGACGAATTTTAGTAAAAATATGTATTACCAAAAAGTGGATTCCTCCCAAATCCATGGTATTGTTCTGCTTTGATGATCCGCAGCAGCTCTTAAGTATAGCCCTGAAAAGATAGATATATAATTACATATTGAAGCAAATACCTACAGCAAAATTAATTTGAATTTCTATTCATATTGCTGATATGTCCTCACTTTCACGTGGTGTGGAAGTTCGGAGAGTGGAGTGCCACCTCAGGTGTTGACCTTATCTGTCTGATACAAAATTACTAGGCATTGTCCTTGGATCTTTCCCATCGGGATGGATCCTGGACAGTCGCCAACAGCACGTTGTGTTACCCTTGCCCCACAATCTCTAATTCCCCATTATTACCAAGTTATCCATTATTCAACGCCCGCTACAATTAAAAAAAACCCGGATTGTTGCGTTTAAATAACCGAACTGTCTCTATTTATTTAGTTAATTAACGTCGCACTGGAGCAACACAGCTAGGTATTGGCAACGGTCCGGGATCAATCTCGAAGGTAAAGATCCAACAAACTTTGTAAACACCTATAAGTCAATTTTAAAACACCTATAAGTGTCTTTGTAATATAAGGTCATTGGATAACTCCTTTCTTATCCCAGTGTAAAAAAACAGTAAGTCATTGAGTCTGCAAAAAAAGTTTTTGGGCAATGGCAGGTGGCTCGTTAAAAATGTCTTCATGTATGGCTCCAATGCAATTCAGGAAGTATGAAAGAGAATCTGGTAAAAAGCCACACTTTGAACAGGTGGGAAAATATTTCTGGCCACCAATGAAAACCACATTTTCCAAAAGGCACTATCGGATCCTGGCAAGCACAGAGAAAGTTTTCCTGAACAAATTCAGCTCTCTTGGTTTTCCACTGTGGTATCAGTGATGAAATGGAGTAAGTAACCTTTCATAATTGATACGCAGCAATCTGCGTAATTTCTTTTTAAGTAATGACAGATGATCGTCCTCTGAGAGCATGACAGTAATTTTTCTTGTGCCATGTTGTTTATTTGTTCCAGCTTTTGCCAATAAATCACCTCTGTCATTGCCCTGAATGCCAAATGTGATGGGATCTATTGAAAATTTATTTTAGAATTTTATTGAAACCTAATATTAGAAGGGATATTTTTCAAAAGAGGATCAAAACTGGTGAAGCATTTTTTTAATTGCTGACTGCGAATCAATGTAAATATTTATTTTAAGAAGCTGAATTTTAGGGCTTCTTTTAGTGCTTTATAGACTACTGTTAATTCTGATTTGAAAACAAGGCAATTTGAGTTATTCTTGATTTGAATTTCTAATAACTCTTGAAATGAAGCACTGAAGTGTCACTTAATATCCCGACATCCACTTGGAGGTGGGGCAGTTGTCACAAATATGGAATCTGCCGAATATTTTGGTCATCCGACGTCGTGTGGGTGGGAGACCTAGATTTGAGTTGAGTCTTCCACACCATTCATGAAGACTTGGCCCGTTGTTAGGATCTACACCGTGATCCACAAGTTGGTGGTGTCTCAGCTCTTTTTCTGATTGGTAACAACTGACACATTGAGTGCAATGCACCATATCCTCCTGCAGAAATAAGACAACGTGATATTTTCTAAGGTTTTATGTCGGTTGTACTTGATCATTTTATTTTTTCATTACTTTTCGTTTGTGATTAATATATTTTTGTTTATATAGAATAGTTAATGCTTCTGTATAATTGTACAGTGATTTGTTTTATTGTTTGTTGAATGTCCCATTATGTGGACAATTTATCTACTGTAATGTAATTTTAGTAAATCGAGCAATAGATATTAAAAGATTTCACGGTCAGCAATGAACTAACAGCATCCACAGAGTATGCTTCAGTTTCTTTATGTTCGGGTCAGAATTTCGACAGTCTGTAGGATCGTCTCGAACTGTTCGCAGCTGTTCACCTTGTGCTCATGAACCTTGTTGATCGAAAAAGGAGGAAGAAAAAAATGAGTTTGATATCATGGCTAATGAGCTGGGAAAGATCAAGGCTTAGAATGGTGTAAAGATGTTTTTAAGACCAGATAAATGTTTAACTATGAGACAAAGACTAGCTGTTAAAAAGAGTAATGAAAAGAAATTCTGGAACGTTAAGTGAGGTGATTTTATGTTACATATTACAAGGCTAAGTTTCTTTCTATGTTTGTAGTAATGAAGTCGTTTTCTTTTTTTTGTGAAAGTTTTTTCGTGTGTATACTTGCTTCATGGTGTCACAGTAAAAAGAAATACGAAATCTTACCTCATGGACGGAGGTGTGACCACTTCTGGACTCAGTCACAGGTGTCAGTTTTGAGTTCCGGTCAGCCACCATCCAGAACATTTCTCTCTCCGTGAGTCTTTGGCCACGAGATGGAAACCTGAAACAGAATATCGTCAGTTACTCCATTGGGTACAATGTTTTGCAGCTCAAGTACCGTGGTACTGCACTTCCAGTACACCGGATAATTAAGTGAACAGATGAAAAATTAAACCAACTGTTATTAAGTGAGCAGATGAAAAATTAAGTCAAACTGTTATTAAGTGAACAGATGAAAAATTAAGTCAAACTGTTATTAAATGTGCTATTGAGTTGAAACATTTTAAAAGCCTTAAATAATTCTTTGTTTTCGAACTCATCAGTGAATGACGCTAGTTCTTCGAGCCTGTACACGCGGCCTGGAAAGGCTTGGTTAAAAACGTGAGTTGGGTGGCAACACTTCGATAGCGACATACTTAAACTACCTCCTGGCTCACTTCTGTCCTCGAAAAGTTGGACGTTTGCTTTCATCTAAAGGACCTTTCAAGAATTTTTCATAGGTTTTCAATCTTTGTTAGTCATCATTTAAAGTTTCACCTTTTTGCTTCTCGTGCAATTCCTTTAATTTCAATAGCGCTGTGATCCCCTATTCTGCCCAGTTAGTGTCAGATTATCTCTAAGTGTGGTTATGTATAGTTAGCGTTATATAAAAATGATGCACATATACAATTCGGCCATAACAACGCGGAATTATTTGAAAGACCAAATAATTTCCAGATAAAAAAATTTCGTAAATAAATAGCAAGAAAACAAAAATTTGTTGATTGAGATAAATAAGAACAAACTTTCAGTTAAATTTTAGTGGCATAGAAAAGTTAATTAGCCGTTCTAAAAACATACATCATATAAATGTAAAAGGAAATTTTATAAAGTGATTATATAGAAAAAAATTGATTCTGTTCCTACTTTGTCCTTAGATTCTTTTACCTCACTATGTACACATAATAATTATGAAACACACGACTCATGAATAAAATATTATACCAGCAATTAATACCAAAACTAAACACAAAATATTTATTCGTTTTAAAAAATTTTGAAAATGTACATGGCCCGTTGTGCTTAGAAAGGAAAATGTATTAGTCTTATTTTATCGAATGAAAAGTGCAAAGTTTAAGTTACTAAATTCATGAGGTCAAAATGAAAATTAGTTTCAAGCAGTTCACGTTACAACATCAATTTCTTAAGTTGGAAAATATTTCGAAGTGGTAATTGCAAATGACTTACAGGTGCTTTCGCAACCACTTGACGATTTTACGTCCCATTGCATCAATCAGATTAACAGAAGGCACGAAAAACTATAAAAGTTTCGCAGTTTTTCGCTTTTAAAGTCGCTGTGAAAATCTTTGGTGCTTATAGCTCAGCAAAAATATCACAAATGTGCGGAATCAATTTCATTTCAGACCGTTGTTGGAATATAACAATGACATTATTGGAACAGAAGTAATTAAAAGAAACATTGTTATGAAGAGAAACCATTATTAGGAAATGTACTTTTCCCATTGTATGTATAGGTGCATTGTTATCCATATGATTCTTCTAAAAATTTCGAATTAATGGATGTAAGTAGTATGTGGGCCTCTTGAGCGTTTTTTCCAAGATGGCCGCCGTTTGATAAGGAGTTGACTGCTGATAAGGTGTTGGGGAGGATTGCTGATAAGGAGAGGGTGATGCCTTGAGGTTGTGACGTCATTGTAAAGATGGCGTTGTTGTGTTGCCATGGTAATGAATCAGTAGTAGCTCCATCTGGTGGGGAAATGAGAAACCCTATTATTTTGAATTAAAAAGGAATTTAGTGGATTCGAACTGGGGACCATGGGATCTGTAGTCCAGTGCGCTAGCCGTTAGGCTGTAAGAGAGTTAGCTATGGGTGGTGAATTAATGTAGTGTTTGCTTTTTTTCTTAATACTAGGAATGCGTTATGGGACTTGGTTTTATTTGATGAATAATTAATTTTTATTTTCCAATTAGTTGTAAGTGTGTTGGACTGGTGGCGCCATCTAGTGATTTTAAAAGAAGTTAATCTAAGGAACTTTCTTATTTTTGTTATTCATTCTGGGAAGGTGCTATGTTTAGAAAATGGTTTGAACAATTGTGGTACAGCCATCTGGTGGTGGAAGAAGTAACAATTAGTTTTAAAAGATTTATTTTCTAGCTCTAGACTTGTAGCTTGATACTTTAGACTGGAGAATTTTTTTTTAAAGAAAAACAATATTATGAGGGATTCGAACTCAGCAAAAGGTAATCGCGACCGCCCGTTTTACACAAACACTTTAACCGTTCGACCACGATCACCTACTTTTTAGAATACATATAGAATACTAGCTCGTGAAGTTACATCTTAAGGGAGTGAAAGTATGTTTTCTTTATTGTGAATACCTTATTGCCCCTGTGAAGAATGAATATGAACATAACGTTGAATTGACAAGTTTATATCCAAAGTCTGCGAATTATATGTAATGACAGGGAAAGTATCAGAATCTAGAACTCTCTGGAACGTGTGAGAATATGACTAAGGATTGTTTTACACGTGTAGGTTAATTAAGATAACAGAAGGAGTTAAGCACGTAGTCACCGATAGGATACAATCTTAAGTAAATGAGAAAGCTTTTAAACGCATTGCTATTTAGGAGAATGGTGTTGTTTTTCTGAGTGAGAAAAGCAAATGAAACTACATCATGCCAATGAATCACATATGACATGCCCGAACTGGAACTTTCTATAGGGGTTTTAGCTATGAAATAGTGACGAAGGGATTATCTTAATACTCTAACGTTGGAACTCGGAACATAAGTAATTGAGGCCAACCAATATATGCGAAGATTTAAAGCGTATGAACACTACATGTATGATAGAATTTATAATTCGGAAACCTTTTTTTATATTTTAATGAATTTATATACAACATGAGCTTGAAGAAAATGTGAATGTTTAAGGGTGAATGTTTTGTAGGGAAAATTATTATTACAATTTGAGGGGAGACTTTGAGATATGAATAGGACACACAGGCATAACGGTGTATGAAACATTACATTTTTAGGTTAATAAGAAGTAACTAACCAAAGATTTATAGTATACATATAAGCGATGGCAAGGAAACGTATAAGATTGATATTATTAGAAGCCTCTGGAACTTGTGAGAATATGACTAAGGATTGTTTTTGCACGTGTAAGTTAATTAAGATAACAGAAGGAACGGAGTTAAACACCGAGTCACAGATAACGATAGAAACTATTTGATAATAAGAGGCTTTTTAAAGCATAGTTGGAGCATCTTGGGTCTTTGCATCTTGTTTTGGGGTTTTTCTGCCCTTTTTTTACTGTTTTTAAATAAATCATGGATTCTAAGGACATTATGACTAAGGATTGTTTTTGCACGTGTAAGTTAATTAAGATAACAGAAGGAACGGAGTTAAACACCGAGTCACAGATAACGATAGAAACTATTTGATAATAAGAGGCTTTTTAAAGCATAGTTGGAGCATCTTGGGTCTTTGCATCTTGTTTTGGGGTTTTTCTGCCCTTTTTTTACTGTTTTTAAATAAATCATGGATTCTAAGGACATTAGACCTGCAAAGAAAATGCGTGCAGACAAAGAACTGTGTTTGCAGAAATATTGTAAAGATTCTTTATGTTATGAGTATGGTAAACTGTTTACAGATCGTGAAGGCTGGGCATATTTTCGTCGATTGGAAAACGAATTAACGTACTTAAAGAAAGGAAACTACTATTGAAATTTATGGTAAAAAATGTACTGTGCCTCGGCAACTTGTAGCATACGGAGACGTAGGAATAAGCTATGCCTTTAGCGGATCTTGTATTGAAGCCAAGCCTTGGTCTCCTTTACTATTGGAAATAAAGGCAGAAGTGGAACGAATAATTGGCACAAGATTTAATTTTGTGTTGGTGAACCGTTATAAAGATGGTAAGGACTGTATAGGTGCCCATAAAGACAATGAGAAGGACTTGGATCTTAATGCACCCATAGCGTCTGTTTCATTTGGACAGAAAAGGCAATTTGTGTTTTCTAGGAAGAACTACAATTCTCTAAAAATTGTTCTGGAAAATGGAAGCTTGCTTGTGATGAAGTATCCAACAAACCAATTTTGGTTTCACAGCTTGCCCCGTGGTAATGCATTATGGCCTAGAATAAACTTAACGTTTCGTAAAATTCTTGTATAAAGCAGCGATAAACCACTTATGTGCCCCCGAACTAGAACTCAGTGTCGTACACTAGACGATATTTGGACAATGTTGCAATTTATCTTTGCCTTTCTGAATAGTATTTTTATAAATGCTTATATCTTGTTGGTTTTAAATAAATTTTTTTAGCGTGTCTTACCACATATACTGTATTTAGGACTTTTTTATTACATAATTTTATAAATTGTTTTTAAAATGCAAGATCTGAAATGAAATTTTTCTTTGCTATAAAGATTTATGTTTTTAAGTTAGATGTTTTTACTCAAACATTAATTATACATTAGATATTATAGCACATATTTTTAATGCAGAAATTTTGTTTTAAGTATTGTACACACTTAAGTAAGAGTAAACTTTTGAAACTTTACAAGACCCGTACTATGAACGTGCACATTTTGAATAAGTTGTAATTGTATTGAAATCATTTATGCTATAAAATCTAAACCAACTGTTATTTTTTAATTAATCTTTCCTTGCATATTTTTTAAATAAATCTTCCTAAATTTTAGTGATTTAATTTTTATTATACAGATCTACAAACTGTTTTTGGATGAAATATAAGGATTTATATTTTTAAAAATTAGATGTTTTTACTCTTAATTATATATTAGATACTATTACACATATAATTATTACATTGAAGATTTTTAAAAAACGTTTAACAATTGAAAAAAATATATATATATACTTTAAATATTATTACAAACATTTAAATGCAATTTGCTTTTTATTTTTAATTTTACAATTAAGACATTTTTTAAAAGTTTGATTCTTAAAGTGTGTTTTATGCATAGTAAAAAAAAAATACTAAAAAAACATGTAAGAGTAAAAATATTTTATACATTAATTTGAAACTTTGCAAGACCCATACCATGTTTCCTTGCACATTTGAAGTCGTGAAAAATAGTTTATTAAAACCATTTGTCCTTGAAGTTCTAAATTAAATGTCCTTTTTCTTTTATGCTTTTGCAAACCACACATTTTACTAAATATCAACTTCCTTTTATTTGAAAACCTTATGCATATTGTGCAGTTTGAATTGCAGAGCAAAATTCCAATACTGTACGAAGCTATAAAGTATTTTACAAGATACTTCATATTGTTCTCTTAATTTACATCTAATTCATTACTACGTTAAAGTGGATAGCATGTGAGTTTTCTGTTTTTAAAAATAATGTGTGCACATCTGTACTGCTAAGCAAATTAACTTTTGCCTTTTCTTGATATTTAATGCATAATCTAAATATTTACGCACACCGCTGATAGTTTTACACATGAGTAAAATTAAATAATAACTGAAATTTTAAATATTAGTGTGTGAATTTTAAAATGAACAAATATTGCTGACATATTGGATTAAATCTGAATTCTATGTATTCTCAAAACAACACTGCAAGAAAAAACAGAGACACTTCTTAAACAGATTGAAGGAAGTCACATGGAAACAAAGTAAATTAGAACACTTTTTAATAGAAAAAAACATTGATTCATATATTTTACAAAACTAATACATTGTAGTAAAAAAGAACTTATTTTTACATACTTGCATCTTTTAAGAGACACATGTTTACGACGAGCCAATTATTAAATGCCATCACCTCAGCTTTGGGGCAATGCAAATTATTTTTGTGATGACCACATGATAGTTTTTGGATCTTTTTGTTGCTACTTAGTGCACATAGTACATCGAATTCGGGACACCCGTATTGTTCCAAGTTGATATTCGTAATATTCAATGCATCTAGGCGTTTCTTTTCCACATAACCACCTTTGTAAGCAACTAGGTACTGAGTGGCACTCTTGGTCTGCTCGTACAATTCTAAAAGCTTAGAGTCTAAACTTTCTAAAGGAGACACACTTTCCCATGCCACGGGACAGAAAGGGAGACCACATATGTAATTTTCAACATATCGAACAGTGTTTTTATCTTTTGCACTCAGTTTATGCTTATAAGGCGATAAGTTAAAACGAATACTTGAAGCTACTTGCGATTTTATGGCGATGTATCCGTATTCACGTACTAAGAAACCCTCTTGAGTCTGAAATCCGTCAAAATCCACAATTGCACAAATATTAAACATTGCTATTGAAATGTGCTAGCTGTTCTTGGAAAAAGAATTGTAAACTAGAGGCACGAAGAACTGGACTATATACACTTACTAATCAGTGAATAACACCATACACTTATTCTAATCAGTAAAGTTAAAATTTATCTTAGTCTTATCTTTTGTGAGTAACTATGAGCGCATAAGTGAAGAATGTACTCAGAAAACATGTGCTTGTGATAATGCGCCAAGTAAAATTGTGTGTTGTAATGCAAGAAGATTTTAACGAAAGGATATACTTAAATGTGCATGTGATTTTTCTTTTTACTCTACCACTAGTATCTTAGACAAGTATCAGATTTTAAAAAAAAATGACGAAGAGAAACTTTTCAACACAATCTGTACTATAATTTTACACTTAAGAGTAACAGAGCATAATATAATTTTAAGGAAAATGAGTAATCAGTATGCAAATTTGAAGCCTAAAGTTCCAAGCATGTCTATGCTCAATAAACGCCTATCTACGTTTAGAGATTGGCCACGCACAGATGTTGACATTAGGGACTTGGCCGAAAATGGATTGTATTATACGGGTGTCTCGGACGGGGTTAGGTGCTATTGGTGTGGAGGAGGGCTTGAAAATTGGCAAAAGGAGGATATAGTCAGACACGAACACATAAAGTTTTATCCAAAATGTTTGGTAGCCCAACAAGGACCGATTGTTGACCCTAGATTAAAAGGAACACCCATAGATGAAATTGTACAGATGTTGTATGAAACAAACAATAATGCCAATGTTTTTATAAAACCTGATGTAAAACTTTACTGCTCATACAATGACAAGGACGAACGACTTTGTAAAATTTGCATGGAATCGGAAATGGATGCTACTTTACAGCCTTGCGGTCATCTGGTTACATGCATGAGATGTACGAAGTCTCTCAACGTGTCCTATGTGCCGAACCAATATTACGTAAAATTAAAACGTACATTTGTTACTAAACAGTATTTATTAGTACATGTAGTAGATGCAATTTCAAGTGATTTATTGAACACAGTGTGGAAGAATTGTAAAAGGGTGGTTTTGAGTTGAATGTCATGAAATTAACACTTGTACTACAGCAAAAAAGACTAATAAGGAAGTTTAAGACTTTTCTAAAAATCATAAGACTTTTATCAAGGACTTGTGGAAAAAATCTTGTAAGAAAGACCTTTTTACCCCTTATAAATATATTGACTATTTTTATTATTATTTGTTGTTTGTTCATTACATGTTAAACCTATTTACTAAAGAGGAATTTTAAAATGCCTTAAAAAAGGAGTTACTAAATGCTTTAGGAAAAATGTGTAAATGTACTTTAATGCAAGAAAAAGAACGCTTGAAATAAATATTCATCTAGCTATTATTTTTAGTACTTATCAATCATCTTGGTGTATTGTTTATTTTCTAAATTAAACCTTCCGTACTTTTAAATCTTAAAACAAAAAGAAAGGAAAAGTAACCATCTAGAATAGTAAACACCAAATTTAAAAAAAACATTTTTTAAAAATACTTTCTTATAATTTTTTACCTTTGCCTTTTTTTGTTGTTGAATAAACATTGTCATACAAAATTAGTATATTTGTTGTGTAGAATATTTTTTGAAAACACTGAATTGAAGAAAAAAAAAATCATTTATTGAAAAAAGAATCAACAGTTTATATATATTTGTAACAACATATCTTACAGGTCTTTTACATACATCTCTCTAACAGTATTGAAAATATCTGTGGTATTCAAATTCTCAAAAACATTTTCCTCCATTATTATGTAATAAAAGTTTAACAGTTTATTGCTCTGTCTTACAAAATTAATAGCAAACTCTTTCCAGTTAACAGCACATAAAGCAAGGACGAAAAATTCGCAAAAGCGTTCGTCAACGCTCATCGTCATACATTTATGTACAGATTGATTGACAATTTCATTCTTACAGCCTAAACAGTCAAAAAGAATATTTATATTTTTTGACACAATATCCTTTAGGCACTTGCAGAGAGAAGCTATGACTTCTCTCCAACAATCAGATTTAATGGTATCACTGCAGTAAGGTTTGTAACTTTCACCAGGAAAACATTTTTTGATTTCCAGTTTCACATAATATGGCAACAAATACGTCAAAAGCGATATCTTCAATACATCTAACACATTGCCGTAGATTTCACACAGTTTAAAATACTGATCAGAATTCATAAACACACAGTTGGGCGAGAACTGAAAAGTATAATTTCTTTTCTGAAATACACGTTGTAAAACTAAGTGCATTTCCCCCACATCAAACACTTTAGAAAGGCAGACTTCTTTTTCTATAACTTTAACGTTGGAGGCATTTGAAAAATCGAAAAATGTGCTCAACTTTTGCATTAGAATGTACCATGTTTTTGGATGCAGGGAAACACAGTCCTTCGTTGGTTTCAAGACATTGTTTTCATGCAAAGCAAATTTACGTATGTGGACACGTGTGGAACCGTTGAAGTTATTGATTAGCACGAATAAATAGTCACCAAGGTGAAACACATTGTCAGGAAGTGATTGCATCGTCAAACTTAAGCTTTCCCTTGGAAACACCTGATCGTTGAAATACATTCTTTCACACACTTTAGGACGATTTGTAAAACGCATCATTTTCAGAACTTTGAGGTTCACGTTTTCAATAAAGCTTAAACTTAACCAAGAGATAAAGGCGAGTTCATTAACGTTGCTTGAAATTTCAGTTTATTGGTTTTTATTGTTATCAACTCTAGAATCATGACGTAGAACGACTTTATCTCTGCAAAAAACTGAATCAAGTGGTGAGTTGCATTAACTTTGCTTGAAATTTCGGTTTATTATCGGCTTTTATTATTATCAAATCTAGAATCATATAATCTCTTGGTAGATTCCAGTGACCGCTAGTTGGTAGGTAGTTAAATTAACATCGAACTGGAGCAACACAGCGCTCTGGACTTAATGACGGTCTGGAATCAATCCCGAAGGGAAAGATATCAGAACATCACCTCGTCATAAAACCACGGTCAGATGACGAGGTCACACCTGAACTGGTACCCCACTCACATAAGTTCCATTCCACGCCAACTTGAGGCCGTTTGGAGCCACGACAGATTTCACGTGAACCAACCCCCTCCTACACGACGGTCTATGGTAGGATCGAGTTCGAATTCGTAAATCTCCATTAGCTAATCAGTTGCAGTTCCAAAGCTGTTCATTTAATGTAACACGGCCCACCAGGGAGAGGTGATCACGTTCGGCAGAAGGCCGTTTTGACAGGGCTGCGGTAGCCCAGTTGAAGGGCAAGAGATTAACAACCGGAGGGTTGCGAGTTCAGCTAAAGACTCGTGTACACGGGGACTGGTGCACGTTCAATCTGTGGTGGACTCAAATGTACTCTCGTTGGTGTGTTATGAAGGTTTGGAGAGTGGTGTTCCAATTGAGGTGTGAAGTTATCTTTCCTGGTTCAAAATTATGCGGTGCTGTTCTCGGTTCTTTCCCTTTGGGTTTGATCCTGGACCATTGTCAATAACCAGTTGTGTTGCTCCAGTGCGACGTCTGTTAAAAACCTACCTACCCGACCAAATGTGATCGCTCATTTCTAGTGCCCACAGTGACCCCTAGTGGTAGAAACTGTCATGACTGAAATTTGAATCAGTCGATGCCTCTGTAGGAGATAGACCTAATATAAATATGGATACGATCTCGGAAACCCAGAATATTTGAATAACCCCCTTTTCCTCTCTTTGGCACATCTGTTTAGTGGGTTCGCAGGTATAAATACTCGGGATCCCAATTTAATCAGGAGAAAGCCCCTTTAACGATCTCTCCGCTTCGGTGCTATGGCCCGCCAAGAACTTCATCAGCTCATTGCTCGCAAGAGCACACTTTTCATACCAAAATCCTTCTCAATAAGCTATTGTTAGGCCGACATTCACTTAGGATTCTTAAGTTTGGGGATCGATTGGTGCAAATATTCTTAAAAGACTAGATTTTTCAAAATCATATATCACTCACGATGTTCAATTTTATATTAGGTAGGTAGGTATTTTAATGAACGTCTCACTGGAACAACACAACGGGCTATGGGTGACGGTCCGGGATCTATCCCTAAACGAAAGATCCGAGGACAACACCTCGTAATTTTGAACCACGGTCAGATGACGGGGCAACACCTGAGCTGGTAGCTCTCCAATCTTCCACACCATGCCAACGTGAGGACATTTGAGGCCACAACATATTTAACGTGCACCAGCCCTCTTCGTAAATAATGGTCTTTGGTTGGATTAGAACTCGTAACCCTCCGGTTGCTAATCCGTCACTCTTCCAACAGGGCTACCGTGGCCCCTTTTATATACGTAATGAAGACATCCACTGGGACTTCAAAATTCAACCCATAGCTGAATTCTTACAGCCTTATTCTGTGAAAAAACTGCAACCAAAATTCTTTGAAAAAGCTATAACCGTATGATACTACAGTTAAAAGCTCGCAGAAAATACCAAGAGCTATTCTACATCAAGTTTCCCAGAACGGCCCAAACGCCGTTTTGGAGTGTTCCGTTCTTGATCCTGATCTTTACGACCTCAATTCCTCTAGTCAACCCCCTTCAACCTGTCCAATTATCGGAGCACGTTCTGTTACTTGTAACTTGGGATACACATATGTGCTTATAATGTTTAATATGTGATAGAAATCCGAAAATCGTGCCAATCACGAGGTTGAGGCTCATTGTGACTTCCCCCTTTGCAGAGCCTGCATATTTAACGTAAAGACTTCAGGCATTTGCGCTCCGTGGAAACAAAATCGGATCTTATTCTCTGTTAACCAGCATCTTGTCAATGAAACACGATACCGGATTGATTCGATCTTTTTATGTGGACTAGCATTTTAGCCTGAACGCGAATTTTAATTTTTATAACGGTCGGTTCTTTTACTTTTTCACACTGAAGGGTGTTCTAATTAGCCCTCATGTGTAAAATTGCGTGAAGTGACGAACCAAACTTCAAGCATAACATGTTTTCCCACCTCGAAACATTTAAAAAGGTAACGGCCATTGATTCCTTACAATACGTAGTGATTGCTTGTAAAATCAAGGATCAATAATTAAGGTTTCATAATATTTTGTTTAGATAGTAAATAATCGGATATGTATTTAAAAATGAAAAAATGTAAACGATCACAAGTATCTAAATTTGGTAGATAAGAGGAATGAAAAAGTCCCATTCCCTTGCATTCTAAATCATACATTTCACACTTGAAGTTATTAATTCAATAAATGCATAGATTTCACATGAATCCCAAAGAAACATTTATGTAAAGTAAATTGCTTCCGGTAAAGATATAGCGTACGCGAACCAAGGGCTGCCATCTATGAGTTAAAGCGTGTATTTTCGAAATATGTGAGATTGCATGTTTCCAGAAAAGATGGCAACACCAAAAACAAGTATGCATTTCATCACTTGATGCACAATTTGGCTTGGACCCATTTTTGGAAAGAGTTAAAAGAAACGGGTTGACATTAGAAAAAGTCTGCTGCAAAATTTGTCAACTATACCACCAAAGTTAATGCATACCCATGTTTTAGACACGAATATTTGAGGTTTTCGAGATTCAAATAACTGGAACCGCATAAACTGCGCATCCATGAACCTTGGTTGAAATTTATTATGCACCGTTCCAGGTGTATTGTTTCTGTCGTGTACACGGGGGCTGGTGCACGTTAAATCGGTCATGCCCTCAAATGTCCTCACGTTGGCGTGGTGTGGAAGCTTAGAGAGGGCTGCCAGCTCAGGTGTTGCCACGTCATCTGACCATGATTCAAAATTGCAAGGCGTTGTCCTCGATCTTTCCCATCGGGATTGATTCCGGATCGTCCCCAATAGCCCGCTGTGTTGCTTCCCCCAGTGTGACTTTAAGTAAATATCCTGCTCTTAACCCTTTTGCTTCCCGCAATAAATCTGACACCGCATCCTACTCTTTTTCTGCAATTTTTTACCATGCACCGCTGTCAATACTCTTCATATAATCTAGTTTTTAAGGATGGATCGAAGCGAGCGGGATGTGTTGACTCGTATTTCATTTGATATTGTCATATTCATACTTCCTGCTTAGTATGAACTACTGAAGCTATGATTATTTGTTATAAGCTTCAGCAGATGTCTTCTCATTCCCACCGAAAATTCTGTGTGTATGGTGACAGTATGTGTATCTTGGAACAGTTGGAGTACTGCAATCCTAAATTCCACTCTGTCGTGTTATTTTAAGTACACTCGGGGAAAAGAGTTCTGATAATTTGCTGTGTTGGGTACCAAGTCACCTGGACATCAAGGGTAATGAACTTGCTGACCAGATCCATAAAACACCACCACCCCATTCATAAGGAAAGAATATGATAAAATATGTTAAATTTCAGGTTCCACTTTAGGATTAACTCAAATATTTTTATGGTAGGTGTCCTAGTGACTGGGTTCTTATTTGGGCAATCGACACTAATTTTCCTAAGTTGACGCTAGCTCCTTAATATTTATGAATGAAAAAATTGTGTACTTATCAATGTAAATGTATGGAAACGTAAAAACAGGGCATACTTTTCCATTCTAGTACAGACATAAAAGTATGGCGTATTCTGTATTTTGATCATGTATTTTTACTATCTTTTTAATTATTACAATTCTCGAAAAGACCTTGCTATATATTTTTTAATTATTACAATTGAAGTAACTTATTTAACCATTTCACATTTGAATAAAAATTTAATTTACATCGCAATATATATATTTTTCTTTTAGTATAAAATAGGATTTCAGAAAATACTTGATTCTGTAGGTATTAAAAGAATATGGTTGGAAGCAAGAGCACGATCGAGTCCCGGCGGCGCAGTTGGCAGCGCCTCTGCCTCGCATTCGGAAGGTGCCCGGTTCGAAACCCACTCGACACATTCACCAACGCATGCATTAATTTAAATTCAATCATCAAATTAATTTCACAATTTCATCAATCATTCAAGTTGTCATGCTGGCACAATTAGGAATTTTCGCTCAAAAGAAATAGTCGGGACTCAAAACTGTCTTCTCCGGATGTCCGACAACCCGCTCCCGGGAAAACGGCAGCGTCGGGGGGTCTTCGTACACTGCCCTCGACGTTGTCGTCGGTACCGGGGTCAGTGGAGGTTCGATCGGCTTCCGCACGAGGAGGCAGTTTTGCTATTCTTTTAAATCCCCATTCACACGTGACAGTAAGCGAAACCCCCCCCCCCCCCATTCTGGTGGAATTTCGTCGAACGAGTAGGTGCATCGTAGTGCAGTTGGAAGTTCATCTTCATGAAGTTGACTTTTTAAGGGAGTTGACTAATCGTGCAAGTATATTCGTTACCTTTTTAACTGTTTTATTCCGCGATTTGTGCTTGGTACTTTGTGTGACCAGTTTATCTTTTTACTTCAACGCATATGTATTGTATTCTTCTGTATCAATATTGTTGAAAGATGAATAGAGAACTTGAGAAAAGTATGGTGGAACTTTAGTTCAAGCAAGTGTTTTTCTACCTTCTGTTTGCATCTGTTCTGAATCTGTTCGATCATCAACCTCTTTATTTAGTTTACAACTACATTTTTCTTTTAGATATTTTCTGTAGACTACTATTTATTATTCAGAACTTCGATTCTCCCCCAAGTAACCAAGCTGTTAGCCCGTCGCTGTAGATGGGATGTATAGTATAACATACAATGCTTGTGTGGTTTAGGTTTATTGTATTTGATGCGATGTTGTTAAACATGTTAGCAGCTATTGTTTCGTAAAGGCATTTTTATATCGACTAAACATACAAATCAATCGTAAGGTCTAATAAGCCCTCATGTAGTAAAATATGACAGTAGAGCGACAAATCAAACCAATCTTAACAAAAATTTGTATCTTAATCGTTGGAAATAAATAACTTTTGTTGCAACGATTTATCTGAATTATACGTCTTGAGTTTAAGCAGTTATCTCGCGGGTTTCAATACAAATCTACCATGTTGAATATAAATGCATAGTGGGAAAGGTATCATTTCAAAGCAAAAATATCCTTGCATCCATATCGTTGAGCCTTGTGCGTACGTATATATCCATTACTTAAAATTGACTGTTTTGTGTTTGGCGCAGCTCTGCCAAATACCCAACGCCATAAAATCCAAGCAACTTAATCGTTGCATATCTTATTGTAATTGAACTAAGAGTATTGTTCAACATAACACTCATTTTTCTGCAGCTTCGAATGCTTTTAAGCGTGTTTTTCTTGAAACCACGATTTGGAAAATCCATGGTTTGGGGTGCCAATGATGCAAACAAAAAGAGCTGAAATCTTAGTCATCATAATGTTAAGTAACCAACTGTTACTTATGATAGGATTCCCTTCACATCATATCGATTACATAGTATCTCGACAACATTGTTGAATGCATTTTACTAAACCATTGAAATCAAATCAGAAAATTTTTTTACCCTAATTTGCAATCGGACGGAATTATTTATCGAAAATATGCCTTGAAGATTTTCAATCCCGAAACTATAAAATGACTATAAAATAAAAGTATGCTTATTTTTCAGACTCGCGTTATCCTTTGTATTAATAACAACGAATACTTTTTATGCAACGTATTTTATGCAAAAGTAATTTCAGCTACCATTTTCCAGCTTCTCTGTTAAAATGAGCTACTTCATTTTCTAATTGATCCTGATTACAGGATATGTTTGGGTCATTTAGTTTTATGAATGGTTTTAAGTTTCATCGATATTTCCCATACTGATTCTTTTATTTTACAGGTGTGAAATATTTATTGGAATGGAGGATTCAACTAATTTGGTACCTGAATTGACGTCGCATGGATTATTGGCGACGGTCCGGGATGAAACCCGAAGGGAAAGAGTCGAGGACAACAACTCGTCATTTTGAACCAATGTCAGATGACAAACAACTTTGGATGATCTCGAAACATGTGATTCTCAACTACTGCCTGCATCATCTTTATCTGAAGAAGAAATGTTCGTTTTTGGAGCCACTTACGAGATACATGAAATGCTTGATAGTACCAAATACTCTTGGTGATTCAGCTTGGAAGTTGATAATTCTTATAACCCAATATATCCCAAAATTTTCATAATGCGGAAATATTTGACATTCTTTCGAACATTAGTCTTGTCTATTTACCCTTAAAGGAAATTTTCCTATCGTTATCTCCACGACTTTATTTTTTCTATTCAGTTTGAAAAAGTTTGTTTGCAATACGAAATTTATATACATGAGAAATAAACTAACCATAGTGATCAAAGCATTTTTCTCGTTGGAGGCGAAAAAGTTAGATAAAAATTGAATCGTATTCGATATCCAATTCGAACATGATTTTTGTGAAACAAAGGTAAAACATTACTCAAACTCATTCTACGGAAAACGGTTGGAAACTGATTCACTTTTGTTTGATTAAATAAAAGTCTTACACACGATTCTTTGCGGCAGTCATACTAGAGGAAAATAAGTTAGAGCAATTCTTTGAAAGATTATTGATTTCATTAAAAACGAACACCACGAATTTTTGCCTCAAAGTATCTAACCAACACTCTGAGCGTCGTGAGCATTCCAGGTAGTTACAACACACTACTAAATAACCTTATCATTGGTTAAAAGAATCACAAGAGAGATTGTATTGGTCAAGGTCAAAAATCGTGCAGGTCGCAAGGTTGAATTTTATGTGTTGAAAGTAAGGGCAGCAAGATGTTGAAATAAAACAATGGGACTTTTGAAATGAAGGAAATGCAGCACTTTCCCGAGAAAAGTGGCAACCCGAAAAAGTAAATTTCGCCGAACAAAAGAATATTGAAAATCTTTCAAAACATTTTACTTTTGATTTAAAATGTGTAAAAAACTAAATTAAGTTTTGTAGAATATTTTTTCCAAAAGATTTCCAGGAATTCATCAGGGACCATCGCCAATAGCCGTTCTGTTGTTCCAGTGTCACGTTAAATAAAATGCCTACTTACCCTAAGTTTTCCATATTTTATGGAAAAGGTAAATTGAAAAAATCTTTACTTTTAGAATTGTAACTATTCTCATGTGTATAATGTGGCGAAATGTTCACTGTAACGTTAAATATTGTATATTGATTTAGATATTTTGCTGTTTCTAAAGAAAAATTGGAAAATCCTAATTTGTTCATTATTCATTGTTAAACCAAGCTCGTTTCACCGAGTTCATTAAAATTAAATTTTAAGTAATACTGAAGAATTTCCTTTCAAAGTTAAGGGGCCATGGTGGCTCAGTGGGTATGCCCACTGCGCTAGGAACCTACGAGTAGTAAGCGGTGCAGTTTCGATTCTTGTCTGGTGCATTCCTCCGTAGGTGTATTTCTCTCTTCTATGACAGTAAAACTTTCACTGTGTGTATATCTATAACTTGATATTGTATGTCTTCTGGCGCAGATGTCTCTTGGGGAGGGGTAACTGGGCCGAATAAACATTAAAATAATGTACATTTCTGAAGTATTAAATCCATTTAGACTCTCCTTGTTTAAAATATTCTATCAATCACTTAAGCGACCATGCGAAATTATTACACCCCCGAATACAACCATCAATAGACCCTAGGATACGAGAGAGAGGAACAGTTCTGTATAGTGAACCCCAGTAAGCTATTAAATAAAATAGTGCTTTTGACCGAAAGAAAGAAGAAAAGTTTGAGGAAGGGGAATTATCTCAGTTTAAGGTGGTAGAAATTAAATTTTCCCCCTAATTGATCTCCGAACCGAATGAAACCGGTGCTTCTAAACAGTCCTGAACAATTATCGATTAATCATTGGATAATTTCAATCAAAAGAATCGACGAGCTCGTGAAAGTCTTTCAAAACTTTGACCCTTTCCACCAACCTACCTCTAAAACTTTTTGAATTGTAAATTTGTAGTCATTTGGGATATGGATTACTTATCAATATACATTCGATTTAAACGACAGTTGATAAAATCGTTCTCGCGTGGAGTGTCAGCTCAGGTGTTGACCTCGTCATCTGATCGGTCATCTTTCGAATAGGTAGGTATTTTAATGAACGTCACACTGGAGCAACACAACGGGCTATTGTCGACTGTCCGGGGTCAATCCTAAAGGGAACGACCGAGTAGTTTTGGACCACGGTCAGATGGTGAGGCAACATCTTAGCTGGAATTCCACGCCAATGTCAGAACATTTAAGGCCACGACAGATTTAACGTGCACCAGCCCCCTTTGTACACGACGGTGTTTGGTTGGATTCGAACTAGCAACCCTCCGGTTGCTAGTCCGTTACTCTTCCAACTTAAAGTGCTGGGAAAATGGCACTCCACCTTCTGACAAGTACATGCAATAATTTAACTCGATTAAAATTTTAAAAAATTGTGAACCAACTCATATACCTGATGGGGCTTAGAAGGAGAAAAATCGACAATTTTTTGCAACATTTTTACGAGCTCATCGTTGGTGAATTTATTTATCGATCATGATTGACATATCGGAATTTAATGTGTTTTTCATTGATCTTAAAATGGTGCCGTTGGGCTGCTATAGTGTAATGTTAACTACCTTCCTTAAATCATCTGACCGTGGCTCAAAATTACGTGCTCTTGTCGTCGATTTTTCCCTTTGGGGTTGATAACGGACCGTCGCCATTAGCCAGTTGTGTTGCTCCAGTGCGACGTTAATTCAATACTTACCTTAATTGGTGCATAATTTGTTAGGAGGCCCAAAAGGTGGGAAAAACTGCCAATTTTCTTGCATTTTTACTTCCCGGACCGTGCCCAATGCGATGCAAATTCGATTTCCGGTTATCTTAAACATCTTTCATGTGAATATCGAATCTGTTATCGATATGGATTCTATATCCATTAATCGATCTTATATACGGCGATTCAAAATTTTCAACAATTACAAAACATTTTTAATTGAGTGCTCATTAAAAGAAATATTTCCATCCTCATACTTTGCAAATCGTTTCTGGTCTATAAAGCGCTCCTTCGCTTCGTACGATTGAGATGAAATTCTTTTTAAACTGACTTTTACGATAATGATACAACACTTCTCTGCTTTTTAATTGAATTATTTTAACTTGTTTTCTTTTAGCGAATAGGTTTGTTTCGAATGAATATTTTATTCTGAACATGTAAGAATTGACAAATTTTCATGATTTCGTGTTGTCGCTTAAATTGTTGACAGAACCATTCTTGATAAGCAAATTTACTAAGTGGATTTAATACTTTCAAGCATTTTTGATATGGTTAACTAAGTCAATATTGCCAATTCACAAGCTAATCCACTACGAAGAGAATTTACAACGAAAATTGAGTGAATTTTCCTTTGATTATTATTTTTTTAAATTTCAAATGTATTCTCTTGAAACTAATTTGGTTTGACAGTGAATATACACAAGACAAGATTTTTCTGCACATCTTTTTATTAAGAAACAAAGCCATAAACATCACACCCGAATTAAAACATTTGACGTTATACAAAGCATTTCACAACATTGTACGTCCAATTAAGAAGTTCTTGAGAGCGAGACAAAAGACATACAGAGTGAGATTCTGAGAGGGATAATACTATAAAATTACATCATTTGTGTTAGGTAGGTATTTGAATTAACGTCGCACTGGAGCAACAAAGCGGGCAATTAACGACAATCCGGGATCATCCCCGAAGGGAAAAATTCGAAGACGCCTCTTAATTTTGAACCACTGTCAGATGAATTACCTGAGCTGACACCCCACTCTCCAAACTTCCACCCCAACGTGACGCCACGACAGATTTAACGTGCACCAGCCACACGACGGTCTATGGTTGTATCTATTATCGAACTTGCAAACCTCCGTTTGCTAGCCTTCTACTGTTACAACAGGGCTACCGTGGCCTTATTATGATTCTAAGGAAACGACGTTGACGCCAGAGCTCAGCGTTCGAGTTCATGCTCCTCAAGACGCATTTTCTGGTTTACATGAAATAAGTATCCAAACATATTTCGGTAACAAATCTGAGATTAATCATGAAGCGATGTCTGCGCCTATGGCCACAAAATGACTCGATCCGCAGTACATAGTTTGACTCGCTGCTAACCGTATTGGTGAGTAAAAGGTCCTGTCAAAGAATCAAAACATTTCCCTTTTCAACTCTATTCTATAAGCGTTCAATGAAGTGCAGTTCATTCAAATTTTCAGTTGATTTATTGAGAGATGAAACGCACCCGTATAACATGAAGACGAGTTTTCGTTTTGAAATGAAGCACGCTACTGCCCATGCTGTATGAGCTTATATCCGCCGTGATAGATTTGATAAACATTGAAATCCTCTTTGATGCTCGCTAAATTTAAAAGTTGTAATATAAAATAGACTAGGATCAAAAACACATACAAAGAGAAGCAACAAATATATCCTTGCTTACTGAAGTTTGCCAAGTCTGTTCAGATCTACTTTCTGTAGGACTTGATCAATCCAAGTAAACGCCCAACAAGTATGTGCGTGATCACATAAATGGTTTGGTAGTCTTACAAGGGCTAAAGAGAAAGGTTTAAGTAAATATAAACATTACAAACAAATACTGAACACGAGAACGTAATAAAGACTGTTCACGCAGTTTGCTACTACAAAAAATTCTTCGTTCCTACGGCTCGAATCTACAGCAGACTTTTATAAACTACCTCGTTTATAGAAGTCTGCTGTAGGTTACATCAATCGAAAACATCCAAGGCTTAATCATGTCGTTCCACCAGAAACTAAACTGAAAGGCAAAGTTAAACAAACGGGTTAAACAAACACAAAACAAAGGTTGATATAAAAAGATGTTGCCATTCAGACCTACTTCGTTCAAAAGCCAACTTCGGAAAGGCAAACTTTCAACTACTGATTCGATGAAGTCCCACCAGAGGGCGCTTTCGCTTATTGTCACGTGTGTGGTCTATTGTGAATGAGGATTTAAAATAATTTGCAAAACTGCCTCCTCGTGCGGAAGCCGATCGAACCTCCACTGACCCCAGTACCGACGACAACGGCGGGGGCAGCGTACGAAGACCCCCCGACGCTGCCGTTTTCCCGGGAGCGGGTTGCCGGACATCCGGAGAAGACAGTTTTGAGTCCCGACTATTTCTTTTGAGCGAAAATTCCGAATTGTGCCAGATGTGGAAGCATGACAACATGAGTGACTGATGAAATTGTGAAATTAATTTGATGATTGAATTTAAACTAAACGCATGCGTTGATGAATGTAATGAGTGGGTTTCGAACCGGCCACCTTCCGAACGCGAGGCAGCAGCGCCGGGACTCGATCGTACCTTTGCTTCCAATCGTACTCTTTTGCGGCCGCGGAAGCCCAGTTGGAAGAGTAACGTACTAGCAACCCGACGATTGCGAGTTCGAATCCAACCAAAGACCATCGTATACAAAGGAAGCTGGTGAACGTTAAATTGTAGCCTCAAATCTCCTCCCGTTGATGTGGTGTGGAAGTTTGGGGAGTGGGATGCCTGCTCAGGTGCTGTCTCGTCATCTGACCGTGATTCAAAATTACATGGTGTTGTCATCGGACCTTTCCCTTCGTGATTGTTCCCAAAAATATTTTATAACATTTCCTCTTGTCTATAACGTTTTCAGAGTTAGTTATCGTGAGCAAAAGTGTGGCAAATGAACTCGGACATGACTGTCAATTTTAATCACGAAAGAAAGCTGTTGATGTACCTTGGGAACTTTAAAATGAGCATTACAATTTTTGCTCTCGTAATTTGTTTCTAAAAGAAACGTTATGTACTGAATCATTTGTTTTAAATTGTTTTTCCATTTGTTAGGTTAATAAAAAATTTATGGTTAAGTTCATTTGTGACATTCTTGTCTTCATTAATGTAACAGATATATTTGCTTTTATGTTCAATGTAATTTGCGTGAAGCATACAGGGTGTCTCTAAATCGCCTCACCAGATTTTAATGGGGGTAAGGTGCATCGAAGTAAACATTTCCTTTTAAAGAATGTATGTCCGCAACTGTTGCTCTTAGGTGCTAGATGACGTGTTTGGAAATCGTTCTTAAAAATGAACTTCGTCAATGCAGATTTAGAAGATGATGGAGTATTAGATTCCGAGATGGCTGATAGGCATCTGACGTAAGGAGCTGCCGTTGGAAATGGAAGAGCTGCTCCAAGATTGTACGGAGAACCCTTCCCCAATGGACGAGAGTGCCAGTAGGGAAGAGGCCTCTCTCCTCCTGGAAAGCAACTGTCTCTTCATCAATTCTTTTTAAATGCATATAATTTGATTGAATATAAGTTAAAAATGCTTAGTTTATGAACGGAAAGAAGTTGAACAGAATGGAGTTAGGGAACAATTTATTTTTGCCGAATTAAAATGTGAATATAAATGGTCCTTGTTGATAATATAATACTGGAACTCAGAAATCAATATATTGGTAAGATGTGTTTATATGCTAATCCAAAAAGTATTCCAGTAGTATCTGCTTTTCAATAGATGGTTGACAGCTTAAATGTTCCAATATGCACAGTCTACTCTACAGTATGTCACAAAAGCAATTGTCAACCGTAAGTTTCAAATCGCTTTCATGTATTTTATAAAGATATATTTTTTATAGGAGTAAAAATTCTATTGAAAAAGGACTATTTTAGTGTACCATCGAAACAATTCAACGATTGTAAAAACTTAAAATACTTAAAATTAATTTTAATCCATGAAATAATGTAAATAAAAGTATTCGGTCACCTAAAGCGATACACAAAATGATGGATTTAACAATCACGTGGGAATGTTATTACGGAAACTTTAAGCCAAATTCTGCAAATCCGAATTATTTGTTTCAGTACAATGGGGTTACAAAAGTATTCGCCTACAGCAACGTTTAACCCTATTTTCAAAAGGATGATACGAATATTACGTTTAAAAATTGTATCACTTTAAAGCTCTTGCTTTATATTTTAGCCTCCCACCAAAAAATAAATTTATAAAAAGTTTTGCCAATTTTATTTAAAATGTAACGTAACCCATGTTACCCGACAAGCAGAGGTATTCAGCCGTTTTATGTAGAAATGTTAAGCAAAAACGTGAAAATTAATGCTTTATCTTTTTACATTTTGACTTACATCTGATGTGATGAAAGAAGCTACTTTCATTCTATTCTGCTTGTTGATAGGTTTGAAATGGATTTCTTTAGGTTTCTTCAAAAACTAGGTCCAGGTTATGAGTCTAATTTTTAAACGTCAACAAGAATTTATTTGCTTGCAAAGCACCATATATTTCGGATTACTTTCATGGTGAACAAAATCTCTCCGAACAATTTAAATTTCCAGATAATCAATTTCTTTTAGAAAAGTATAAACTATACGCAGTGATGCTAGTTATGAAGTGATATGCAATGATATAATGGATTAGTTAAAAATCAATTTTAAATGCTGAATTAAGGTGCTTGGCATTTTATTCAAACAGGAAAATTGATGAAAGAAGCTCATCATAGTTCGGTCAGTGTAATATACACTTGACTCCCAAGTTCAGAGCATAATAGTATGAAATGATATAGATGTGATTATCGGCAACTTGAATGTGTTACTAGTACCTACTGTTATTAGTATAGCAGATCGTCAACGTTAAAAAACTACCAGTCTTTTTTTATCTGCTTCTTAATATTTGGAATTTGTTTCCTATAGTTACTTTTTGGAGAGAGTAAAATACAGCTAATTATATCAAAAATAATTTTATAATAGAAACTTACATATGGTTCCCGACATGTCAAACGAAAAAGCATAGATAGTCCACAAGTTTTTAATGTTCTACACTTGAACCGATCTCACGAGTGTCTGGTTTCGCCTCCCAAAGAAAGTATATACATCTCGAAGCGCAACAGAGTTGCGCGCCTCGCCGGCGCCGAATAATATAAACACAGTCCACTGGCAAAGGTATAGGATCAACTCCGAAAGGCTTCTCAGCAAAAAGTCTGGTCAGGTTGCGACATCCTCCCACCTTGAGTTCGTAACTTGGAAGAACTCAACCAATTGTCGCGTCTCACAAGTCGAGTCTTTGGATAGGTTTCACTGCTCTCCCACTCTGATTGTCGATTTGGGTGACTTCTGATGTTCTTTGGCAGGAACAAGTTCATAGTCAATATTTGTGGCACCTGGGTTATCTTTATCTTTGGGAACTTTGCTTCTGAGGAAAGGACCTGATGTTTCATCTGATAATTCTAAGGAATAAAGACGTTGAACAGGGCGTATTATAGTTCCGGATTTGGTTTTGAGTTTCACAACTCTGACGATTCCATCTCTTCCAGGCAAGACTTGCACAACCCGCCCTATCGGCCATTGTAAACGCTTCAGATTGTCTGAACCAATGAGTACTATGTCGCCGACAGAGATAGATTTCGAGGTTTCCGAAGGTTTTCCGTTATATTTTAACTGTCCTAGATATTCCAGTCGAAACATTTTTCGTAAATCTTCACGTACTTTTTGTACGTACCGGTATCTTTTGTGCATATAGGTGACATCTATACTATCGATATCCGATACGCCACTTTCTATCCTTTCCTGTAGACACATAGAAGGCGTCAAAGCAATCAAATCGTTTATACCTTCAGATAAGTAAGTTAGGGGTCTAGAGTTTATTAGGCTTTCGGTATCGCACACCACTGTGTTTAGTTCTTCGTAATTTAACAAAGCCTGCCCTAATATTCTGCGTAAAACTTGTTTGACCATGCCAATCAGTCTCTCCCACCATCCGCCCAACCATGGTGCAAATGGAGGAATGAATTTCCAAGTTATCTTCCTCATCATGGATTCAGACTTTATTTTAAACCAGTCCACTTTGCAAAGTTCGCTGTGAGCTTTAACGAAATTACTACCATTATCACAATAAATAATAATAGGTCGCCCTCTACGAGCTATAAATCTTCTTAGTGACTGCAGGAAGGCTTCCGCTGTCAAGGATGTTATTAATTCCATGTGCACTGCGCGATATACTGCACAAGTAAACAGAACTATCCAGGATTTTGTCCCATCTTTCAAATACAGCGGTCCGGCGAGATCTACACCCAAGACTTCGAATATCGTAGCTTCTCTTACTCTATCTTCAGGTAAGGAAGAGGCTCTTGGTTCTGGATGGGTCACAGTAAATCGTTTGCATCGGACACATTTCAATATAACTTGTCTAATCGTTTTTCTGCTACGCAGTATCCAATAATTTTCTCTGAGCTGGTTCATCAATATTTGGACTCCAGGATGTCCTAGTTCTTTATGCTTATTGTCTATAAGCATATGCACTATTCTATGGTAATCTAAAGTTCTTGTCTCTTTGGTTAAAATTGCGCGTTTTTACTCTCAATAACCCCTTTTCGTCGAGTACAGGATAAAGAGGCTTTATTTGTTGATCATTTACGCCAATAGAAAATGCTTCGCGTTGGATAATTTTTAACAAAACTAATTCTGCATGATTTATTTCTTTCAAAGTTAGATCCCTATAGTAACGTGATGTTTTCAATTTGGCATTGGAGAAAAATCTATAAATCCAAGCAATTACTCTAACAAGTTTGACATACGAAGATATTCTACAGAAGATTTCGTCTGTTTCTAGATTTACATGTGTGTTAGTTGCAGCACCTTTTCTGATTTCTTGAATAATGTTTTCCTGATTATATTCCAATTTTGGTGTTGGCCATTCACCTTCATTTCTCTTTAACCATGCGGGTCCCCCCCACCATCTAACTGACAAAAGCTGTTTGGCAGTACAGCCTCTGGATGGACGGTCAGCAGGATTATCGGTTCCTGATACATGACTCCATGCATTAGGGTTTGTTAATTTCCTGATTTCTCGTACTCGGTTCAACACAAAAACAATCGAGATTTCTCCCTTTTGGATCCAGGTCAAAACAGGGGTTGAATCAGTCCAAAAATATAATTCAACATTTTGCCATTGCAAACCTTCTAAAACTGAAGTGCAGAGTCTCGCTCCCACCGTTGCAGCTATCAACTCAAGACGTGGAATCGTGATTGATTTCACCGGAGCTACTCTGGACTTAGAAGCTAATAAATGAACTTCAACTCCATAAGAAGTCTGAATTCTCGCGAACACTGCAGCAGCATATGCATTACTACAGGCATCGCAGAAGGTGGGAATGCTACACAAATTTTTGTTATCTCTGTTAGTGTGTATCCATCGGGGTATAGAAATTTCTTTTAAGAGACTCAGATCTCTGAACCAACTTAGAAACTTTTCTTTCGTATTTTCATCAACTTCAGTATCCCAAGAAATTCCCATTTTCCATAAGCTTTGCAACAATAGCTTAGGATGCAAGAGAACAGGGCTTACAAGACCAATCGGGTCATATACTCTGTGGGCTATAGACAAAATAGTCCTCTTAGTTACTTCCATCAATTTGAAGCTTTCCAACCATGTCAGGTTCACAGTTAAAAGATCTTTCTGGTAATCCCATAATAATCCCAATACCGGTGACTCAACACCTGTTTGTAAGTCATCCCCAGTACGTAACCAACCTCGGAGATTAAACTTTCCTTCAATCATTACTTTTTGAGATTCTTCAATAAACAGTGTCATTTCAAGCTCATCTTAAAAACTGGTAACAACGTTATCTACATAGAAAGAGTGAATAAGTTTATGCAACATATTTTTATCATAGTGAGAATTTTCTATATATTTCTGCAAATGAAATTCTATTACTGCTGCCAAAAGAAAAGGGCTACTTTTCACACCAAACACTACTCTGGTATGACGAAATATTTTTAGCTCTTTTTATTCACATCCTTCCACCAAAAGAATCTAAGATAATCTCGATCATCGAGTTTTACACTAATTTGTAAAAATGCCTTTTTTGTCTGCTATGGCTGCAAATTTACCCTCCCGAAATCTTAAAAGAATGGAAGGTATTAACTCTATTAAATTCGGACCACATTCTAAGCACTGATTTAGAGACGGAGAATGCTTTACTCTCGCAGAAGCGTCGAATACTGGTCTTATTGGGGTAGAACTATTTTCCTTTATAACTGGTCGGTGTGGTAAATAGTGTCCATCATCAATAACCTCACTTTGTTTGACTTCTTCGATTATACCTAAATTGAGCCAACTGTCGAAAACCTCCTCGTACAATGTAAGCAGGTTTTGTGAGCAAAGTTTCTGCGTTGTAGATTCTAAACGCTTCAGGCTAAATCCTTATTGGTGGGTAGCGGTAGATGATCTTCAGACCAGGGCAAAACAATTTCATAGCGCCCTTCACTGTTCACGGACACAGAATGTTGAAATCGCATCTTTGTTTGTAAATCTCTTTCCTCTCTGGCCTTTTGTGTGGCCGGATCAATTATTCCAATGTTATCAAGATTCCAGAGTTCAGTAATAGCTACAACCTTAACTAACATATTTGTAACTACCATCGTAGAATTGGTATCAGAAGTTTGATATGGCATCTTTCCCATCAAGGTCCAACCTAAATATGTTCCTACAGCAACAGGTCCAAACGACAGATGAATAATCTTTCCATTAAAGAGTTTACCCGCAACATCAGCCCCGATTAATACATCAATTTCTAACGATTCTTCTTGTTCAGAGATTAATTGATCAGTTACAGTAATATTATGATATTCAAACTCCTCAGCGAATGGTTTTAATGTTGGAATGGGTACAGCCGAACAAATGGTTTGTTGGTCAAGTACCTCAAAGTTACAATTATAATCACCTTTCAAACTGCTAATGAATACTCTATACCTAAAATGTTTCTCGGGATGTTCTCTGCCCCCAAATAAATTATGAATAACACTTTCTTCTTTAATAAAATCATATTTCATTTCTTTCGCTACACGTTTACTCAAATAAGAATGTTGACTCCCAGAGTCGACGAGTGCAGGAACTATTTTCCCCTTATTTCCCGCACCTCGTAATCGTACATACAATGTTTGTAAAATAACTACAACATATGCGATTGCTTAAAACTGTATCATTGATCATATTTTGACTCTCACTTTCACCAGCGTTCGCTTTCGATTTAGGTTCTTTAAATTTACCTTCATTACACATTATAGCATGTCTACTCCTACACTTTTCACAATTAATCTTGCATCTGCAATCACGAGCTCTATGACCGATTTTTAGGCATAAAAAGCAACAACCCTTTTTTGCTAAGATTTTCCTTTTATCATCCCAACTCATTTTAAACGCGATTCTGCAAGCTTGTGAATCATGCGTTTTCTCACAAAATGAGCACAGTGCTTGTTTATTCCGACGAGTCTCAGCATGGTCAAAAAGTCCGATTGCGGTTGGAAATTGTTTATCATTATTAGGATATGTGGAATAGGAATATTTCCGTTTACGTTTTGCCTCTAAACCAAATGGCTATTGAAATTCGTTCTTCCTCTTCAACTTCTGATTTTAGAAAACTCATAAGAGCGGTCAGTTTATTTGGCATTTTCTTAGTTTCATTTTTCAAACTAATACTTCTTTCCCATACTCGAATCATGTCTTCTGGTAAACAGCTTTCAACTAAGGGATACAGCATAGAAACATACTTATCGGAAGTTACACCTAATGTTTCAAGAGCACGGAGGTGTGCTTCAATTTTATCAAACAATTTGGCGAGATGTGTAACTTTAGCTTGATGCAAAGAATTGTTCAAAATTAAGTTTAGCAATTCTCTCACATATACTTCTATGAGTAAATCTTCTCTTCCGAATATAACTTTCAGACATTCAACTGCTTGCTCATAATTCTCAGCTGATGCGGGAAAGGGATCTACAATATCTCTGGCACGCGATCCTTCTACAGTAGACTGGGGCAAATATTGTAATTTATCCTTTGGCGCGATGGCCAAGTCTTCGTGAATTTTCCGAAACTGACCCCAGAAACCAAGCCATTCCTTAACATCACCATTGAACTTCTTAAGTTCAATTTTAGGAAGTTGGAACTTTCGTTTCGATACTGTTTCACTAAGCACGCTTTTATTATCGTCATAAGTGTTTTTAACATCGTCATTAATACTTTTCTTAACTTTAGTTTTAAGTCGTATATATTTTTCCTTATACTCTTCAAAAATTTCGTAAGCCTGATTAAAACTTTCTTGAGAACACTCATCTGAATCTGATAACAAAGCAATAATTTCTTTTTCTTTCGATTCAAGTTCTAATCATTTTTCGTTTAACTGAGCCATTAAAATTTCAATTTCATCAATATCACGGTCCTCCTCTTCTAAACATTGATATAACGCATTAGCGATTCTAGTGAAACCACTTCTTAGAGGAGTACGCATTTTCTTTAAACTCTCCATCATAAAAATAAAGCAAATGAATTAATTTCTTATCAATCACAAATTCATATTAACAAATTATCAATAACAAATTCCAAATCCTGTCGCGGACGCCATTTTATATAGCAGATCCTCAACGTTAAAAAATTACCAGTCTTTTTTTATCTGCTTCTTAATACTTGGAATTTGTTTCCTAGTTACTTTTTGGAAAGAGTAAAGTACAGCGAATTATATCAAAAATAATTTAATAGTAGAAACTTACATATATGGCTCCCGACATGTCAAACGAAAAAGCATAGATAGTCCTCAAAAGTGTTTAATGTTCTATAATTGAACCGATCTCACCGAGCGTCTGCTTTCGCCTCTCGAAGAAAGTATATGTTACCGTTAAAGTATGAAATCCGTTATTTCATAGAATACCTAGTTATTCCATGGAATAACTGATCGTGTCCGTTAAAGTGTAAAACTCTCTTGTATTTCATGGTTTAACTAGTTATTTCATAGAATAACGATCTGCAGCCCGTTAAAGTGTAAAATAATCTATATCATATATCGAAAACCGGAGGAATCGAAGAAGTCCGGTCGGTTGCTACAGCTCAAAGTTTAGGTACTGGTCAGGGATTTAAAAAATGTTCGTGTAAACCCCAGTGTGTCAACAAAAAATGTTTTTGATTTAGAAATAATGTTCTTTGTAATTCCAAGTGTCATTTTAGTAATCCTTGTTGTAACAAATGATTTTATGGTACGTTTCCATAAATACCATTTATACGCTGCATAAATTAGATAAATTGCTTCTTTTTCATTTTAATTGTCTATCATTAGTTTAATTTCATTTTAGATAAATTGTTTATTTTACACTTTAATTGTCTCTCATTAGTTATTTCATAGAATACCTAGTTATTTAATAGAATAACTAGTTAAAGTGTCAAATTAATAACATATTACACACTTTAACGGACACGATCAGTTATTCCATGGAATAACTAGGTATTCTATGAAATAACTGCATTATATACTTTAACGGTAACATATACATATCGAAGCGCAACAGATTTGTGCGCCTCGCCGGTGCCGAATAATATAAACAGTCCACTGGCAACGATGTAGGGTCAACTCCGAAAGGCTTCTCAGCAAAAAGTCTGGTCAGGTTGCGACATCCACTTGGGGATCCATAGCAAACCGTCGCCAATAGCCCAGTACAGTACGACGCTAGTTTAACTACCTACCACAATAATCAATTTAATTTTGCGTAAAATGGAAATATTTTAACGTATGGAAAATATCTTTTAACTTAGTTTCGAAATTCGTATCAACTGCAAGGGCCACGGTGGCCCGGTTGGAAGAATAACGTACTAGCTACAGGAGGGTTGCGAGTTCGAATCCAACCAAAAGACAGTCGTGTGCAAAGGGGCTGTCGTGGCCTCAAATGTCCTCTTGTTGGCGTGGAAGTTTGGAGAGTGGGTTGATCAGGAGTTGCTTCGTCATCTGACTGTGGTTCAAAATTACGTGGTACTGACCTCGGATCTTCCCCTTCGAGGTCTATCCCGGACCGTCACCAATAGCCCGTGTGTTGCTCTACGTGCGACGTTAATTCATTTCCATTACCGTATCAAATACAGTTTGTATCAACTACTTACCTACCTACGAGATATAAGATTACTTCAATACTATGAAACATGAGAACTGTAAATTTCGGTGCATTTGAAATGATTTATTAAAAGTATTCGTAGTTGATAAAGTCAACTTCGGTTCAATAAAAAGTATTTCTATTTCAAGAGTAATTCTATTTTGAAAGAAATACAGATGCGATATTTCCCTAGCATTATCAGACAATATGAACTTTGAACCATTCCTTTGTAGCATTAAAATTTGGATTTACGTTTCAATCGGTAAAATATTCCAAATGAAATAACCTTTTCTTTCTAAATGTGTAATTAAATAGAATGTTTTTATAAAACTACGCTATTAACATTCCAAACTATGCAAAGCAAATCATAGATTTCAAAGATATTAAACGTAACTGAGTTTGTTCCTTCATATACAGTGCATTTTTATGAAAAATAAATCGAACAAGCCCTTACGATAAAGTAATGATTACTAAATTGTATTTTTATTGAAGGTAAGTACTTAATTACGGTAGCACTGGTGTATTACAACGGCCTATTGGCGACGGAATCCCCAAGGAAAAAATTCAAGGACAACGCCTCTCATTTTGAACCATGGTCTAACCACGAGGCAACACCTGAGCTGGCACCCCACTCTACAAACTTCCACACCAAAGCAAGGACATTTGCGGCCACGACGGGAATAACCTGCACTAGCATCCCCGTACACGAGTCCTAGCCTGGACCTAGTTTCGAACTCGCAATCCTTCAGTTGCTTATCTGTTGCAAAGAGGAACCAAACCAATTTTCAACTTTTATTCGAATTTACATAATTACAGGTATCAAACTTGATGCATATGTTTTGCTTTTGAAAATATTAACAGGATATTTCTATTTACGCTCATTTGGTTTCTTCAGGAGGGTTCATTAAATGAGCTGCAAAGTGAGGGAAAAGCACAAATGAAGTGGTCGTTTGTAACGTGTTCAAAACAAATGTCAAACTCTGCTCACCCAAATGAAACTTTTAATTGTGATTGGAGAAGTTTAGGATCATTCGTGGAAATTATTCATAAACAAGCGCATGTTTAAAGTAAGTATTTCCATATAATGCCAAACCCATTATTCGTTATTACTTTAAGTTGATGCAACATGTACCATTATTCGTCATGAAACTCTGTAAAATATATAATTAAATAAAAATCGAAGGTCTCAAATGCTTTTAAATAATTATTTTTTCCTATTCTACCATCAGGGTACTTTAAAATCATTTTATGCTATCAAATTACGTTATATTTTACGAAAATTCTAGATGAGTTTCCTCTATTTAATGCATTATAAGCTGATATGTTCAATAGAATAGACTTCTCAAATAATTCGAAAATGCATTTTGATTTAATGTATGTGATTCCCGACTCAGCTTACGTTGCTAAACTAAAGGAATTTTTTCACTTACTTTCTTGCCCCTTTTGGGAAAAATGAAAATACTATCCTTTCTCTCTTTAAATTTTTAAATATAGTTTGTTTAAGCATCTACAGAAATTTTTTATAAGTTATATTAACTAAAGTTCCTTTTCTTTAATACATTTTTTCAAGCGTAAAAACTGTATGCTAAAGTGTAGAAAATATTTATCCTTCAAATATAGATGTAGCTGTTTTGATAAGATGGCTCTATGAATAAATTTCTAGTTTCCAAAGCAAAAACTGTAATCTTTGTGAGTGTCCCCTTTTCCAAAGTAGAGATACCTGAGTTTACAACATTTCTCGAGAGAAAAAAATCCACATTTTCCGCTTCCACTTAAATTCTCATAACCACTTGTAGAGATACTTGACGAAATGTTTTGCTTCTGAAAATATGAGATTATTTCTACCTAAGCTCAGTTGATTCTATTCAGGAGGATTTATTAAGTATGTTTAAAAGTGAGAATAAAACCCAGTTTTTGTTTGCAGTTTGCTGAAGACAAATGTTAAACAGAGCTGATTCCTTTGTCAGAAAAACGAAATTCTCGCATGAAAGGAGAGCAGTTCAAGTCTATACAACCTTTCCGTGGGAAATACTATATAAAAAATTAACCACAAATATTTGGTTGCAAGTATGGTTTGGCCACATACCTCTATAAGTCCCAGCTTCTGATTATAAGCAAATTTATAACCGAAACTTTTTTTTCGTGAGCAAAAGGAGGAATATTTGTTGGCCAGCTGACATTGTCATTCGAAATCGCTTCAAAAAGATTTAGAATTTTTATGACAAGGCCAAGTTCCGCACACATAAGCGATAAATATAACAAATAATACGAATAACCAAATAGGCAAAGTGATTAATCCTCAAGTTTTAGGGTGGTGTTGCCACCCTAATAATTTGGAAGGGTAACGGACTAGCAACCGAAGGGTTGCGAGTTCGAATCCAGCCAAACACCGTCGTGTACAAAGGGGGCTGGTGTACGTTAAATCTGTCGTGGCCTCAAATGTCCTCACGTTGGCGTGGTGTGGAAGTTTGGAGAGTGGGGTGCCAGCTCAGGTGTTGCCTCGTCATCTGACCGTGGCTCAAAATTACGTGGTGTTGTGCTCGGACTTTCCCTCTGGGATTGATCCCGGACCGTCACCAATAGCCCGTTGTGTTGCTCCAGTGTGACGTTAATTGAAAATACCAATACCACCCTAATAATAGGGGCCCAGTTAGCCCACTTGGAAGAGCAACGGATTAGCAACCGGAGGGCTGCGAATACAAGACTAGGTCCAACCAAAGACCGTCGTGTACGCGGGGGCTGGTGTACGTTAAATCTGTAGTGTTCTCAAGTAGGCAAGGTGTGGAGGTTTGAAGAATAGGGTGACAGCTCAGGAGTTGAAATCTTCATCTGACCGTGGTTTTAAATTACGAGGTGTATTCGGTTCTTTCACTTCGGGATGGTTCCCGGACCGTCCGCAATAGCCCGTTGTGTAGCTCCAGTGTGAGTTAAATAAATACCAACATGCCTACCATAACAATACAATCTGGAATTATATACCTCTACAAAACTTTATTTTCTATTCCCGAACCCGAATAAAATTGTATTGTTATTAATGTTATTTAAACTATCCTGTATAAAACTATCCATTTTATCAAAATCAAAATTCGGAATCGATATTGCCGGCAAAGCATTTGGCCAGAACGTAATGTTTTAGATTCGGGCGTTGCAAGAAATGTAAAAAACAACAAGTTATCGAAGGAGGAGGCGTGAAGCCAATCACAGCGAGCTTATTGTTTTAATCAGTAAATCACTTAATGCGGTTGGAATTGCGGTTCTTCGATAAATCCGTGGTTTAATGCCTCGTCATCTGACCGTGGTTCAAAATTACGTGGTGTTGTCCTCGAATCTTTCCCTTTGGGATTGATCCCGGACCGTCACCAATAGCCCATTGTGTTGCTCCAGTGTGACGTTAATTGAAATTCCCCCCCCCCCGTGGTTTAATCCTGAACTTCGAATTCACTGATCCACGAATTAACTCACGACATGTCAATATACATTAATTAGTTTCTGACACAAACGTAAATTTGAGTGCCCTCGTTAAATGAGTGGCCCTGGGACAATGCTCATTCGGTCCCCATCTCTTAGATCTTGCTCCCATCCACACTCCTCTAATTGAGCACATTGGAACAGATAGTCCCAAAATCCTTAGACAGCCTAGTCCGCTGTTTCTATCGAAGGTGACGACACTCTCTGACTGCAAGGTTTCACCTGGGGAACTGAGTTGTCTGCAATGGATAAAGAAAGTTTATTTCAGTTTACCTATCTTGATCATTTTGGTCCTAACCTCCAAGTGTTTCGACGAGATATCTCGTCCAAGTTCGGGTCGATTTTGCTAAAAACGAGGTATCTCGTCGAGGAAATATTACTTTTACCGCAAAAGGAATCAGGATGCAAGTTAGAAAACAGATTGTCCCAGAACTGGTGACAAATTGGAATACGCTTTTTGCACAAGAGCAGTTTCCTACGCGAAGTTAGGGCCGCGGTGGCCCGGTTGGAAGAGTAACGACTAGCAACCGAAGGGTTGCGAGTTCGAATCCAGCCAAACACCGTCGTGTACAAAGGGGGCTGGTGCACGTTAAATCTGTCGTGACCTCAAATGTCCTCACGTTGGCGTGGTGTGGAAGTTTGGAGAGTGAGGTACCTGCTCAGGTGTTGCCTCGTCATCTGACCGTGGTTCAAAATTACGTGGTGTTGTCCTCGGATCTTTCCCTTTGGGATTGATCCCGGACCGTCACCAATAGCCCATTGTGTTGCTCCAGTGTGACGTTAATTGAAATTCCCCCCCTACGCGAAGTTAAACCACCAGTAGGTAGGTATTTCAATTAACATCGTACTGAAGCAACACAACGGGCTATTGGTGACGGTCCGGGATCAACCCCCGAAGGGAAACATCCGAGGAAAACACCACGTAATTTTGAACCACGGTCAGATGATGAGGAAACACCTGAGCTGGCACCCCACTCTCCAAACTTCCACACCACGCCAACGTGATGACATTTGAGGCCACGACAGATTTAACGTACACCAGCCCCCTTTGTACACGACGGTGTTTGGCTGGATTCGAACTCGCAACCTTTCGGTTGCTAGTTCGTTACTCTTCCAACCGGGCTACCGAGGACCGAATAATACAAAGGATTCAATCCAATTGAGCTTACCTTTTAGACCTTCACGTCGCTTCGATTACCTCTTGATAACCTATCCTTTGAAGAAATGATTATATGCATTCAGTCGATTATTTCTATTCCACCCTCACTTAAGTATGTGTTGATTGTCGATCGGTTTTTTTGCAGAATAGGTGTCGTTTCAGTTTCATACTCGAACTGTTCAGAAGTTTCATAAGTAGTACAGTTCAGTATATAAAAGTTCAATATTAGTTGTCCTCGGTAATGGTAATTAATTAGGGTCGTACTAGAGCAACATAACTGTCCATCAACGACAGCGATTATCTTCGGATCTTTCCCTTAGAGGTTGTCGCAACCTGACCAGACTTTTTGCTGAGAAGCCTTTCGGAGTTGATCCTATACCTTTGCCAGTGGACTGGGTTTATATTATTCGGCGCCGGCGAGGCGCGCAAATCTGTTGCGCTTCGAGATGTATATACTTTCTTCGGGAGGCGAAAGCAGACGCTCGTGAGATCGGTTCAAGTGTAGAACATTAAAAACTTTTGTGGACTATCTATGCTTTTCGTTTGACATGTCGGGAGCCATATGTAAATTTCTATTGTTAAATTATTTTTGATATAATTAGCTATACTTTACTCTCTCCAAAAGGTAACTAGGAAACAAATTCCAAGTATTAAGAAGCAGATAAAAAAGACTGGTAGTTTTTTAACGTTGACGATCTGCTATAGAGGTTGATCCCGGAACGTCACCAGTAACCCCGATGTGTTGCTCCAGTGTGACGCTAATTAAAATACCTACCAACCCAATTTTCAGAATGGTCTTTTGACTTCATTGTATCGCTTTCGTACACAATTTGCTATTTCTTTTCGCTGTAAAAATGGTAGGATGTGTCGAGGAGATAAAGCGTAGATTTGAAGTGAAAACACGGGCCTGATGTTGGATTGTGGAATGATTGAAGTTGGAATGATTGTTTAGTGTGAATATTCAACAATGAACTAACAATTTGTACACTGATAGCTGCGTTTGATAGTAATATGGAAGGATAGGTTTTATTGATTAGACATGTGATTGCACCGCAGTTTGGTAGCTTTTGAATGAAAATCAAACCATTTAATAGGTAGGGTGAAACTTTGTTGCACCGACCGTAACAACACAGTGGGCTATTAACGACGGTCAGGGATCCTTCCCGAAGGGAAATATCCGATGACACCTCATCGTTTTGAAGCACGGTTAGATGACGAGGTTAACACCTAATCTGGCACCCTACTTTCCAAACTTCCACGCCACGCTAAGGTGTGGACATTTGAGGCTACGACCTATTTAACGTACACCAGCCCCTTCGTATACGAGTCTTGGATCATCCGATTGGAAATTCACTTCTTCCAACCAGGCTACCATGGTTCTTCAAAGAATGTTTGGGGTCGTCGTGGCTCAGTGGGTATGCCCACTGCGCTAGCAACCTTCGAGTTGTAGGTGGTGCAATTTCGATTCCTGTAAAAAGCATTCCTCCCTGTGTGTATTTCTCTCTTCTGTGTCAGTAAAACTTTCATTTTGTGTATTTGTCTATTACTTGATATTATATATTTTGTGTCTGGCGCAGCATGGCCAAATATGGCCCTTGCGCCAAAAAAACTCGAAGCAACCAATTAAAAATCTTGAAATGAAATGAATGAGATGGATTCGATTGTATTGAGGAATTTTAATGTATGTAAAGATATAAGTGTCGACAAAAAGTACTTTACTAACTTTGTGGGTAGTTATTTTAATTAACGTCACACTGGTGCAACGCAACTGGCTATTGGTGACGGTCCAGGATCGATCCCAAAGGGAAGGATCCGAGGACAACACCAGGTAATTTTGAATCACGTTCAAGTGACGAAATCTACTAGCTTTGTGAAAAAGAAAACATTGGTATATAAAGACTGCCTAAGTCCTATAATGTTTAAGACAACTTGCTGTAAAACTATCTTTGCTAACTCTTACCAAGTATCAAGGTCAGACACTGGAGAAAGAGGATACCTACTTTCCTGAACCTGTGTTTAGCCATGGGCAACTTTATGTTGAACTTGAACTGTCAAGAAATCGACAGTTTTATTATGTCGGTGTGAAAGTTGTCCATGGACCAGAACAAGGAAAATTACTACCAGAATCCGAAAAAACATTTACAAAAGTAGCAAAAAATTTCCCAACTTAATTGTGATTTAATTGATGAGGCTATAAAGATGAAAAAACAAAACCAAATAATACAACCCCTTCCAACTCCCCTAAAGAAACATGGGATTGGCTAGAGAAAGAGGTTCATGTCCTCACTGAGAGGGTAATCATCGGGAAATCCCTTTCGTACATCTACGAATGAACAACGAAGAATAACAAAGACAAGAAAAGTAAAGGATGATTTTCAGTTTGAAACAACTGTTCCAGAAGATGATGTGAACTTATTTTCATTTTTCCAATTTTGTTTCTCGTTGCACAAATCATCGAGAAGCGACAACCTCTAATGTTCATTTTTTTAGTTGCTCATTCCAGTCACCTTTAAAACATTATCTATCACTTCCGTTTGGCATTGGAGGGCCGCGGTGGCCCGGTTGGAAGAGCAACGGACTAGCAACCGAAGGGTTGCGAGTTCAAATCCAGCCAAAAACCGCCGTGTACAAAGGGGGCTGGTGCACGTTAAATCTGTCGTGGCCTCAAATGTCCTCACGTTGGCGTGGCGTGGAAGTTTGGAGAGTGGGGTGCCAGCTCAGGTGTTGCCTCGTCATCTGACCGTGGTTCAAAATTACCTGGTGTTGTCCTCGGATCTTTCCCTTTGGGATTGATCCCGGACCGTCACCAACAGCCCATTGTGTTGCTCCAGTGTGACGTTAATTGAAATTCCCCCCGTTTGGCATTGGTATTGGGTATTTTCAATTAACTTCACACTGGAGGAAAACAACGGGCTATTGGTGGCTGTCCGTGACCAAACCCGCAAGGAAACATACGAGGACATCACCTCGGAACTTTAACCACGGTCAGATGAGGCAACACCTGAGCTGGCACACCACACTCCAAACTTCCACACCACGCCGCCGTGAGGACATTAGAGGCCACGACAGATGTAACGTGCACCCTCCTTTGTACACGACTGTTTTTTGTTGGATTCGAACTCGCAGCCCTCCGTTTGCAAATCGGTTATTCTTCCAATCGGGCCACCGCTCTCTTGTGTGACAATGCAATCCGGAACTTCTCAGTTAACAATCCACACATGTTCGATTCAATTTTAATATTTTTGTACTTTTGAATCGAGATTAAGCTGTTTTTAATACAACTGCACCAATTTGAAAGGAAACTATCTTTTAATTTTGTGAAACAATTGAGTTGTGAAGAGCGCCACCAAATTGTGTTGATAAAAATATGAATAAAATAGTTTGAAAAAGGCATCCAAAAGGAGTATGTTTACTGTCTCTATTTTCACCACCACCTACCAAGTTGCAGATGGCATTATTTTTTGTTGACACAATTTATGAGAATAAACTTTTTCTATCAATTTCTAGACAATTGGTGGTGGTATTCCTTAACTTCCCTTCAATTTAATACGTGAGAACAGAAAAGTTCGATGCACTTCGCAGCTTGCTTGTTCATGTATAGTGCATTTCATTTAAAATAAATCTATCAGTTCTTATACTAAAGCCAGTTAACGTACATCACAAGTTCTTGCAAAATATCGTTATTGTGTAATTATTGCAAATATCGTTATTGTGTAATTATTGCAAAAATCGCTTTGCATGCCCAAAAGAGTAACGGAAGTCAAAAACATGACAATTTAACGAAAAGCATTTGAGAATTAGATTTAAAAAATTGATAGCGGGTGACTCAAACTGAAATTGATTGTATCTTAATATCGGCCATTTATAAGTTATAAATCATCTAAAAATCCTTTAAAATATTTCTTAGCATTCTATTAATTCCTGTCCTTTATAAACATCCCTATTCAAGGAAATGACCCCCCCCCCTCACCAACCTTGAAATGTTTAATTTAACTACTTATCAATTTTATAATCTATGTGACAGGTAGGTAGGTATTTTTAATTAAAGTCACACTAGAGCAACACAACGGCCTATTGTTGAAGGTCCGGGATCAATCCCAAAGGGAAACATCCGAGTAATCTATGACAGTATTGGGATGGATCCGAAAATATTAGTGAAATTTTCGTAGAACAATGACTGCTGGACTTTTGTAATCTTGTTTGAGCGAAAATCAATGTACAAAGGACATTATCAATTAAAAATGTAAAATATTTCACTTTAACTTTACACTTTTTACAGGTTTGCAATAAAATCAATCAAGATTCAATATTAATATTGAGTATGAGGCTTAAGAACTACTTCAAACCTTCGTCCAGAAAGAACGATCATAAAATAGAAATTAGGAAAGGAAGTATGGAATATCCTTGAGATATCGATTAGAAACTAAAGGTATCAAAGATCAAACAACACTTTAAGAACATTTCAAAAGTTTAACCTGCGGGTACATCTCGATACAAAAGAAATTACAATACATCGATTTCTATCTCCCAAAATATAACGTATTAAAACAAGTGTAACATTTAAAGCACAAGTGTATACATTTGGTGTGGTTAAAACACGGCACGTAAAATACTGGAAATTTATTTAGGTTTTAATACCTCGCATTTGTTTTGAAGGTATTCCAGGTATTTTTACATGAATTTCCATTTTAATACGTTAAATTCTCTTTGATACAAATCAAAAACAAATAAGTCATGTATCCGAATAAGGCTAAATGAAACTACAAAAAAGTTTTTATTTAAAAATGTAACATTCTTTTTCTATAAATGTGTAATGAAAACAATGACATTTTCAACGTTTATTTTAGTTAAAAATAAAGGCAATTTCATCTAAAATTTCCCTAAATTGAATTAATAAGGAAAAATTTAAGAAGGGAAATGGTTAATTATATACAAAGTCAAGTGTCTATTCGTGAATGAAAACACCAAGCAAAAACACTAAATTCAATGAGGCACTACTCCTACATGTCTGCAGAGAAACTAGAACTATTTCAGGTCGAGGGAAATTTAAAAACGAAAGAAAAGTTGGTCCATTAAGTAATTTGAGTTTACAAATCACACGAAAGGGTTATTTTTTAGCAAAACGTTCCTTCTAGAAGAATATAGAAATCGTTACTATATTTTTTCATATGTCGTTGCAAGTACACTTTAATCAAATCTCTTTTCTAGCACTTTTGATTTTTAATTATTTTCCGTATTTGATGGATACGGCTATGTCTTTTTAAGCTCGAATCTTGTGAAAACGTTCTCATGCATATTTCACACACATACGGCTTTTCTTCAGTGTGTATACGCCTATGTGTTTGTAAAGTCGAACTGCGTGTAAACGTTTTCATGCATATTTCACACACATACGGCTTCTCTTCAGTGTGTATACGCCTATGTGTTTGTAAATTCGAACTAAGTGTAAACGTTTTCATGCATATTTCACACACATACGGCTTCTCTTCAGTGTGTATACGCCTATGTGTTTGTAAATTCGAACTTTGTGAAAAACTCCTCATGCATATTTCACACACATACGGCTTCTCTTCAGTGTGTACACGTCGATGTTTTACTAAGTCAGCATTTCGAAGAAACTTCCTATTACAAATTTCGCAAATAAAAGACCTTTTCTGACCATTGTGGATGGTTCTATGTTGTTGTAAAGAACGTTTTCGCGAGAATGTTTTCATGCATATTTCACACTCATAACGTTTTCCCCCACTATGCATTTCCATGTGCTGATTCAAATTCGATTTATATACGAAAGATTTGTCGCAAATTGGACAGTGGTGTGACTTTGTTTGAAGGTGGATGTCTTGATGACGATTTAGTTTTTGCTTTGTTTTAAAACGTGTTCCACACTGATCACATGCATAATCCTTAGTCGCTGAATTTTCTATGTGATTCTTTCCCCTTGAAAAACTACTTGAAGGATCTGATTTTGTTGCCATTTCTGACAGCTGTGGGTTCTTATCAAATAATGGTATGTTCGGCTGAAGTAAAATAGTGATTTTTCCTGGGTCAGATTGTTCGTTTCTGCTCACATTCGATTTTGTTCGAAAAGTTTCACTCCTAAACATTTCCTGTACAACGTGTGTCTTCGGATCCTGTATTGACTGATGTTTTCGTGCATTAAGCCTACCACTCTTCGAAGACACAAATGGCTTTGTCGCTGAATCAATAATACGATTTGTCCCTTTCGGCACACTTTTCGAACAAGATTTTGAAGATTTTGTTGAAGAAAGAAAACTTGCAAGGTTTTCTATGGTCTGCTCAAAGAAATCTTTTTTTTCACTTGGATCTGGATGTGACAGGTAAACAGCCGGAAGCATGGTCCTAACTGAGCCGCGGACATCAGGCATACGTCTATGACCTCGTACTTCATCTGGGGTTGTTACTCGTGGTTCCATTAAGTGCTCCAAACTTCCTCTGCTTTTCTCAAAGTGAGGGTGTTCGTAGCGATCTCTGTCTTTGTTCTTATTAATCCGGCTTTGCTATGAAAGTGTGTTCAGATTGGGTTGTTGATCTGCAGAAAATCTTTTGACAACGAAAGTAGTTCTTCATTTAGTATCAACAATCGTGATATAGCATTTTATAAGATTACGTGGAGTATATAGCAGGGATTTAACCACAGCACCTAAATCATAAGGAAGGTAATTAACGTCACACTAGAGCAATATAAGTCTATTCTAAATCGTCAGTATAAGCAATATCGTGTTTTTATTCTGTAGATCTCTATTATAAATTTCTAATAGATAAATTTAATACTTTAAAATTCGCGCTCTTATTTCGTTTCCAATTCTATTTTCTTTAAGATCACTTCGGTGTGTAGGTATTTTAATTAACGTCACACTGGAGCAACAGAACGGGCTATTGGTGACGGTCCTAGATGAATCCCAAGGGAAAGATCCGAGGACAACACCACGTAATTTTGAACCACGGTCAAGTGACAAAATAAAACCTGAGCCGGCAATCTACTCACAAAAATTCCATACCACGCCAACGTGTGGACATTTGAGGCAACGACAGTTTTAACGTGCACCTGCCCCCTTGTACACAACAGTGTTTTGGCTGGATTCGAACTCGCAACGCTCCGGTTGTTGTTCCGTTACTCTTCCAACAGGGCCACCGCAGACCTAAGATCACTTCGGAACAATCCACAGAGACGATAATAGTACAATTCGTAAGTGGCTCTCATCTGACCGTGAATCAAAATTTCGTCGTGTTGTCCTCGGAAATTTCCAACGGGATTGATCCCAGACTGTCGCCAATAGCCCGTTATGTTTCTCCAGTGCGACCTTAATGAATATACCTACCTACCTCTATGTCTCGGTCAGCACAAACCGAGTAGCTACTGGTTTCGAATTGAAGTTAAGAAATCTACTCTACCAATCAAGGGATAGGGACATTATTTTTCAGTTGTTCCTCGATCACTGTGGCATTCGTAGAAATGAATTGTTGGCCGGTTTGATTAAATGTTCTCCTTTGTCCAGTCCTGTTCCTTCTCTACATGTTACGCTCACCTGGAGTTGGATTCCTGTCAGATGCATTCCACCCTGGAAGTATTTCCCTCTATGTTAACTTTTTATATTTTAAATTGTCTTAGTTGGTAGGTATTTTTATTAAGGTTGCACTGGAGCAAAACAACCGGCTATTGGGCTATTGGTGACGGTCCGGGATAAATCCCGAAGGGTGAAATTCTAGGACAACAGGTCATCACTTTGAACGACGGTCACATGACCCCACTCTCCAAACTTCCACACCTAACCAACGAGAGATAGGTAGGTATTTCAATTAATGTCACACTGGAGAAACACAAAGTGTGACGGGCCGGGAGCAATCCCCAAGGGAAAGATCTGAGGACAAACCACGTGATTTCAAACAATGGTCAGATGACTAGAACTACAATTGAGCTGGAAACCCGATCTAGAAACTTCGACACCACACCAACCAGGATATTTCAGGCCACGATAGATTGAACGTGTACCAGCCCCTTTGTACACGGTGTTCTTTGGTGGAACCGTTTCGAACTCGCAACCCTTGGTTGCTAATCCGTTACTCTTCCAACTGGGCTACCGCGGCCCTATAAAGCAGGGAAAACGCATTGATCTGTACTTGAATAAATATCATTAAAGGAGCTGTTATAATTCTTTGTATTTCAATCTAGGTTTGAATTAGGATGGTGAAAAGTATTCAGTTCTCAGTTAATTTTTCTTAATTTTAAATGCAGCTGAATACCTCTTAACGACAAAATTTATTTGAACCATTCCTGTAATAAATTTAGTTAATAATTTCATCACTGATAGTTGAACTAATTTTTTATTTAGATTTTGAACGGGGAGGCAAAATATAAATTTATGGATAGATAATTAAAGAAAAACGAAAATATCTTTATATTTAGAGGTTCATATGTGTGCTCATTCGAGTTTTAGTTTGTTTTATTAAATCATTTTCAACCAGTCTCCAGTACCACAAAATATATGTACTCTAGAGTACTATATAATATAAATACAATTGTAAGATATCTGCCTTGGCTTTTATATAAACTAAAGTCAATAAATGGATGTTATTACAATACACAATATACTAGATTGCAATCCAACTGTAGTAAAGACCAACTTTGGCTATACCGAAACGAATTTTAAAATTACATCAAAAATACAATACGATACTTGTACTCACAATTGCATAAACTGAAGTGTTCAAGTTTACAGAGGATATTTAGATAATTTATTAATGAACATGCTGAATTAAAGGCAAAAATGCATGCAACAGATATGTCATTTTCCAAGACAGAATTCAGATCAGAAAAGGAACTTGAGATATTTATTTTTTATTCCAATTTTACTTATGATTACGCGTTTCCTTAATTCAATACCTAAATCTATTTCGGAAATTGTACTGTTAGTGTATATGTGCTACATAGAAAGTTAATGACCAAAATAAAAGTTATTACAAACTACATCTGTCAATAAAAAGAAATACAAATAAGCACCAACCTGTTGTACTGCAGAAAAACTACGTAACTGCCACAAAATTTCCACCAGGCACCAACTGCCTCAAATTTCAATCACCTGACAGTTTCCACTACTAGGGGACACTGTGGGCGACCCGATTAGGCATGCGAAATGGCGCCAAGAGGACGGGTAGGTAGGTATTTAATTAACGTCGCACTGGAGAAACACATCGGGCTATTGGCCACATCCGGGATCAAACGCAAGGGGAAAGATCCGAGGACAGCACCGTGTAAATTTGAACCAGGAAAGATGACGATGTCACGCCTGAACTGGCACCCCACTTTCCGAACATCCACACCAGGCCAACATGAGGACATCTGAGTCCACGACAGGTTTAAAGTGCATCATCCCCTTTGTACACGACGGTCTTTCGTTGTTTTCGAACTCGTAAACCTCCGGTTGCTAATCCGTGACTCTTCCAACCGGTCTACCGCGGCCCGCAAAGAGGTCGGGAAAAAGGTCAAAAAGGCCTTCTGCTGAACGTGATCATCGCTCCTTGGTGAGGCCGTGGTAACGCAACTGAACAACTTTGGAAGAGCAACTGTTGAGCTACCAAATGTTCACGAGTTCGAAACACTATCCAACCAAAGATCGTCGTGAACGTGGGGCTGGTGCACGTGAAAATTTTCGTGTCCCCAAACGGCCGTACTTTGGCTTGGCATGGAAGTTTGGAGAGTAGGGTTTAAATTCATGTGTAACCTTATTTACCTTACTTAATCTTACCGTTGTTCAAAATGATGAGGTGGTGTTCTCGGATCTCGAGGTGGTGTTCTCGGAGATGATTCCAGACCCTCACCAAAAGCCCGTTGTATTGCTCCAGTGCAATATTAATTTAACTACATATCCATCGCATGGATAAAGTGCAATATCGGGAAGGGGATGAAAGACCCAGAGGAGCAGATCAGTTTCAGTTGTTCAGTTCAGTTCACAACACTCCGTTTTATTCATTTGGGTAGGTAAGGAGTAATTAGTTAATTGACGTCGCACTGACGCAACACAACGGGCTATTGGCAACGGTCCAAGCTGGTTGGTTTTAGGGTTTTATGGCGCAAGGTCCATGTTTGGCCATGCTGTGAAAGACACAAGACACACCATCTCAAGTAGTAGACACACAGACAAGTCAAAGGTCCGGGATCAGTCCCTAAGGGAAAGATTCAAGGACAACGAATCGTCATTTTGAAGCATGGTCAGATGACGGTGGCAACACCCGAGCTGGTACAACACTCTCCAAACTTTTTATTAATTTGGAAGCACATATGTCTGAATCTAACGTCTACTCCAAACACACTACATTATTAAGATCTCAAAAGAGAGCATGATCAATTTCAGACTTCGATTCAAAGTAGTTCACATTTTGCACATTTGACAACAAAGCAAAAATATTAAAGTGTTCTTTAAAAGCGAATAGATACTATACTAACAACATCAACATGAAAACAGGATATCGAGTCTAACAGAATGGACTGTCCTGTTGATAACAGATCAATGGAAAATTTCGTTCGGCGATACCTCGCTCCTAATTCTGCTGAAAGAGTATAATACGGAAATAAATGGACTGGTAAAACATAGACACATTTTTCTGTAAACCTCGATACAGATACCCTCAGACTACGAACGTGTCACTTTTTACTCCGAACAGCATGCTTCGTTTGTTAACACCGTTACTCTTCCAAGGAAATTGTTCCACGAAACAATCACAGGAAGAGAGGACCTAAGATAGATAGGTACGATAGAAGGAATTTAACGTCGCACTGGGGCAACAGAGCGGGGTATTGTAGTGGTGTGGGATTCAACCCGAAGGGAAAGAGCTGAGGACAGCACAACGTAATTTTGAACCACGGTCAGATGACGAGGTCACACCTGAGCTGGCACCCCACTCTCCAAATGTCTACACCACGCCAACGTGAAGACATTTCAGGCCACGACAGATTTAGTGCAACAGTTCCCTTTATACGATGGTCTTTGCCTGGACCGACTCTTTAACTCGCAACCCTCCGGTTGCTAATCCGTTGCTCCTCCAACTGGGTTACCCCCTAGGCGTCAACAGAATGTCATTTCCAGACATTTGGAATCCATTTAATTTTATCATAGCATTAAGTTTCTTTGGACCTGTCTGGAATGCAATATGGAGCAAGCCTTTCCTGCTCCTATGGGCTTTCCAGAGAGGATCTGTATGCATTTGAGTATCTGGGTATAAAGTATCGGAAGAACATTTGCCATTTCCTGTGATCCAGGAAGTGATCAAGAGCAAGAGCACGATAGAGAGATCGAGACAGACCACCGAACGAGTCATATCTCAGAAAAAGAAGAATCTGGAGAACCCAAAAGAAGGTGGCAGACCGTCACACACTGGGAAAATGTGATGTAACGATGATCCCTTGTAAATAGTTCCCTATCTATTGTAATTAAGCATATTTAATACTAAAGAGCCTCTCCTTTCATCGCTTTACCAAAAACTAAAGTTCTACATATCTACTATACTGGTTTTGGATTTATTGAAAGCGCATTAACTCATAGACAGACCAAGTAGGGATAAGGAACAAGTATATTCAAAATTTAAAAAAAATTTCAGATCGCTCATCTTTCCGTTTCGAGGTAGCGCATAAAGCCAATATTCAACCAACAAGCCCATGAACGTTACGAGCGGTTTCGATAATGGATGCAACAGCAGAAGTCGTCAACGCTCTCATTTGTTCCTGCACTTGGTGATAGCGGCACTCAGGATAAACTTCGTCACTACTATAATATATATATATATATATATATATATATATATATATATATATATATATATATATATATATATATATATATATATATATATATATATATATATATATATATATATATATATATATATATATATATATATATATATATATATATACCATCAACAAAAATCAAATAAGAGAACAGAAACAAAACAAATCTAAGTATAAGCAAGAACAAAAGATGAAACAACATAACCTAATAATAATAATGACCCTTTAGATGAGCAGCCCTGAAAGCCGCAGAGAACGAATAGAGGGAAATAATAAGTAAAGCTGTCTTAAAAAATAGATTTTCTCGTGAAACAAAATAAAATGTGTAAATGTGAAGTGTGTGAACCTGCATAACTTTGTCAAGGGGAATAAAGCAGGAGTCATTTTAAGAGATGCTTTGAGTTTTTCTGTACATGCTTGAGGTTTAGCCAAAGAGATTAACACAAGTGACCCCTCGAAAACTCAAAGTACTACCAAAGAAAAAAAATTAAGCATTATCAAGATTTGAAAGGAAAAATCAGTAAAACAGCCAATGGAATAATAACCAACAAAGATACAGCCCTACCATTTTGAAATTCCGCCACCCAAGATAAGCTATCGTGGAGAATTATTCTCTTCCAGATCCGTCCCATCAAGAACAGCAGATTAAAAAAAGGAGCTAAAGAATGGCTCGAAAATAGCAGGAAAATTTGCACATGTGAAGTACGTAAGGCTCGTAACTGTACTGCTTGTACATTTCTTGCTACAAATTACCTTTTCCCCCTCCTTTTTAATGCACAATAAACTGCACACTATTGGATTGTGCTCTATGTTGAATTGCATTATTGTCAGTAAACATAATATCATCGTTAATTACTGACTATTTCTTTACTGGTAGAGGCGATTCGCTTTTAGTACTGGTTTCCGACAACTTTCACTTTTCAACACTTAGTTTAATGGTGGGATGCATTTTCTGAGATGTCTTTTTAAATTAGTAATAGATTATGTAAAGCAGATCAATTTCCGACATATAGAGCATGACGTCCGATACGAATCTCCATCTTTAATGGTGAAATATGTCCACACGTTTGAAAATTTGCGTTCCATTGTGTGTTACAGTCCGGTTTTAAGAAGTTAAAAACATTAATTAACCTAAGAACGAATAGAGGCACCACTAGAGGAAATCTAGACAGCCAAATTTTAATCAGTAATGTTTTTTTAATTTGTTTAAATCTTTCCTCACCACCCTCTCATTGCCTTTTTAAGAAATTTCACAATTATTAGGATAGTCTTTTCACAAATTCTTCAAACGTCGGGGCCTTGGTTCAGTCTAGAACAGTTCTACAAGTGTAGAGCGGGAACAGTTCGGTGCAGTCCACCGAGCGCAGAGCGAGAGCGTTTCACAGAGAACGGCTCCATGAACAATTCGTCGAGATCAGCTCCGAGAACGGAAAAACAGGGTCGGATCAGTTTGAGAGCAGGAATCGATTCCTTTGGTAATTTGATTCCTGCTCTCAAACAGG